>OZ038399.1:10925339-11139232 GCA_964036045.1 Eutreptiella sp. 'Long Island Sound 2002' | reverse complement strand
CACCCTTTGTCTCTCCCAAAAGGGACTCGGTAGCTGAGCGGTCGATGCCCACCTTCATGTGGCGAATGCCCTGGGGCAGGCGTGGGCCAGCAAGGGAGCCGTGGTTCTCGCCCCGCATCACATCCATTTCCCCCCACTCACCTGTGCCAGTGGCAAAACGGACGACCCGATATCGGGGGGTTGCTGGTTCGAGTCCCGCAACCACTGGAACGGTAAGAGACATTGATCTGTAAGAGTCCAGGTTTGGGATACTGCCAGGAGATGCCGCTACAGAACCCCTTGACTTGCAAACACTGCAGCGCGAGTGAATCCATTCCAGGCTCTGTGTGAGACATGGCCACCCTCCAAGATCCCACCCATACAATAATCCTTCTTAACGTCCTTCGGTGCCAATGATGTTGTGCCGTTGTTGATGCCATTGGGGTCCCCCTTCATTCCCTGATCTTCGTGCACTTGTTTAGTGCAGCTGTTGCTGTTCAAAAGGGGGACGCGGAATTGATACAACGGTGATGCACACCACACCAAAGCACAGCACAGCACAGCACAGCACAGCACAGCACAGCACAGCACAGCACAGCACAGCACAGCACAGCACAGCACAGCACCTCATAGCACAGCACAGCACAGCACAGCACAGCACAGCACAGCACCTCATAGCACAGCACAGCACAGCACAGCACAGCACAGCACAGCACAGCACAGCACAGCACAGCACAGCACAGCACAGCACAGCACAGCACAGCACAGCACAGCACAGCACAGCACACCAAAGCACAGCACAGCACAGCACAGCACAGCACAGCACAGCACAGCACAGCACAGCACAGCACAGCACAGCACAGCACAGCACCTCATAGCACAGCACAGCACAGCACAGCACAGCACAGCACAGCACAGCACAGCACAGCCACAGCACAGCACAGCACAGCACAGCACAGCACAGCACAGCACAGCACAGCACAGCACAGCACAGCACAGCACACCAAAGCACAGCACAGCACAGCACAGCACAGCACAGCACAGCACAGCACAGCACAGCACAGCACAGCACATCACAGCACAGCACAGCACAGCACAGCACAGCACAGCACAGCACCTCATAGCACAGCACAGCACAGCACAGCACAGCACAGCACAGCACAGCACAGCACAGCACAGCACAGCACAGCACAGCACCTCATAGCACAGCACAGCACAGCACCTCATAGCACAGCACAGCACAGCACCTCATAGCACAGCACAGCACAGCACAGCACAGCACAGCACAGCACAGCACAGCACAGCACAGCACAGCACAGCACAACACAGCACAGCACAGCACGGCACAGCACAGCACAGCACCGCACAGCACAGCACAGCACAGCACTGATTTTGTGGGGTTGGCAAAGGAGGAGCCCCCCCCCGTCGCACCCCGACGGTAGTCACGCCCTCACGCCCCCCGGTCCCACTCTGGCGCAAGGTGCACAACTTCGTGGGGTCGGAGCCCGTGTGCAGTCCGGAGCCCCGGGCCAAGGCCCCGTCGTCCCTCAAGGGGCGGCCGCTGCAGCGCACGCCCTTGGGCGCCTCCGCGTGGTCACCGGCCCCGCGCCGGGCCTCGCTCACCCCCGAGTCCGACGCCGTTTGGCCCGAGCGGCCGAACGAGCCCGCGCGCACCCCCAGCCCCCCGGCCGTCGCTGCGGGGGACTGGGAGCCCCCACCGGAGCGGCCGCCGCGGAGCCAGTCCGCCCCCGAGGCCCTGCCGCAGTCCCGCAGCCCCGGGCCTTACGGCCCTGGCGAGGCCCTGCACTTCGACGCGGTGCAGTTCGGGGCCAAGGGCGAGCGGCGGGTCGTGATCGGGCGGCCGCAACGCGGGGCCGGGGCCGGGGCGGCCGCGCGCGCGCCGAAGGAGCCGCGGAGCCCCCCGGTGCCCGAGAGCCCGTCGGCGCTGCCGGAGGCCGTGCCGGAGAAGCCGCAGTCCCGGGGCAGTACGCCCTCCACGCCGTCGCACCTGACGCCCCTGAGCACGCCGCGCAAGCCGCCCATGCAGGTCCCGGGGCAGTTTGGATCGGGATCGGGGGTGTGGACGGAGGTTGACGGGCTGTGGGAGGGTGGTCCCGGGGGGCAGTAGGCGGGGCGAGGTCGGCTTCGGGCGCGGGACGAGAGCTGCCACCTCAGCACCCTCCTCTGCGCCACTGTGTGTGCGCCCTCCCCCCCCGCCACGCCCGATGTGCGCCAGCTTTGGGTGCGCCAGCTTTGAGTGCTCCCCCCATCCCCGCCCCAGGGACATATTGGACCCCTCCCCCTCCAGGGCGCCCAGCCTCGCCCAGCCATTGTGTCCCTCACGGCAAGTGCCAGCTTCAATGGCATTTGTAAACAACAGTAACCGCCTCCAACCGCTTTGGCAACCTCCTCCTTTCGTCTGGCTAACCGCCTCTGGGCCCTCCTCTGAGGTCCCTTCCTTTCTAATGCTCCCCCCCCGTCTTGGTGTGTCGGCAAGGCCTGCGTTGGAGAAGAGACATGCACTGAACACAGGCTGAGGAGTGCATTGCCCCGAATTTTCGACACCGCGTTTGCCTGTTTCAGTCATTCCGGTCACGGAGTGCCGTGGGAGGCTGGGGATGTGGCTGTGGTTGTTCGGCGCCCCGCGCGTGGCAGCGGGTTCTTTGCCGACACGTTTCCCCCGGGGAGCAGCGCGCGCGCGCACCCCCCCTAGCCCAGAGGGGGTGGCGTATGAGCGCTGGCCTCGGGAGGGGCTGCCTCGCAAGGGCCGGGGGGCTGTGGGAGCCCGGGGGGTTGTCGTGTTTGAGTGCCTGTGGAGGGTGTGCAGGTCGTCCACATGGCCGCACGGCGACCAGCACAGCACCCTCCACGGCCCGTGGGGTGTGCTTTGGATGCCGATGTGCTGCGGTTTGTCATTCCGTCTTCAATCATCCAATCGTCTAAATTTGAATCAGGTCCTGCCCCCCCCCTCTGCGGGTATGTGGAGGGGAAGGAGGCTGGAGGTGTGTGAGAAGGCAGAGCAGTATTGTGCACGGAGGGCGAGGGGAGAGGAGCGTCCTGTATGAGGCACGGGGGGAGGGGGTCGGGCTTTAGGGGCCTCTCCGTGTCGCGCCGTGCTATCTCGGCCCCGTCTGCTGGTCGCTGTTCTCGATTGGGGGCGCGCAGGCGGTCGCGGGTGGGGCGGGTCGCACGCACACCTCAGCATCGGCTGAATTCCACCCGGTCTGGGCCCCGTGCACGTGCGTCAAGCGCGGGGGGTCCGAGGGACTAGGGGACCCAGGGGTGCCGAGCCCTTGCGTCGGCTGCGCATTGCGTGTGCAGGTGCTCATCCAGCTCGGCGTGCGCAAGCGCCTGCTGCGCTTGAACACGCTGCAGGCCATGGACGACGTGATGCAGTCGGCGCTGCAACTCTTTGAGGTCTGCGGGCTTTGGCATGTACCGAGGGCAGTGATCGACCGCTGGCGCAGGGTCTCGTTGGGGGGTGGACTGCCCCGGGCCTTTCCTCCGCGTGGCAGTCAGCCCTTTACTCGCCCTTACCCCCGTCACCGCCCTCCGCAACCCGCAGTGCTCTTGCTGCGCTCCGTCCGTCCCTCCGAGAGTTCCCCCCGCCCTTCAGTCGCTTGCTCGCCCGCTCCGTTCCCCCCCCCCCCCCGCCCCCCCTTCAAACCCCCGGGGCCAATCCCTATCTCCTCCCCTCAACTGGTGCCAGCCTTCAGAGGGGGCATCCGCAGCGACCTGGGCACGCTCAGGCCCGTGGATGAGGCATATGCCAACCGAACCAGAAATAGGCCCCAACAGGGAGCTGGCAGCTGGTGTTGTCTTCGTCACAGGCTGTGGACACTGTGCACAGTCTGTCGACAATGTGTGCAGGTCCGTTTACCCGAGTGTAGTCTGTAGACACTGTGCACCAGGGGTGCAAAGTGGAAGGTGTGTGTTGTAAGTCGTGTAATTTTGTTTTCAGTGTCGGGATGTATTTGGAAATAACTCGTCCTGCCGTGTATTTGTTCCCCTGCTGTCACGTCGTGTGTTTTTTTCGGGCACACGACGTGACAGCCAAAAAAAAAAAGAACGGCGTGGCGGTTTCTTTTGTACACACCCCGACAGTGAAAAAAAAAAGTACACGCGTTGACAGTAAAAAAAAAACGGCCAGACCACCTGGCGATTTTCTTGTGTTTGAGCCGCATTTTTCACAGTGGAAGTGGAAGCAGGTGGGGAATGCATTGCAATGACAAGATGGGACTGCGGTGAGCGGGTACACGCCGCGGCTGCAGTGATCCCAGTCCGAATGACGTGTGAGAAGGTCCTGGACTCGGTGCGTGATGCACCAGACAGACCAGCGGACGAAAAAGACGGACAGCAGGACAGACAGACAGCCAGTCAGACAGGCATGTCGTTTGTTTCGGCCAGTCTGGTGCCAGAACAAGCAGCAGTAGGATTCTGCCGACTGTTGGGGTAAGCGATTACTTTTCGCCGTTGGTCGTCGCGCACATCGCTGCCTGTCATTTCTGGTCGACAGTGTCTTGGTCACCATTGGTCAAGAATGTTCATACCAGTCATTTTGGGTCGGGTGTTAAGTCATGTTAAGTCGCATGTTCAGTCACATGCGAAGGCACGCCTTGGCCTTGAGGCACGCCTCGACGTTGAGGCGGGCGTTGATGTTGAGGCGGGAGCGCGCATGTTACGGCGCTAAGGCACATGTGAAGGCGCTAAGGCGCGACTGACGATGCAAATCTGTCTGCCCCCCCCCCCCCCACTTGGTCCCCATTCCCCCCCATTCCCCCCTTTTCCAGAAGAGCTGTTTCTGGAAAAAAGACTAGAGAAACAACACCCAGCGATTGGGAGCTCTGCTCTCCTCTGCCCCCCCCCCCCCCCCCCGCCCGCACTCGGAGGCGTGTGCCCCGCCCCCAGACCACGTGGCTGCCGGTGAGTGCGGTGCGCCTGTGCCTGGCTTCCCCAAAGAGAGGCAAACCGTGGGCGCCCTCTTCGGACCGGGAAGACAGGCCCAAACCTCAAAGCCCCCTCGTGCTCCGAGGGTCAAGGACGGCACTTCCACTGAACTGCAAAAAATTTTCAGTTTTTTTTTACGTTTTTTACAGTTTTTTTTTTGCGAAGCCTGGCTTAGCCATGGAAATGGCCGGTGACTTCGGTGCCGGCTACTTAGGAGGTCCGTATTACTGACGCCATTGTAAATACTTTGCCCAAGGCCGGGTTGATCAACCTCAAAAGTATCATTGAACCAACAAAGCACATGGATGGCCAATGCCTCCCCCGTTGCACAGATTGCGTGCCGCCCGGACCCTGGGTTGCAGCTGGAGCTGTGGTCGCCGCGCTTCAAGAGTTGGGTGGAGGCCATCGACATCATGGACGTCCACGACGGGGCAGTGCTGCGGCTGTCGCAGCCGCTCTGCGACGACGAAGGCCTGACCTCGTACCAGAGGTCCCTCAGGCACTGGCTCACGCAGCACCATCTGGAGGCCTACTTCATGGACCTGCGCGACCGCGGCTATGACGACGTGGCGGCCGTCTGCGGACTGGAGGCGGGCACGCTGCAGGAGATGGGGTGGCCGCCGGGGCACAGGACCCGGTTGGAGCGGGTGCAGCAGATGCATAAGGTGCGTCCATAGTCAATATCGCGGGGAACACCCCAGCTTGACCCATAATTTCAAGCGTACTTCACCTCATTTCTAAGCCAGGCGCGTCCACCCAAATTCACACCTGGGGAATTCGCGCCGTGTACATGGAGGTCCCTGACCCGTATGCACAGCATTACGGACAATAATAGTGAAGTGATTCGCACCCGAGGAGAACGGAAACAATTTTGCGAGTTGCGCCGTGCACGCGTGTGTTGAAAAAGTCAGTCCCGGCCAGCCGGCCAACCAAGTTGGGTATATCGCGGGGAACACCCAAGCACATGCTGGTCAGGATTAGTGTCAGTGTCAACGTCAGTGTCAGTGTGAGTGCCGCCAATTCAGCAGGGGAACAAGGGTGATGTCAGGTCTTCTGGCAGGACCACAGTCTACGTGCGTTGAGCACACGGCCCCCGTGGCCACCACTGCCACCAGCTTGGTCCCGATATTCAGTCTTGATTGGGATTATTTTTGGAAACACACAGTCTTGACCCATTTTTGACCCAAAGGCATGTTGTGACTTCAGAGGGGCCGAAATGGCTTACTATGGGCTCAAAATGGGCACATTTCACTTGTTTGGGCATCCCAAATGCTCCGGGATCATTTTTGACCAATTTTTGACCCACTGTTTTGTCCCAAAACAGCCCATTTTTCAGGCATTTTGGGAATTTTGGAGGGCCAAAATGGGCCACCACAGGCTCAAAACGTGCGAAAAACACTTGTTTTGGCATCCCATGTAGTCTAAGATCATTTCTGAAAAAAAATCATTGTTTTGCACTCAGTGGACCTTGTTGACGCGTTTTGGCACCCACCTCTTTGGGCTGCTTCTTGCAGCTTGCCGTAGCCCAGTGGGCCCAAGTACGGGGGTCTAGGCATATGTTTGGGCAATTCTGGGGTTGGAAACCACCAGAAGTTGGTGGTTGCGGGTGGAATAGGTGCCCTCCAAATCATGTTTTGAGCCATTTAGCCCAAGGTATGGCCTGTTCTTGGTTTGAAGCTGACAAGGGCCAATGTGCACAAATTGTGGGGCTTTTGGGGGCTGTTTGGGGGCGTTTCTCGGACATATTGTGGAGTTAGATGGCCCTAAAGGGGAAGTCAAGCTGCATGTGCAGTGCTGCCACCATTTCCCTTTGTTTGGCCATTTTGAACAGGTACTGGGGCGGTTTCGGGCAAAAAAGGGCTGTTTTTGGCCCTAAATTGCAGTTTGTGAAACTAGGGTCGGCCACTCGCAACACCCGTTCCCATGTGTGCCCACGTGTAATCCCCCCCCCCCTTTTCTGTCCCTGTGTTACCCCGCCAACCCGTGCCCCCCCCCCCCACGATGTACCCCTCCTGTCCATGTGTCCCATGTTCGTCGTCCCCTATGCGCCCCCTGTGTGTGCTGTGTCCTGCATGCGGCGCCGGCTAAGGGTGCACGCCATTGCTCGGGCTCTCAGGGGCTTGTTCAGTGCCTGACGCGCTGCGGGCTCATGGTGCACTTGGATGTGCTGCTGCGCGGCGGGTACGACAACTGGATGGTCCTGAAGAGCGCACGCGTCAAAGACCTTGTCGCCCTTGAGATCCCCCCGGCGCATGCGCGGCTGATCTCCAAGACCTGCCGAGGGTTGGGGGGTACTGCGGCGAAGGGGAAGGCCGAGGAGGAGGAGGAGGAGGAGGAGGAGGAGGCGGAGGAGGCGGAGGAGGAGGAGGAGGACGAGGCCGATGAAGACGACGCCGAGGAGGACGGGGACGGGGAGGACGACGACGAGGGGGGCGAGGAGGGGGGCGAGGGCGGGGGGCCCGCACAGCAGGACGCCCACCGCGACAGCTTCGAGGTCGTGGTCTGAGGCCGGGGGCGGGTCAGAAGGAGCAGTGAAGCACCTTCAAAGTCAAGCGGAGTCAAAAGGAGAATGGGTGTCAAGTTCAATACGAGACAAGTGCTGAATGAAAGCCGAAAGAAGGCCCGCAGCACTGCAGCAGGCCTTCCCCCCGGAGGAGGATGTTGGGGGCCGGAAGAGGGTCTGACGTGGGAATTGGGTTGGGGTTGGGGGCAAGGGAGCAGAGGGCAGGGGGCGATTGCGTGACCGAGGCCTGGTGGACGACAGCAGAGGGAGGAAAATGGGGGAAAAGGGGCGGGGGTCTGAGATCCTTCTTTTGGTTTTTGTAGAAAAATGGGGAAGGCTCAGTGTGAAAGCCACTATTGGCCAGTAGATCGGGGGAGGGCTGTCACTAACGGGCCTCCGAGGGAGGGAAAATGGGGTAAAATGGTGGAAAATGCGGGGAAATGGGGGAGAACCAAGCAAAGGCAGAGCCTTTCTTTGTGTCATGTCGTAAGCGCCCAAGCGACGGCAGTTGGCAGTGGGTTGACGTCGGTTGATGGGTCGCAAGCCGGCGACCCGCACTGGGCGATGGCCGGCACGCAGCCGACGATGTGGCGGCCGTCCGTAAGTGTCCCCTGCCTTACCGCAAAGGGCGCCCTCCCCCACGCAGGACATCTGCGCCTCCGGGGCTGACCCGCGCCCTGCGATGTACGCGGGGCGTACGCCAGCGGGCGGCGGGCAGTCGGGGGAACAGTGCGAGCCCCGCACCGAACCGTTGACATCGCAGAGACACATCGACAAAGACCTCTGGATCTCAGGCCCGGCGTGGCGTTGGGGCCCGACTGGCGCACCCCCCCCTCCTGCCTTTCCCCTTCCATTAGACTGAAGAAGGTCGCGTAGTTCAGCGGTCATGCACGTGACGCCTGAACAAGGGGTGCTTGATTCGAATCCCGGTGGGGTCAGAACGTAGTGTCCTAGACGCTAGGGTGTCTGTGACCCCGTGAGCCGAGCCGGAAGGGATGCTGCGAAGGTCAGGTAGGGATGACGGTTACGCTGGAGTTCGGAGAGCGCCCAAGCACTATACCTTTACCCTTCCATTAAAGTGCAGAAGATGGAGAGACAAGCCGCTGATGTCGGTGAAGCAAAGGAACCGACGCCCGTACTGCGCCTCCGCGTGACGTCTCTGTGTTCAATGTGTTTGGACGCCGATGGGCCGACAGCGACGGTGGTCACGGGGGGGGGGGGGGGGGGGGGCTGGCTGCCCAGTGTCGTCCCCGCAGAGCCCCGTGGGTCGCGATTGCAATGTCTCGGGTGCGAGCGGAGGGGGCGCTCTGCGGCACAGGCCCCTTCCGCGTGCAGCGGATGTGCCCTGGCCTCAGCCCCTGTCACGGGAATCCGCTGCCTCACAGTCCTCTTCCCCCACTGCCCCGCTCCATCGCTTACCCAATGGTAGTCATTGGCTAACCCTAACCCTTACCCCCCCCCCCCCCGCCCCCTGCGTCCCCCCCCCCCGTGTGTGTAAGGGGGGGGGAGGGGGTGCGCCACGAAGGTGCAGCAGAGTCGCTGGTTGGTGACTCCCGTCCAGCGCGGCTGTGTTGTGTCGAGGCGTGCCCGGTGTGCCTGTGTACGGGGGTGGTCTGGTTGGTGAGCGTGACAAGGCCGTTGGGGGGAAAGGTGCCGGAAGGGCAGCTCCTCGCGGGCCACTTCTGCTGGGCTGGTGAACCGTTTACTTGTGGGGGGGAGGGGGGTGTTGGAGCCGGCCGCAAATATTGGGGTGGGTGGGTGCGGAAAGGGGCCCCAAGGGCCACAAGCCATTTGTTCAATACAAATGCCTGGAATCTTGCCTCCAACGACGTCAAAGCGCTGCGGTCTGTGCCCCTCCTCTGTCTCATATGGGCACTAGCATTGTGACTGGGGGGGCAGAAGTCTGGGCCTGCGTTTCAGCATTGGCAAGGGGCATGCGGCAATGAAATGATGGCTGCAACAAGTGGCAAGGCAGGTTTGCTATGGGATATGGGAAACCAATCATTTGAAATATGCATCAAAAAAAGAGAGCTGGCCCTGGGAGCCCCCTCCGGGGGGTCGGGGGGGATGGAGAAGTGGCTCCAAGCCCCCCCCGCCCCTGCCCCCAAGTAATTTTTTTGGGAGCCCTGGTGCAGGAGTACTGGTGGCATCTGAGGCCAAGGGGTCGCCCCCCCCCCCCCCGGGGGGAGGTATTGGAATGGGCGTACAGGGGGGGAGAGGGGGGTACCCCCACTGAACCCCCCCCCCCCCCCGGCCAGACCAAAGTGACCATCGCGGGACGAAACGAAATTTGCCGTTGGGGAAAGTCTTGTCGGGCCTTTTGTGGGTACACAAACTTTTGGGTACCAGACCCCCCCTTCTAATCCCCCCCCCCTCCCCCCACCCGTGCCTGTGCTGTACGGCCCGGCAGCTGGACTTCCGACAGTGTTTTGGTTCCTTCACGAAACTCGAACGACTGTTTGTCCTGTTTCATTCAGGGGCCCGACGTCCAGGCCATTTGACACGCGTGTTTGGGAGCCGCCGGCGTCGCATCCCTCACAGCGATGACCGGGTCGGGGCCATCATTCTGCCCCCTCTCACCCCTTTCCCCCGGGCAATGTGCCCTGAGTCCCTGTGGGGGAGGGCATGCGGCACAGGGGCAACAATCTGGAACCTCCGTCCGCGCTGACGAGGCGTTGTACATTACGACATGTGCCTACGGGCCTTTGCTTGCTGTGCCCTTTTGGCTTGCCCCCTCCCCAGGAGTTGCCCCTCGCCCCCCTCCTCCCCCACCTGCCCCCTTGCATGCAACTACGAGGGTGGAGCCGGCTCAGTTTGAGGGATTTAGGGCACTCATTCAGCCATACTGAACTGACGCCTTGGGGGTTGTGGTGGGGGGAGAGCGATCGAGCTCGAATCCCTTGTGGTTGCATGCAGGCATCCCGTATCTGGCAGTTGCTGCCGCTGTATCTTCACAACCAACAGCAGTCTCCAGGTCTATGCCCCTCAGCAAAATGTACATACCAACACCAACACGCTGTACATAGCCGAAGCACACCAACACTGTTGCAGTGGAAATGATGATTGTGCCCCCCCCTGTCCCCCTGCTGGTAGGGGCTGTAAGTACCGCGACGGCGTTGCACAATGACCAGTCCCTGGGTAAAGTACCCCCCCCCCCGCCACCTCTCTGTCCAAACAACGCCCATGTCCAAACCACGCGAGGTGCTGTTTCCGCAACGTTTCGGAAACATTGAATTGTGCAGCTCCATTTTCTGGTTTTGGAGATGCCTATGTTTTTTATTATTTTGGGGCGGGGGATGGGTTTTTTCACAGATCTTGTTTGCTGTGGTGTGTGTCATCAGAGCCGGCTCCATCAGAACTGCATGAATGTCTTGACATCAATGATGTGCTCTTTCCTTTCACTGCTTGTGCCTTCTGAGGGGGCGCCTACACAAAGCCCTTGTCCAAACAGCGCGAGGTGGTGTTGCAAAACTTTTGGAGCTTTTGGCGCATGTCAGCATTGTCACCCTCGCCCTGTGAGGGCCGATCCCACAACCGGTGCAGGCACCGGGGCAAGGCACAGTCGGAATTGTCGGCGATTCATTTCATTGCAAAAAATCTGTTTTTATCATCGGTTGGACAAGGGGGTGAGGGGACAGAGGGGCATGTGTGTTGGCGGTGATGGTGTGGGACAGAGGGGCATGTGTGTTGGCGGTGATGGTGTGGGACAGAGGGGCATGTGTGGTACAATTAAGCAATTAATTTTAGTTGTGCCCCTGAAGAGGCCGCACACGCCCATTATTTGCTGCCGTGGGGGAGGACCAGTTGCACTTGGGGGGGGGGGGGGGGGGGGGCGGGGCGGGGCGGGGGGGGGGGGGCAGAGATCGGTCCGCAGTAGGTTCCTCCATTGTGCATAAGCCAACCAGACCAAACCCCATGACAGCCTGGCCGACTGAGTGGTGTGTGGGTCTAGTGCTCTGGACCCGGTCTGTGCCTCCCCACGTTGGCAGGAGGCGGGAGGGGGGGCAACAAGGAACACGGCGCGTCTGGTGACACCACTATTGTATCTGCGGGCGTGTCCAGTGAGCAGCCCCTGGTCTCCATCACCCGCTGGTCAAACGGTGAAGCACTGCTGGTGGTTGCACACGGCGAGGGGAGGTAGCAGGGGACTGCAGCTTGTCTGAAGCCATGATGGCGATTCCTACTCATTTCAGTCTCATTGTCGATGGGTGAGCGAAGGGAAGCGTTGCAAATGAGACACAAGTGAGTCATGTCTCGATCCTCTTGTCCCCAAAAATGGACGCGCAACGGTTGCGACGCCAACAGCGCGCTTCTGTGAACATGCGCAGATCGGTCGCGAGCCGCACACGGCATTGCGGCTCCAAACGGTGACTCCAAACACACCTCTATATTGGTCCGCCCCTGGAGGAGGAACAAGTTTGGGGTTGTTTCCGTGTATGACATGACACATGCTGTTTGTAGTGCCTGGTTGCCTTCTCCCTGTTGGTGTGCGTAGTGGCTGGGTAAGCAAGAAAATCCTACAGTCGAATTTGTTGTTTGCTTCAACACGGTCTTTGTATGTGTCTGAGCATCTATTTTTTTTCGCCCAATGTCCACACAATGATGGAAGAGGAATTCAAAGTCGTTGGCTCTCGTCGCCAACGTCACGAGCGGCGGCACAAAAAGGGCCATGGCTCTGCCAGCGGAACCGGAGCCACTACCATTGAAGGGCTGTTCGATCAGAAGCGGAGAGCCTTGGCTGAGCGCATGGCCGAGGCTGCCGCGGCCCCTGCGGACCCGGAGTGCGTTCGGAAGGTCAGCGCGAAGCTGCCGCAGTTTCGGAAGAACATTGCGGACGTTTCCTCGGAGGCCGTGACTGCCGCAGTGCATGCGCTGGCGGACAGCGGCCGCAGTGATGTGGATCTGCTGTGCATCGGCCTCGGCACCCCCTCGTCGATGCACAACGCACAGTTCCAGCTCGCGATGGTGAAGGCTTTGCTGCAGGGGCTCCAGCAGCACGGCAAAAGCGTGACACTGACCTTCCATGAGCCCCTGTTGGACGCCACGGACCGCGACATCATTGCCCAGTGGCTGCCGGACGCCACCGTGGCCCCGACGAACGTGGAGGCCAAGATCGAGTGTCCCAATCCAACGGTCGTCTTCATGCCGCACTGCTGCAGTACGCTCTGCTGCAATCTGCTCTGCGCCAACTGGTCGCCAAGTCTTGCAAACCTCGTGATCATCGGGAACTCCTTCGCAGGCTACGAGCTGCGGTCCATGATGCCGAAGCAGAAGAAGAAGATCGTGCCCATGCTGCAGGTGCTGCCCTATTGCCGGGAGCTCCCTCTCAAGGAGCTGCCCAGCGCCGCGGAAGCGGCGTTCAGTGACACCAGCGTGCACGTGTTCCCCCGGGACCTGCTTCCCGGCCCCGGGGACAAGCTCTGGGCCACCAGACCACACTTCCCGCCCCCTGACCATGAGGTAATTCTTGCACCGAAGGCGGAGACCGCCCCCACAGCGTGACCCTCGTGGCAGTGCCCCTCCAGCGTGACCCTCTTTGAAGAGAGGGGGCCGCAGGGTTGCATCAGCGCCAACTTTGGCTGAGGCGGGGGGTCGACGCCAGGACCTCCTTGGGCTCGTGCTTAGGCCAGGGCTGGAAACGGGTCTGTGGCTGGCGCTGGGCCTGCGGGGCTCCGCCAACAGGGCACAATGGGGGCGCACCGTGCGCTGTCCCCGTGCCGTGCGAAAAGTCGGCTGTTTTGCACCACCGGTAGCCATGGGTCCCCCGATGCTGTTTTGAATGGATCATGCATCCTTCTGTGGGGGGGTGGTTTGCAGGGGTGTTCCCGGGGTAAACAACGTAATAATCGGCGCTGTGCAAAAACGCCCCCAATGCCAAGGGAGCTCAGTGCTGGGGATCACTGTGGGGTCTGCCCTCGCGTCACGCACAACGGGTCCAAATCCGGTACCTCCGGCCGCACAGGCTCAGAACGTTGTCATGGGAGGTGCCGGCGGCTGCCTTGTGCCAGCCGTGGCAGCTGAAGCGCCACCATAGCCCAATGCACGTCGCTCCCCTGCCACGTTGCGTACCAGCACTCCGCTCAAAACACGAAACTGCATCTGTGCCATTGCTGTCCCGGAGCCCCAGCACAGGCGCCGTGGAAGCTGGCGGGCTGCGCACTGTATCAGCAGATGGCCGGAGAGACCACATAAATGACCCAAATCCGGGATCTTTCCGCCACCAGCGGTGTCCCTGTTCATGACCCCCCCCCCCCCCAACCCCACCAACCATGCCATGGGGGCGGCATGCCAGCAGACGTGGGCACAGGGCACAGGCCACCCTGTGCCCTATGACCAACGTCAGAGGACGGTGCTCTTTGGCAAATTCGAATTGGAGCCTGTCGTTGGTTGCTGGTTTGGTGATACGCCCGAGCCACAGTACAATAGGCTCACGCCATCGCACGGTGCGGTGCACTGTGTTTGGGTGAATCAGGTTGTATCGCATCGCTGTATCGCTGTAACAATAGCAGAGGCCTCGGTGGTGGCGACGGGAAGGGGGCGGGGGATTAGTCAGAGAAGGCCCCAGGGTTGGGCGAGTTTCACTGACATCGGCGTAAAATGAATGCTGGGACCCATTGTTTGTGTAAAGAATGCGTAAAGAGCATTTCCCTTTCCCAGTTTTGCCGTTTTCCTTGTGCACGACCAGTGTTCTGTGTTGGGGAGAGGGAAGTGGTCGTCGTGGTGTGCCCGGGTGTGTACAAGTGCGGCGGAAGGAATCGTGTATGGGTTCATGCACACATGCCAACTCAGTGGCTTCTGGGTTCTCCGACCTGGTGGTGGTATGCCAGCCAATATGCACAATTTGACACAAGGTAAACAAATTTGTGTATACAATTGAGAGAAGAGAGCAAACAAGGCCGTGTATGTGTTGGGAAACAGATACCAGCGCTGACCTAGGGCTGTGACTCTGATTGAATGTCCCCAATGCTGCAGCACTTCTTGAGTGCGACAGTGTCGTTCTGAGACCTGTTGCAGTGGAACCTTGTCTGGGCTTATTCTTATTCTTATTCTTATTATTGTATGTTCTCCTGACACATGACTTTGGTTGCAAATCAGAATATTGAAGGCCTGCAATATTTCTATGTGAGACCTGTGTGCATTTGTCTTCTTGTGGCAGGGTTTGTTGGTGCATGCAAAAACAAATTTCCCGGCAGATTGACTACTACAGGACAGGTGATAAAAAGTGTCTGGGCGGGGATTGAATCACCACCAACTGGTTTGTCACACTGGGCAAATACCACTGGAGTACTAGGGTTGGGAAAGATGATGGGCAGGACTGGCTGGCAAACGACCAATGGAAAGGACCCTCCAGCGTATTTCCCCTGTTCAGCAGAGAGACACCCACAAGTGATGGGAATCAATCCACTTGGAAGCGCATTAGTGTCGTACAATTGAAAAAAAAAAGCCACATGACTGTCTTGAATATGATGGCCTAATGAGGTGTTTGGAGACCAGTGCCCCGGGATTCACCTGCCCTGTTGTGCACACGCACAGTGGGTGTCCAGGGTTGTTGGTTCAATGGTTTCCCTCACATTGTATGTGTGTGTGTGGTGTGTGTTGTGTTGGGTAATTTGTTTAGTAAGTACTTGCATTGCGTTGCTATTTTTTCAGCTTAAATGGGTGTGTGTGTGCGCGCGCGTGCGCGTGTGTGTGTGTGTGTGCAATCTGCACTACAGAGAGGCGCCTCGTCGTGTTCGGGTCTCATGTTGTTGACTGTTTGATGGCCTTATATCCCGTGCACGTTCTTACCTGCAGTGTTGACTTGAGGGCGCTATTCGCTTCAGGGTGTGTGTCTGGGTCTCCGCAACGTGTGTGTGTGCATGTTGTGCTAGATGGTGTTTTGGAATCAAATATGTGATCTCTTTGTGTTTTGATGTGTTTCAAAGTCTAACGTGTTTTCTTTTTGGGTGGGCTGCATGGAGCTGGGTACATCGAATTCAATGCACAATTGTCTTGCATAGCCATCAAAATCACCAAAACTATTGAACATACTCCGTCAATTAAGACATGTTGCAGGAGCATTTCAGTGGTGGATGCGTCACAGGCGCAGGTACTCCTGTATGTTCCGGCATCAAAACCTACACAGTATGGGTGACTGTCTACTATGTGAGATGCTTTTTGCAGGTTTATCACATGGTCGAGGGACTATTGCATTGCATACATTGGGAGGTTGCCAACCAAAGCAAGCAGCACACCAAATTTACGAAAATGGCATGTCGCATGCCAATGGCCGCTACGCACTATCCCGGCTATAATTTGAAGAAAAACCGAGGTGGACCCTCACTCCTCGGGGTATTTCGCCTGCGCCCACGTCTTGCCTGGCCCGGATACCCAAGGGGAGCGTTAGCGCGCCGGGCGCGCGCCGGGCATCTGTTTTGACCCGTGCCCCACCGGTGACCTTTTAGGGGGTGCACTAAGCGCAGTGCGCGCGCAGTCCAACTATCTGGACATGTCACCGTCCTAGAACCCCGTACTTTGTGATACTATGGGCATTATTGTTGTTTGACAACGGTATTTTGATGCTTGTTCCACATTCGGGATATGGTATATTTGGATTCTCACCCTTTTTCACCCATTCTCATCCATTTTTTGCTCGTTTCCACCACATCCACTCCTTACTAGGTTGATTTCTCCCCACCATGGGGACCCCAAGAAAGTAGGGGTGATGTAGCCATATTGATTTCTCCCCACCATGGGGACCCTGAGAAGGCAGGGGTGATGCAGCCATTCCACCCGACTTTGGGCCCCTAAGAAGACAGGGGTGATGTAGCCAATGCTGAGTTTGCGCATTGTTGTTGTGACGTGAGGCAGAAACGCCGTCCAAACTGCTTGCGGCTTGGGGACTCATTACCATTGCGAAATCTATGGGAAAGGTAAAGGCAAAGTACCGTTTGTTCAGAACAAGACAAATGACATTTGGAGTTGTTCAATTCACAGCTATTGCCTAATCATGCAACGTGCTTTGTAAGGAACGTGCGCAGTCCATCATGGTCTATTTGCGGGGCCTTCTCCATCAGAGGGTAAATGTGGGGCTGAAGTCGGGATAGTTAATAGAAAGGGGGCGCGCCGGGCAGGCATCCCCCCCCCTCGGACACTGGCAGGGTGTCAGAGGTAGGAGGTGGGGGGGGGGGTGGATGGATGGATGGCTTGAGCGTTGCGGGGGGTTGCTCCCAGGGACCCAGGCACGTGGCTCTAGCTGCTCAACGTCCCAACCAATTGCATGCGCAGACTCAACAATGTGGGCAATGACAGCCAGTACCCCCCCCCCCCCAGTGGCCTCCCATGAGGGAAATGATTCTGGCAGCGGATCTAACACGCTGTGAGGATTAGCTGAGTCAGAAACCAGGTTATGCAGTGGGAGACCGATCCCACAAGCGGTCATTGCAGCTGATTTGACACTCACTGAGGATTAGCTGAGCGTGAAATCGGGTTATGCTGTGGGAGGCCGCCATGCTTATTCTGGTCTGGACCAAGATGAGCTGGCTTACTCTGTGCATCATAAGGTACTTGAGACAACCTCTCAGAAGCATGGTTATGAGCTGTCCAATGCTCTGATGATCCCACAAATGACTGTGGCAACACATCTGAAACGCAGTGAAGATGAGCTGAGTCTAAAACCAGGTTGTGCAGCGGGAGACTGCCACACTCTTTCCGGTCCAGTACACCGAGCCCCCAAGAGCACCAACGTGGGCAATTACAGTACTCTGAGCCCCCTCAGCGCACCTTCGGGGGTGGGGGTGGGGGACCCCCCCCCCCCTCTACAACCCCTGAAACCTTTGAACACCCTCGGGGTCGAACCCTGGCTGGGAGCACCCCCCATGGAACGATGTGAATGGTGTAAGGGAGAACATCGGGAGCAATGGCATTCATCTTCGATGTCTGTGGATGAATTGGGGGACTCGGCACACACATTGAGATCGGCCACATGCCCCTTGTGCATCTTCACAATGGTGGTCAATGAACACTCGATGTTTTGGCACAACACCACATTTAGGGGATAAGGACTGGTGGGAGTTGGGGGAAAGGAAGTATCCATGCTGGTGCGTAAAAAGGCCACAGTGAAAATGCCCAGGTCAAGCAAGTGCAACACACCATTTCTGAGTTGGTGGCCAAGAAATCGAAGAAATGTATATTCAGGTCGCTCGTCCAAGAGGCAGAGCAGGGGTATAATACATTGTGTGGGAGGCTTCTGTCGGTGGGGGACCACGGGGGCCGATCCTGATCGGGACCCGACCCCAAGGGGGGGGGGGTCTATGGACCCCAAAATTGTCGCACAGAACAATGTGCTTTGTCGGTCCCGGAGGCCCCGGATATTTTCTTTGAGCGTTAATTAGGGCGGTCATTACGGGACGTGATTTTTTTCGTTCAGGACCCCTGCTTTGAAGCGGTGGGGATCCCCCCAGGCGGCAGGGGTTATGTAGCCACCTTGCCCACTTGTTGGCCACTTCTGATTTTGTCCCCCGCTCTAATGCAGTGGAGATCCCCCAGGCGGCAGGGGTTATGTAGCCACCTTGCCCACTTGTTGGCCACTTCTGATTTTGTCCCGTGCACTGAAGCGGTGGGGACCCCCAAGGAGGCAGGGGTTATGTAGCCACCTGGCCAACTTGTGGGCCACCTCTGATTTGGTCCCCCGCTCTGAAGCGGTGGGGACCCCCCAGGCGGCAGGGGTTATGTAGCCACCTTGCCCACTTGTGGGCCACCTCTGATTCTGTCCCCTGCTCTGAAGCGGTGGGGACCCCTAGGTGGCAGGGGTTATGTAGCCACCTTGCCCACTTGTGGGCCACTTCTGATTCTGTCCCCCGCTCTGAAGAGGTGGGGACCCCCCAGGCGGCAGGGGTTATGTAGCCAGCCACCCTGCCCACTTGTGGGCCACCTCTGATTTTGTCCCCCGCTCTGAAACGGTGGGGACTATTTCCCATTTTTGCCCCCATTTAGGCCCCGGAGAAAGCACGGGTGAGGCAGCCACTTCTGATTTTCTTTTTGTTCATCCCCGAGATGGCTAATTTGCAACTAGGGCCGTTCCCCATCTTCAAAAATGGCTATGTTGTGTTGTAGTTAAGGATTACCACGCTTCGGTGCTCCCTGGGGTGTGCGCAAATGGCTAAGTTGCATATGGGGCGGTTCCCCATCTCTAAAAATGGCTATGTTGTTGTCCCCCATTTGGTGTCCGCATTGACAATGCAGCAATGCGCGAGTTGGATTCTGATACTGACTCTAAGTGCGCTTCTGACCGCGATTCTAGTTCTGCCTGTGACCTGGAAGATTCCTCCGATAAGGTTGTTCCCGCTTCGGAGATTGCACATGAATCGGCGGAAAATGACACAACTTGTGAATATCATGGTTTGTTGCAAGCAACCGAGGACACAGACCAATTGCCGTTTGCGGCTTTTGAGGGTCGTCGCATCCACGTTCAACAGTTGTTGAACATTGTCGTGAATTCAGACCTGCAGGCTGCAACACAGAATTATTATCGACTATTACGCAACCAACAATCAACATCCCAACAAGCTATCCTCACCACCCCCCAAAAAACGACCGTGTCCAGCCGTTTGATATTTTTTGCACTCTCGTGAACTACAATGACAAGAAGTGCAGCATCGGTTTTTTTTCTGTGGTAAAGGTTATGCATGCAGGGCGCCAAATGTTCCCCAGCGTCGCGGAATTGGAAGGCAGTCCCTATGAAATCCACTGCCAATTCATGCCCTTTGAGTTTTTGGGTGATGCTGGCGTTGTCCATTGGAATGGGCGTTTCTTGCAGAAAGGTGCACAGTGTTTGTGCTACTGATGCACATTTTATTGCACCAACTCCAACGGTGGAGAGGTTGTGGCTGTTCTCGCAGAATGACATTGGGCAGCTTCCGCGCTTCCTGATGCATGTCCCCTTGCCCAAGGCAGTGCCGCTTGTGCCATATGCGGCGTTGGGTTGTGCTCAATACCGTGAGCCGCTGAGGAATGCTCCAAGAGCAAAATGTATGCCCTGCCCTTTTACGAATTGCGACCGATTTTTCATGCACGTTTCAATGCGGTCGCATATTGCTGGGCATTTTTTGCGAGGACATAGGTGGGCCGACCAAGAGGGTGCGGATCAAGGCACATTTTGCATGTGGTGTGGCAACACATATGGCAAGTGCAGCACAAGTGTGCACGGGAAGAAAATTGACAGTAATTGCAGTCTCGCGTACCATCGGCTACGGCTAAACAGCGCGGCAACCCCAACAGCGATGAACCCTAGCACCAACTTGCCGGTTCGCTGCAAGGTGCTTGATTGCCGAAAATGGCATTGCACCTATGCCATGCCACACCACATGGCACAAGTGCACCCCGGTGTGTCCCATGACTATGCCGGGTGCAGCAAAGAGGAGAAAACAAAGGTGTTGCAAGCCGTTGACAATTTCCCCGCCCCATTGCCACTGGAGGTGAAGCCTGCTGCGCCGCCGGCCCTGCCCACTGTTCTCCTTGCTCTTCTCTCTGGGCCAAACCAGGGTAGTAGTAGTAGTGGCAGTAGTAGTAGCGGCAGCTCCACCACCAATGCCTCCTCCAGTACGAGTGCATCCTCCAGCAGTAGTGCCCCGTCTGGTTCTAGTGACTATGTGCCATCAGAATCCATGTCTGATTTGCCGGCAGCCTGCCGGGTCACAAGATCGCAAGCAGCCTTGCCAAAGAAGCGTGCTCGCCCCAAGAGTAGCGACAAGAGGGCATGCGACGAGTGGGAGGATGACTCCGATGCTTGAGGCCCCTCCCCTCCCTTCGCTTCTCTATATGTATGTCTGTGGTTTGTGACAAGGGGAAGGGACACTATTGGTGGGCCAGTGGATACCGGCATAACCCGTTTTGCATGCACGGTTACGAAGAGCACTGCACCGACCATGTGTCGGTAACCGGGTTCCACATGGGGGGAGAGAGAGCTGACCCAAGGCAGCCTAAGAGACATTTGATAGCCTTTGGACGAACTCAAGGCAACATTCAGTACTGCTCTGAAAGTGCTGCAGTGCATCAAAATAATCATGAGCTATGACCGGTCACATTGCATCTTGTTAGCTTTGTCTGTTTGCGCGCTTGGAGGTGCTTGACGGAAAAGGTGCTGAATTTGGGTCAGCAAAGGGGGGGGTCCCCCCCCCCCTACAGCCCCCCAAACTGGCCCACACCCCTCGGGGTCACCCGGCGGGAGTCCCCCTGGTGGTCTTGCGACCGGGGCGCCAGGGCGAAAAACAGGTCGCAAGGCTCAGCGACACCGCGGTGCCCCGTGCGGGGCAGGCCGCACTGGAGGAGCACCGTGCGGTGACATCCAGCTGGGGGGGGAGGGAAAACAGTGCGCGACACAAGGACTTCCGGGGAGGATCAGGGCCCACCTCCTGCCTCCTGGCCATGAAGCGACATGGCCCCTTTTCGTCCCCAGGTCACGTGCGTGACCATGAGCCATTTTTTATTCACTGGGATCGTGCGATCCCCCAGCCTGGATACCCCCAACCGTGACGCCGTGCGGCTATGGACGGCTCTGGGGCCCAGGCTCTGCCGTGTGGCAGCAACCAGACACCAGGTGTGCGCCTACCCCTGCCTGGATACCCCCAACCGTGACGCCGTGCGGCTATGGACGGCTCTGGGGCCCAGGCTCTGCCGTGTGGCAGCAACCAGACACCAGGTGTGCGCCTACCCCTGCCTGGATACCCCCAACCGTGACGCCGTGCGGCTATGGACGGCTCTGGGGCCCAGGCTCTGCCGTGTGGCAGCGACCAGACACCAGGTGTGCGCCGTCGGCATTGGGCGTGTGCCCATGCAGAAGTTATTGCTTTTGGCAGAACTGAAGGCGTTGGCCGTGTGCCCATGCAGAATTTATTACTTTTGGCAGAACTGGGGGCATTGGGCATGTGTCCATGCAGAATTTATTACTATTGGCAGAACTGAAGGCATAGGGCGTATGCCCATGCAGAATTTATTACTTTTGGCAGAACTGAAGGTATTGGGCATGTACCCCTGCAGAATTTATTATTTTTGGCGGAACTGAAGGTATTGGGTGTGTGCCCATGCAGAATTTTTTATTTTTGGCAGAACTGGGAGCATTGGGTGAGTGCCCATGCAGGATATATTACTTTTGGCAGCACTGGGGGAATTGGGCGCGTGTCCCTGCAGAATTTATTACTATTGGCAGAACTGAAGGCATAGGGCGTGTGCCCATGCAAACTTTGTTACTTTTGGCAGAACTGAAGGCGTAGGGCGTGTGCCCATGCAGAATATATTACTTTTGGCAGAACTGAAGGTATTGGGCGTGTGTCCATGCAGAATATATTACTTTTGGCAGAACTGGGGGCATTGGGCGTGTGGCCATGCAGAAGTTATTACTTTTGGCAGAAATGGGAGCATAGGGTGTGTGCCCATGCAGAATATATTACTTTTGGCAGAACTGAAGGTATTGGGCATGTACCCATGCGGAATTTATTACTTTTGGCGGAACTGAAGGTATTGGGTGTGTGCGTATGGAGAATGTTTTATGTTTGGCAGAACTGGGGGCATTGGGTGTGTGCCCATGCCGAATATATTACTTTTGGCAGAACTGGGGGCATTGGGCGTGTATCCATGCAGAATATATTACTATTGGCAGAACTGAAGGTATTGGGCATGTGTCCATGCAGAATATATTACTTTTGGCAGCACTGGGGGCATTGGGTGTGTGCCCATGCCGAATATATTACTTTTGGCAGAACTGGGGGCATTGGGCGTGTATCCATGCAGAATTTATTACTATTGGCAGAACTGAAGGTATTGGGCATGTGTCCATGCAGAATATATTACTTTTGGCAGCACTGGGGGCATTGGGCGTGTGCCCATGCAGAAGTTATTACTTTTGGCAGAACTGAAGGTATTGGGCATGTACCCATGCAGAATTTATTCCTTTTGGCAAAACTGAAGGTATTGGGTGTGTGCCCATGCAGAATTTTTTATTTTTGGCAGAACTGAGGGCAATGGGTGTGTTGTGCCCATGCAGAATATATTACTTTTGGCAGAACTGGGGGCATTGGTCGTGTGTCCATGCGGAAGTTATTATTTTTGGCAGAACTGAAGGCATATGGTGTGTGCCCATGCAGAATTTATTACTTTTGGCAGAACTGAAGGTATTGGGCATGTGTCCATGCAGAATTTATTACTTTTGGCAGAACTGAAGGTATTGGGTGTGTGCCCATGCAGAATATATTACTTTTGGCAGAACTGAAGGTATTGGGCATGTGTCCATGCAGAATATATTACTTTTGGCAGAACTGAAGGTATTGGGCGTGTGACCATGCAGAATTTATTACTTTTGGCAGAACTGAAGGTATTGGGTGTGTGCCCATGCAGAATTTATGACTATTGGCAGAACTGAAGGTATTGGGCATGTGCCCATGCAGAATATATTACTTTTGGCAGAACTGAAGGTATTGGGCATGTGTCCATGCGGAATTTATTACTTTGGCAGAACTGAAGGTATTGGGTGTGTGCCCATGCAGAATTTACTACTTTTGGCAGAACTGAAGGTATTGGGCGTGTGCCCATGCAGAATTTATGACTATTGGCAGAACTGAAGGTATTGGGCATGTGCCCATGCAGAATTTATTGTTTTTGGCAGAACTGGGAGCATTGGACGTGTGCCCATGCAGAATTTATTACTTTTGGCAGAACTGAAGGTATTGGGCATGTGTCCATGCAGAATTTATTACTTTTGGCAAAACTGAAGGTATTGGGCATGTGTCCATGCAGAATTTATTACTATTGGCAGAACTGAAGGTATTGGGCGTGTGCCCATGCAGAATATATTACTTTTGGCAGAACTGAAGGTATTGGGCATGTGTCCATGCGGAATTTATTACTTTGGCAGAACTGAAGGTATTGGGTGTGTGCCCATGCAGAATTTACTACTTTTGGCAGAACTGAAGGTATTGGGCGTGTGTCCATGCAGAATTTATGACTATTGGCAGAACTGAAGGTATTGGGCATGTGCCCATGCAGAATTTATTGTTTTTGGCAGAACTGGGAGCATTGGACGTGTGCCCATGCAGAATTTATTACTTTTGGCAGAACTGGGGGAATTGGGCGTGTGTCCATACAGAATTTATTACTATTGGCAGAACTGAAGGCATAGGGCGTGTGCCCATGCAGAATTTATTCCTTTTGGCAGCACTGTGAGCATTGGGCGTGCGCCCATGCAGGATTTATTACTTTTGGCAAAACTGAAGGCATTGGTCGTGTGTCCATGCAGAATTTATTACTATTGGCAGAACTGGGGGCATTGGGCGTGTGTCCATGCAGAATTTATTACTATTGTCAGAACTGAAGGTATTGGGCATGTGTCCATGCAGAATTTATTACTTTTGGCAGAACTGAAGGTATTGGGTGTGTGCCCATGCAGAATATATTACTTTTGGCAGAACTGAAGGTATTGGGCGTGTGCCCATGCAGAATTTATTGTTTTTGGCAGAACTGGGAGCATTGGACGTGTGCCCATGCAGAATATATTGCTATTGGCAGAACTGAAGGTATTGGGCATGTGCCCATGCAGAATTTATTACTTTTGGCAGAACTGAACGTATTGGGTGTGTGCCCATGCAGAATTTATTACTTTTGGCAGAACTGAAGGTATTGGGCATGCACCCATGCGGAATTTATTACTTTTGGCAGAACTGGGGGCATTGGTCGTGTGACCATGCAGAATTTATTACTATTGGCAGAACTGAAGGCATAGGGCGTGTGCCCATGCAGAATATATTACTTTTGGCAGAACTGGGAGCATTGGGCGTGTGCCCATGCAGAATATATTACTTTTGGCAAAACTGAAGGCATAGGGCGTGTGCCCATGCAGAATTTCTTACTCTTGGCAGAACTGGGGGCATAGGGTGTGTGTCCATGCAGAATATATTACTTTTGGCAGAACCGAAGGCATAGGGCGTGTGCCCATGCGGATTGTATCAGCGGGGACCCAGGGCAAGGGGGGGGGGACGTGGGGGAGACGAGAGCGACGCGATGGACGCTGCGCCCACCGCGGTGTGGCGACGTCCAGCCCAGCCTGGCCGGGGCGGCCGTATCCGGTGCGTCCGGTGGAATCGGCTCCAGGCACCCAGACACCAGACACCAGACACCCTCGGGGTCACGAATTGGCTGCCGGCGGCCCCCGTGTGGGAGGCATTTCTAACTTGTTATTCCCCACCACCCCCCTTATGAACCAGCGGTGCACAGCAGGGTCCGTGGTAAAACTGAGTAAAAAAAAATTTTTTTTTAAAAAAAAATTTTTTACTCAGTTTCAAACTGAGTAAAAAAAGTTTTTTTTACTCAGTAAGTGGGGTTTCTACTCAGTTGCGAAACTGAGTAGAAAAAAAAAAATTTTTTTTTACTCAGTAAAAAACTGAGTAGAAAAAAAAATTTTTTTTTACTCAGTAAAAAAATTAGTAGAAAGAAGCCCTTTTTTCTGATTTTGCCCCCCGCTCTGAAGCGGTGGGGATCCCCGATACGGCAGGGGTGAGGTAGCCATTTCGCCCACTTGTGGGCCACTTCTGATTTTGCCCCCCGCTCTGAAGCGGTGGGGATCCCCGATACGGCAGGGGTGAGGTAGCCACTTTGCCCACTTGTGGGCCACTTCTGATTTTGCCCCCCGCTCTGAAGCGGTGGGGATCCCCGATACGGCAGGGGTGAGGTAGCCACTTTGCCCACTTGTGGGCCACTTCTGATTCTGCCCCCCGCTCTGAAGCGGTGGGGATCCCCGATACGGCAGGGGTGAGGTAGCCATTTCGCCCACTTGTGGGCCACTTCTGATTTTGCCCCCCGCTCTGAAGCGGTGGGGATCCCCGATACGGCAGGGGTGAGGTAGCCATTTCGCCCACTTGTGGGCCACTTCTGATTTTGCCCCCCGCTCTGAAGCGGTGGGGATCCCCGATACGGCAGGGGTGAGGTAGCCATTTCGCCCACTTGTGGGCCACTTCTGATTCTGCCCCCCGCTCTGAAGCGGTGGGGATCCCCGATACGGCAGGGGTGAGGTAGCCACTTTGCCCACTTGTGGGCCACTTCTGATTCTGCCCCCCGCTCTGAAGCGGTGGGGATCCCCGATACGGCAGGGGTGAGGTAGCCATTTCGCCCACTTGTGGGCCACTTCTGATTTTGCCCCCCGCTCTGAAGCGGTGGGGATCCCCGATACGGCAGGGGTGAGGTAGCCATTTCGCCCACTTGTGGGCCACTTCTGATTTTGCCCCCCGCTCTGAAGCGGTGGGGATCCCCGATACGGCAGGGGTGAGGTAGCCATTTCGCCCACTTGTGGGCCACTTCTGATTCTGCCCCCCGCTCTGAAGCGGTGGGGATCCCCGATACGGCAGGGGTGAGGTAGCCACTTTGCCCACTTGTGGGCCACTTCTGATTCTGCCCCCCGCTCTGAAGCGGTGGGGATCCCCGATACGGCAGGGGTGAGGTAGCCATTTCGCCCACTTGTGGGCCACTTCTGATTTTGCCCCCCGCTCTGAAGCGGCGGGGATCCCCGATACGGCAGGGGTGAGGTAGCCACTTTGCCCACTTGTGGGCCACTTCTGATTTTGCCCCCCGCTCTGAAGCGGTGGGGATCCCCGATACGGCAGGGGTGAGGTAGCCATTTGGCCCACTTGTGGGCCACTTTTGATTTTGCCCCCCGCTCTGAAGCGGTGGGGATCCCCGATACGGCAGGGGTGAGGTAGCCACTTTGCCCACTTGTGGGCCACTTCTGATTCTGCCCCCCGCTCTGAAGCGGTGGGGATCCCCGATACGGCAGGGGTGAGGTAGCCATTTCGCCCACTTGTGGGCCACTTCTGATTTTGCCCCCCGCTCTGAAGCGGTGGGGATCCCCGATACGGCAGGGGTGAGGTAGCCATTTCGCCCACTTGTGGGCCACTTCTGATTTTGCCCCCCGCTCTGAAGCGGTGGGGATCCCCGATACGGCAGGGGTGAGGTAGCCACTTTGCCCACTTGTGGGCCACTTCTGATTCTGCCCCCCGCTCTGAAGCGGTGGGGATCCCCGATACGGCAGGGGTGAGGTAGCCACTTTGCCCACTTGTGGGCCACTTCTGATTCTGCCCCCCGCTCTGAAGCGGTGGGGATCCCCGATACGGCAGGGGTGAGGTAGCCATTTCGCCCACTTGTGGGCCACTTCTGATTCTGCCCCCCGCTCTGAAGCGGTGGGGATCCCCGATACGGCAGGGGTGAGGTAGCCACTTTGCCCACTTGTGGGCCACTTCTGATTTTGCCCCCCGCTCTGAAGCGGTGGGGATCCCCGATACGGCAGGGGTGAGGTAGCCATTTGGCCCACTTGTGGGCCACTTCTGATTTTGCCCCCCGCTCTGAAGCGGTGGGGATCCCCGATACGGCAGGGGTGAGGTAGCCACTTTGCCCACTTGTGGGCCACTTCTGATTCTGCCCCCCGCTCTGAAGCGGTGGGGATCCCCGATACGGCAGGGGTGAGGTAGCCACTTTGCCCACTTGTGGGCCACTTCTGATTTTGCCCCCCGCTCTGAAGCGGTGGGGATCCCCGATACGGCAGGGGTGAGGTAGCCACTTTGCCCACTTGTGGGCCACTTCTGATTCTGTCCCCCGCTCTGAAGCGGTGGGGATCCCCGATACGGCAGGGGTGAGGTAGCCACTTTGCCCACTTGTGGGCCACTTCTGATTTTGCCCCCCGCTCTGAAGCGGTGGGGATCCCCGATACGGCAGGGGTGAGGTAGCCATTTCGCCCACTTGTGGGCCACTTCTGATTTTGCCCCCCGCTCTGAAGCGGTGGGGGTCCCCGATACGGCAGGGGTGAGGTAGCCATTTTGCCCACTTGTGGGCCACTTCTGATTCTGCCCCCCGCTCTGAAGCGGTGGGGATCCCCGATGCGGCAGGGGTGAGGTAGCCACTTTGCCCACTTGTGGGCCACTTCTGATTCTGCCCCCCGCTCTGAAGCGGTGGGGATCCCCGATACGGCAGGGGTGAGGTAGCCACTTTGCCCACTTGTGGGCCACTTCTGATTTTGCCCCCCGCTCTGAAGCGGTGGGGATCCCCGATACGGCAGGGGTGAGGTAGCCATTTCGCCCACTTGTGGGCCACTTCTGATTCTGCCCCCCGCTTTGAAGCAGTGGGGATCCCCGATACGGCAGGGGTGAGGTAGCCACTTTGCCCACTTGTGGGCCACTTCTGATTCTGCCCCCCGCTCTGAAGCGGTGGGGATCCCCGATACGGCAGGGGTGAGGTAGCCATTTCGCCCACTTGTGGGCCACTTCTGATTCTGCCCCCCGCTCTGAAGCGGTGGGGATCCCCGATACGGCAGGGGTGAGGTAGCCACTTTGCCCACTTGTGGGCCACTTCTGATTTTGCCCCCCGCTCTGAAGCGGTGGGGATCCCCGATACGGCAGGGGTGAGGTAGCCACTTTGCCCACTTGTGGGCCACTTCTGATCTTGCCCCCCGCTCTGAAGCGGTGGGGATCCCCGATACGGCAGGGGTGAGGTAGCCACTTCGCCCACTTGTGGGCCACTTCTGATTCTGCCCCCCGCTCTGAAGCGGTGGGGATCCCCGATACGGCAGGGGTGAGGTAGCCACTTTGCCCACTTGTGGGCCACTTCTGATTTTGCCCCCCGCTCTAAAGCGGTGGGGATCCCCGATACGGCAGGGGTGAGGTAGCCATTTCGCCCACTTGTGGGCCACTTCTGATTTTGCCCCCCGCTCTGAAGCGGTGGGGATCCCCGATACGGCAGGGGTGAGGTAGCCACTTTGCCCACTTGTGGGCCACTTCTGATTCTGCCCCCTGCTCTGAAGCGGTGGGGATCCCCGATACGGCAGGGGTGAGGTAGGCACTTTGCCCACTTGTGGGCCACTTCTGATTCTGGCCCCCGCTCTGAAGCGGTGGGGATCCCCGATACGGCAGGGGTGAGGTAGCCACTTTGCCCACTTGTGGGCCACTTCTGATTTTGCCCCCCGCCTTGAAGCGGTGGGGATCCCCGATACGGCAAGGGTGAGGTAGCCACTTTGCCCACTTGTGGGCCACTTCTGATTCTGCCCCCCGCTCTGAAGCGGTGGGGATCCCCGATACGGCAGGGGTGAGGTAGCCATTTCGCCCACTTGTGGGCCACTTCTGATTTTGCCCCCCGCTCTGAAGCGGTGGGGATCCCCGATACGGCAGGGGTGAGGTAGCCATTTCGCCCACTTGTGGGCCACCTCTGATTCTGCCCCCCGCTCTGAAGCGGTGGGGATCCCCGATACGGCAGGGGTGAGGTAGCCACTTTGCCCACTTGTGGGCCACTTCTGATTCTGCCCCCCGCTCTGAAGCGGTGGGGATCCCCGATGCGGCAGGGGTGAGGTAGCCACTTTGCCCACTTGTGGGCCACTTCTGATTCTGCCCCCCGCTCTGAAGCGGTGGGGATCCCCGATACGGCAGGGGTGAGGTAGCCATTTCGCCCACTTGTGGGCCACTTCTGATTTTGCCCCCCGCTCTGAAGCGGTGGGGATCCCCGATACGGCAGGGCTGAGGTAGCCACTTTGCCCACTTGTGGGCCACTTCTGATTTTGCCCCCCGCTCTGAAGCGGTGGGGATCCCCGATACGGCAGGGGTGAGGTAGCCACTTTGCCCACTTGTGGGCCACTTCTGATTTTGCCCCCCGCTCTGAAGCGGTGGGGATACCCGATACGGCAGGGGTGAGGTAGCCACTTTGCCCACTTGTGGGCCACTTCTGATTCTGCCCCCCGCTCTGAAGCAGTGGGGATCCCCGATACGGCAGGGGTGAGGTAGCCACTTTGCCCACTTGTGGGCCACTTCTGATTTTGCCCCCCGCTCTGAAGCGGTGGGGATCCCCGATACGGCAGGGGTGAGGTAGCCACTTTGCCCACTTGTGGGCCACTTCTGATTTTGCCCCCCGCTCTGAAGCGGTGGGGATCCCCGATACGGCAGGGGTGAGGTAGCCACTTGGCCCACTTGTGGGCCACTTCTGATTTTGCCCCCCGCTCTGAAGCGGTGGGGATCCCCGATACGGCAGGGGTGAGGTAGCCACTTTGCCCACTTGTGGGCCACTTCTGATTTTGCCCCCCGCTCTGAAGCGGTGGGGATCCCCGATACGGCAGGGGTGAGGTAGCCACTTCGCCCACTTGTGGGCCACTTCTGATTTTGCCCCCCGCCCTCCCGCGGTGGGGATCCCCGATACGGCAGGGGTGAGGTAGCCACTTTGCCCACTTGTGGGCCACTTCTGATTTTGCCCCCCGCTCTAAAGCGGTGGGGATCCCCGATACGGCAGGGGTGAGGTAGCCATTTCGCCCACTTGTGGGCCACTTCTGATTTTGCCCCCCGCTCTGAAGCGGTGGGGATCCCCGATACGGCAGGGGTGAGGTAGCCACTTTGCCCACTTGTGGGCCACTTCTGATTCTGCCCCCTGCTCTGAAGCGGTGGGGATCCCCGATACGGCAGGGGTGAGGTAGGCACTTTGCCCACTTGTGGGCCACTTCTGATTCTGGCCCCCGCTCTGAAGCGGTGGGGATCCCCGATACGGCAGGGGTGAGGTAGCCACTTTGCCCACTTGTGGGCCACTTCTGATTTTGCCCCCCGCCTTGAAGCGGTGGGGATCCCCGATACGGCAAGGGTGAGGTAGCCACTTTGCCCACTTGTGGGCCACTTCTGATTCTGCCCCCCGCTCTGAAGCGGTGGGGATCCCCGATACGGCAGGGGTGAGGTAGCCATTTCGCCCACTTGTGGGCCACTTCTGATTTTGCCCCCCGCTCTGAAGCGGTGGGGATCCCCGATACGGCAGGGGTGAGGTAGCCATTTCGCCCACTTGTGGGCCACCTCTGATTCTGCCCCCCGCTCTGAAGCGGTGGGGATCCCCGATACGGCAGGGGTGAGGTAGCCACTTTGCCCACTTGTGGGCCACTTCTGATTCTGCCCCCCGCTCTGAAGCGGTGGGGATCCCCGATGCGGCAGGGGTGAGGTAGCCACTTTGCCCACTTGTGGGCCACTTCTGATTCTGCCCCCCGCTCTGAAGCGGTGGGGATCCCCGATACGGCAGGGGTGAGGTAGCCATTTCGCCCACTTGTGGGCCACTTCTGATTTTGCCCCCCGCTCTGAAGCGGTGGGGATCCCCGATACGGCAGGGCTGAGGTAGCCACTTTGCCCACTTGTGGGCCACTTCTGATTTTGCCCCCCGCTCTGAAGCGGTGGGGATCCCCGATACGGCAGGGGTGAGGTAGCCACTTTGCCCACTTGTGGGCCACTTCTGATTTTGCCCCCCGCTCTGAAGCGGTGGGGATACCCGATACGGCAGGGGTGAGGTAGCCACTTTGCCCACTTGTGGGCCACTTCTGATTCTGCCCCCCGCTCTGAAGCAGTGGGGATCCCCGATACGGCAGGGGTGAGGTAGCCATTTCGCCCACTTGTGGGCCACTTCTGATTTTGCCCCCCGCTCTGAAGCGGTGGGGATCCCCGATACGGCAGGGGTGAGGTAGCCACTTTGCCCACTTGTGGGCCACTTCTGATTTTGCCCCCCGCTCTGAAGCGGTGGGGATCCCCGATACGGCAGGGGTGAGGTAGCCACTTGGCCCACTTGTGGGCCACTTCTGATTCTGCCCCCCGCTTTGAAGCGGTGGGGATCCCCGATACGGCAGGGGTGAGGTAGCCACTTCGCCCACTTGTGGGCCACTTCTGATTTTGCCCCCCGCCCTCCCGCGGTGGGGATCCCCGATACGGCAGGGGTGAGGTAGCCACTTTGCCCACTTGTGGGCCACTTCTGATTTTGCCCCCAGCTCTAAAGCGGTGGGGATCCCCGATATGGCAGGGGTGAGGTAGCCATTTCGCCCACTTGTGGGCCACTTCTGATTTTGCCCCCCGCTCTAAAGCGGTGGGGATCCCCGATACGGCAGGGGTGAGGTAGCCACTTTGCCCACTTGTGGGCCACTTCTGATTCTGCCCCCCGCTCTGAAGCGGTGGGGATCCCCGATACGGCAGGGTTGAGGTAGCCATTTCGCCCACTTGTGGGCCACTTCTGATTTTGCCCCCAGCTCTGAAGCGGTGGGGATCCCCGATACGGCAGGGGTGAGGTAGCCATTTCGCCCACTTGTGGGCCACTTCTGATTTTGCCCCCCGCTCTGAAGCGGTGGGCATCCCCGATACGGCAGGGGTGAGGTAGCCACTTTGCCCACTTGTGGGCCACTTCTGATTCTGCCCCCCGCTCTGAAGCGGTGGGGATCCCCGATACGGCAGGGGTGAGGTAGCCATTTCGCCCACTTGTGGGCCACTTCTGATTTTGCCCCCCGCTCTGAAGCGGTGGGGATCCCCGATACGGCAGGGGTGAGGTAGCCACTTTGCCCACTTGTGGGCCACTTCTGATTTTGCCCCCCGCCCTCCCACGGTGGGGATCCCCGATACGGCAGGGGTGAGGTAGCCATTTCGCCCACTTGTGGGCCACTTCTGATTTTGCCCCCCGCTCTGAAGCGGTGGGGATCCCCGATACGGCAGGGGTGAGGTAGCCACTTTGCCCACTTGTGGGCCACTTCTGATTCTGCCCCCCGCTCTGAAGCGGTGGGGATCCCCGATACGGCAGGGTTGAGGTAGCCATTTCGCCCACTTGTGGGCCACTTCTGATTTTGCCCCCAGCTCTGAAGCGGTGGGGATCCCCGATACGGCAGGGGTGAGGTAGCCATTTCGCCCACTTGTGGGCCACTTCTGATTTTGCCCCCCGCTCTGAAGCGGTGGGGATCCCCGATACGGCAGGGGTGAGGTAGCCACTTTGCCCACTTGTGGGCCACTTCTGATTCTGCCCCCCGCTCTGAAGCGGTGGGGATCCCCGATACGGCAGGGGTGAGGTAGCCATTTCGCCCACTTGTGGGCCACTTCTGATTTTGCCCCCCGCTCTGAAGCGGTGGGGATCCCCGATACGGCAGGGGTGAGGTAGCCACTTTGCCCACTTGTGGGCCACTTCTGATTCTGCCCCCCGCTCTGAAGCGGTGGGGATCCCCGATACGGCAGGGGTGAGGTAGCCATTTCGCCCACTTGTGGGCCACTTCTGATTCTGCCCCCCGCTCTGAAGCGGTGGGGATCCCCGATACGGCAGGGGTGAGGTAGCCACTTGGCCCACTTGTGGGCCACTTCTGATTCTGCCCCCCGCTTTGAAGCGGTGGGGATCCCCGATACGGCAGGGGTGAGGTAGCCACTTCGCCCACTTGTGGGCCACTTCTGATTTTGCCCCCCGCCCTCCCGCGGTGGGGATCCCCGATACGGCAGGGATGAGGTAGCCAGTTTGCCCACTTGTGGGCCACTTCTGATTTTGCCCCCCACTCTGAAGCGGTGGGGATCCCCGATACGGCAGGGGTGAGGTAGCCACTTTGCCCACTTGTGGGCCACTTCTGATTCTGCTCCCCGCTCTGAAGCAGTGGGGATCCCCGATACGGCAGGGGTGAGGTAGCCACTTTGCCCACTTGTGGGCCACTTCTGATTCTGCCCCCCGCTCTGAAGCGGTGGGGATCCCCGATACGGCAGGGGTGAGGTAGCCACTTTGCCCACTTGTGGGCCACTTCTGATTCTGCCCCCCGCTCTGAAGCAGTGGGGATCCCCGATACGGCAGGGGTGAGGTAGCCACTTTGCCCACTTGTGGGCCACTTCTGATTCTGCCCCCCGCTCTGAAGCGGTGGGGATCCCCGATACGGCAGGGGTGAGGTAGCCACTTTGCCCACTTGTGGGCCACTTCTGATTCTGCCCCCCGCTCTGAAGCGGTGGGGATCCCCGATACGGCAGGGGTGAGGTAGCCATTTCGCCCACTTGTGGGCCACTTCTGATTTTGCCCCCCGCTCTGAAGCGGTGGGGATCCCCGATACGGCAGGGGTGAGGTAGCCACTTCGCCCACTTGTGGGCCACTTCTGATTTTGCCCCCTGCCCTCCCGCGGTGGGGATCCCCGATACGGCAGGGGTGAGGTAGCCACTTTGCCCACTTGTGGGCCACTTCTGATTCTGCCCCCCGCTCTGAAGCGGTGGGGATCCCCGATACAGCAGGGGTGAGGTAGCCACTTTGCCCACTTGTGGGCCACTTCTGATTCTGCCCCCCGCTCTGAAGCGGTGGGGATCCCCGATACGGCAGGGGTGAGGTAGCCATTTCGCCCACTTGTGGGCCACTTCTGATTCTGCCCCCCGCTCTGAAGCGGTGGGGATCCCCGATACGGCAGGGGTGAGGTAGCCACTTTGCCCACTTGTGGGCCACTTCTGATTTTGCCCCCCGCTCTGAAGCGGTGGGGATCCCCGATACGGCAGGGGTGAGGTAGCCACTTTGCCCACTTGTGGTCCACTTCTGATTCTGCCCCCCGCTCTGAAGCGGTGGGGATCCCCGATACGGCAGGGGTGAGGTAGCCACTTTGCCCACTTGTGGGCCACTTCTGATTCTGCCCCCCGCTCTGAAGCGGTGGGGATCCCCGATACGGCAGGGGTGAGGTAGCCATTTCGCCCACTTGTGGGCCACTTCTGATTTCGCCCCCCGCTCTGAAGCGGTGGGGATCCCCGATACGGCAGGGGTGAGGTAGCCATTTCGCCCACTTGTGGGCCACTTCTGATTTTGCCCCCCGCTCTGAAGCGGTGGGGATCCCCGATACGGCAGGGGTGAGGTAGCCATTTCGCCCACTTGTGGGCCACTTCTGATTTTGCCCCCCGCTCTGAAGCGGTGGGGATCCCCGATACGGCAGGGGTGAGGTAGCCACTTCGCCCACTTGTGGGCCACTTCTGATTTTGCCCCCTGCCCTCCCGCGGTGGGGATCCCCGATACGGCAGGGATGAGGTAGCCACTTTGCCCACTTGTGGGCCACTTCTGATTCTGCCCCCCGCTCTGAAGCGGTGGGGATCCCCGATGCAGCAGGGGTGAGGTAGCCACTTTGCCCACTTGTGGGCCACTTCTGATTCTGCCCCCCGCTCTGAAGCGGTGGGGATCCCCGATACGGCAGGGGTGAGGTAGCCACTTTGCCCACTTGTGGGCCACTTCTGATTTTGCCCCCCGCTCTGAAGCGGTGGGGATCCCCGATACGGCAGGGGTGAGGTAGCCACTTGGCCCACTTGTGGGCCACTTCTGATTTTGCCCCCCGCTTTGAAGCGGTGGGGATCCCCGATACGGCAGGGGTGAGGTAGCCACTTTGCCCACTTGTGGGCCACTTCTGATTCTGCCCCCCGCTCTGAAGCGGTGGGGATCCCCGATACGGCAGGGGTGAGGTAGCCACTTTGCCCACTTGTGGGCCACTTCTGATTTTGCCCCCCGCTCTGAAGCGGTGGGGATCCCCGATACGGCAGGGGTGAGGTAGCCACTTTGCCCACTTGTGGGCCACTTCTGATTCTGCCCCCCGCTCTGAAGCGGTGGGGATCCCCGATACGGCAGGGGTGAGGTAGCCACTTTGCCCACTTGTGGGCCACTTCTGATTCTGCCCCCCGCTCTGAAGCGGTGGGGATCCCCGATACGGCAGGGGTGAGGTAGCCATTTCGCCCACTTGTGGGCCACTTCTGATTTCGCCCCCCGCTCTGAAGCGGTGGGGATCCCCGATACGGCAGGGGTGAGGTAGCCATTTCGCCCACTTGTGGGCCACTTCTGATTCTGCCCCCCGTTCTGAAGCGGTGGGGATCCCCGATACGGCAGGGGTGAGGTAGCCACTTTGCCCACTTGTGGGCCACTTCTGATTTTGCCCCCCGCTCTGAAGCGGTGGGGATCCCCGATACGGCAGGGGTGAGGTAGCCACTTCGCCCACTTGTGGGCCACTTCTGATTTTGCCCCCTGCCCTCCCGCGGTGGGGATCCCCGATACGGCAGGGATGAGGTAGCCACTTTGCCCACTTGTGGGCCACTTCTGATTCTGCCCCCCGCTCTGAAGCGGTGGGGATCCCCGATGCAGCAGGGGTGAGGTAGCCACTTTGCCCACTTGTGGGCCACTTCTGATTCTGCCCCCCGCTCTGAAGCGGTGGGGATCCCCGATACGGCAGGGGTGAGGTAGCCACTTTGCCCACTTGTGGGCCACTTCTGATTTTGCCCCCCGCTCTGAAGCGGTGGGGATCCCCGATACGGCAGGGGTGAGGTAGCCACTTGGCCCACTTGTGGGCCACTTCTGATTTTGCCCCCCGCTTTGAAGCGGTGGGGATCCCCGATACGGCAGGGGTGAGGTAGCCACTTTGCCCACTTGTGGGCCACTTCTGATTCTGCCCCCCGCTCTGAAGCGGTGGGGATCCCCGATACGGCAGGGGTGAGGTAGCCACTTTGCCCACTTGTGGGCCACTTCTGATTTTGCCCCCCGCTCTGAAGCGGTGGGGATCCCCGATACGGCAGGGGTGAGGTAGCCACTTTGCCCACTTGTGGGCCACTTCTGATTCTGCCCCCCGCTCTGAAGCGGTGGGGATCCCCGATACGGCAGGGGTGAGGTAGCCACTTTGCCCACTTGTGGGCCACTTCTGATTCTGCCCCCCGCTCTGAAGCGGTGGGGATCCCCGATACGGCAGGGGTGAGGTAGCCATTTCGCCCACTTGTGGGCCACTTCTGATTTCGCCCCCCGCTCTGAAGCGGTGGGGATCCCCGATACGGCAGGGGTGAGGTAGCCACTTTGCCCACTTGTGGGCCACTTCTGATTCTGCCCCCCGCTCTGAAGCGGTGGGGATCCCCGATACGGCAGGGGTGAGGTAGCCACTTTGCCCACTTGTGGGCCACTTCTGATTCTGCCCCCCGCTCTGAAGCGGTGGGGATCCCCGATACGGCAGGGGTGAGGTAGCCACTTTGCCCACTTGTGGGCCACTTCTGATTTTGCCCCCCGCTTTGAAGCGGTGGGGATCCCCGATACGGCAGGGGTGAGGTAGCCATTTCGCCCACTTGTGGGCCACTTCTGATTCTGCCCCCCGCTCTGAAGCGGTGGGGATCCCCGATACGGCAGGGGTGAGGTAGCCACTTGGCCCACTTGTGGGCCACTTCTGATTTTGCCCCCCGCTCTGAAGCGGTGGGGATCCCCGATACGGCAGGGGTGAGGTAGCCACTTGGCCCACTTGTGGGCCACTTCTGATTTTGCCCCCCGCTTTGAAGCGGTGGGGATCCCCGATACGGCAGGGGTGAAGTAGCCACTTTGCCCACTTGTGGGCCACTTCTGATTCTGCCCCCCGCTCTGAAGCGGTGGGGATCCCCGATACGGCAGGGGTGAGGTAGCCACTTTGCCCACTTGTGGGCCACTTCTGATTTTGCCCCCCGCTCTGAAGCGGTGGGGATCCCCGATACGGCAGGGGTGAGGTAGCCACTTTGCCCACTTGTGGGCCACTTCTGATTCTGCCCCCCGCTCTGAAGCGGTGGGGATCCCCGATACGGCAGGGGTGAGGTAGCCACTTTGCCCACTTGTGGGCCACTTCTGATTCTGCCCCCCGCTCTGAAGCGGTGGGGATCCCCGATACGGCAGGGGTGAGGTAGCCATTTCGCCCACTTGTGGGCCACTTCTGATTTCGCCCCCCGCTCTGAAGCGGTGGGGATCCCCGATACGGCAGGGGTGAGGTAGCCATTTCGCCCACTTGTGGGCCACTTCTGATTTTGCCCCCCGCTCTGAAGCGGTGGGGATCCCCGATACGGCAGGGGTGAGGTAGCCATTTCGCCCACTTGTGGGCCACTTCTGATTTTGCCCCCCGCTCTGAAGCGGTGGGGATCCCCGATACGGCAGGGGTGAGGTAGCCACTTCGCCCACTTGTGGGCCACTTCTGATTTTGCCCCCTGCCCTCCCGCGGTGGGGATCCCCGATACGGCAGGGGTGAGGTAGCCACTTTGCCCACTTGTGGGCCACTTCTGATTCTGCCCCCCGCTCTGAAGCGGTGGGGATCCCCGATACGGCAGGGGTGAGGTAGCCATTTCGCCCACTTGTGGGCCACTTCTGATTCTGCCCCCCGCTCTGAAGCGGTGGGGATCCCCGATACGGCAGGGGTGAGGTAGCCATTTCGCCCACTTGTGGGCCACTTCTGATTCTGCCCCCCGCTCTGAAGCGGTGGGGATCCCCGATACGGCAGGGGTGAGGTAGCCACTTTGCCCACTTGTGGGCCACTTCTGATTTTGCCCCCCGCTCTGAAGCGGTGGGGATCCCCGATACGGCAGGGGTGAGGTAGCCACTTTGCCCACTTGTGGGCCACTTCTGATTTTGCCCCCCGCTCTGAAGCGGTGGGGATCCCCGATACGGCAGGGGTGAGGTAGCCACTTGGCCCACTTGTGGGCCACTTCTGATTTTGCCCCCCGCTTTGAAGCGGTGGGGATCCCCGATACGGCAGGGGTGAGGTAGCCATTTCGCCCACTTGTGGGCCACTTCTGATTTTGCCCCCCGCTCTGAAGCGGTGGGGATCCCCGATACGGCAGGGGTGAGGTAGCCATTTCGCCCACTTGTGGGCCACTTCTGATTTTGCCCCCCGCTCTGAAGCGGTGGGGATCCCCGATACGGCAGGGGTGAGGTAGCCACTTCGCCCACTTGTGGGCCACTTCTGATTTTGCCCCCTGCCCTCCCGCGGTGGGGATCCCCGATACGGCAGGGGTGAGGTAGCCACTTTGCCCACTTGTGGGCCACTTCTGATTCTGCCCCCCGCTCTGAAGCGGTGGGGATCCCCGATGCAGCAGGGGTGAGGTAGCCACTTTGCCCACTTGTGGGCCACTTCTGATTCTGCCCCCCGCTCTGAAGCGGTGGGGATCCCCGATACGGCAGGGGTGAGGTAGCCATTTCGCCCACTTGTGGGCCACTTCTGATTCTGCCCCCCGCTCTGAAGCGGTGGGGATCCCCGATACGGCAGGGGTGAGGTAGCCACTTTGCCCACTTGTGGGCCACTTCTGATTTTGCCCCCCGCTCTGAAGCGGTGGGGATCCCCGATACGGCAGGGGTGAGGTAGCCACTTGGCCCACTTGTGGGCCACTTCTGATTTTGCCCCCCGCTTTGAAGCGGTGGGGATCCCCGATACGGCAGGGGTTAGGTAGCCACTTTGCCCACTTGTGGGCCACTTCTGATTCTGCCCCCCGCTCTGAAGCGGTGGGGATCCCCGATACGGCAGGGGTGAGGTAGCCACTTTGCCCACTTGTGGGCCACTTCTGATTTTGCCCCCCGCTCTGAAGCGGTGGGGATCCCCGATACGGCAGGGGTGAGGTAGCCACTTTGCCCACTTGTGGGCCACTTCTGATTCTGCCCCCCGCTCTGAAGCGGTGGGGATCCCCGATACGGCAGGGGTGAGGTAGCCACTTTGCCCACTTGTGGGCCACTTCTGATTCTGCCCCCCGCTCTGAAGCGGTGGGGATCCCCGATACGGCAGGGGTGAGGTAGCCATTTCGCCCACTTGTGGGCCACTTCTGATTTCGCCCCCCGCTCTGAAGCGGTGGGGATCCCCGATACGGCAGGGGTGAGGTAGCCACTTTGCCCACTTGTGGGCCACTTCTGATTTTGCCCCCCGCTCTGAAGCGGTGGGGATCCCCGATACGGCAGGGGTGAGGTAGCCACTTTGCCCACTTGTGGGCCACTTCTGATTCTGCCCCCCGCTCTGAAGCGGTGGGGATCCCCGATACGGCAGGGGTGAGGTAGCCACTTTGCCCACTTGTGGGCCACTTCTGATTTTGCCCCCCGCTTTGAAGCGGTGGGGATCCCCGATACGGCAGGGGTGAGGTAGCCATTTCGCCCACTTGTGGGCCACTTCTGATTCTGCCCCCCGCTCTGAAGCGGTGGGGATCCCCGATACGGCAGGGGTGAGGTAGCCACTTGGCCCACTTGTGGGCCACTTCTGATTTTGCCCCCCGCTCTGAAGCGGTGGGGATCCCCGATACGGCAGGGGTGAGGTAGCCACTTGGCCCACTTGTGGGCCACTTCTGATTTTGCCCCCCGCTTTGAAGCGGTGGGGATCCCCGATACGGCAGGGGTGAAGTAGCCACTTTGCCCACTTGTGGGCCACTTCTGATTCTGCCCCCCGCTCTGAAGCGGTGGGGATCCCCGATACGGCAGGGGTGAGGTAGCCACTTTGCCCACTTGTGGGCCACTTCTGATTTTGCCCCCCGCTCTGAAGCGGTGGGGATCCCCGATACGGCAGGGGTGAGGTAGCCACTTTGCCCACTTGTGGGCCACTTCTGATTCTGCCCCCCGCTCTGAAGCGGTGGGGATCCCCGATACGGCAGGGGTGAGGTAGCCACTTTGCCCACTTGTGGGCTACTTCTGATTCTGCCCCCCGCTCTGAAGCGGTGGGGATCCCCGATACGGCAGGGGTGAGGTAGCCATTTCGCCCACTTGTGGGCCACTTCTGATTTCGCCCCCCGCTCTGAAGCGGTGGGGATCCCCGATACGGCAGGGGTGAGGTAGCCATTTCGCCCACTTGTGGGCCACTTCTGATTTTGCCCCCCGCTCTGAAGCGGTGGGGATCCCCGATACGGCAGGGGTGAGGTAGCCATTTCGCCCACTTGTGGGCCACTTCTGATTTTGCCCCCCGCTCTGAAGCGGTGGGGATCCCCGATACGGCAGGGGTGAGGTAGCCACTTGGCCCACTTGTGGGCCACTTCTGATTCTGCCCCCCGCTCTGAAGCGGTGGGGATCCCCGATACGGCAGGGGTGAGGTAGCCACTTTGCCCACTTGTGGGCCACTTCTGATTCTGCCCCCCGCTCTGAAGCGGTGGGGATCCCCGATACGGCAGGGGTGAGGTAGCCATTTCGCCCACTTGTGGGCCACTTCTGATTTCGCCCCCCGCTCTGAAGCGGTGGGGATCCCCGATACGGCAGGGGTGAGGTAGCCACTTTGCCCACTTGTGGGCCACTTCTGATTCTGCCCCCCGCTCTGAAGCGGTGGGGATCCCCGATACGGCAGGGGTGAGGTAGCCACTTTGCCCACTTGTGGGCCACTTCTGATTCTGCCTCCCGCTCTGAAGCGGTGGGGATCCCCGATACGGCAGGGGTGAGGTAGCCACTTTGCCCACTTGTGGGCCACTTCTGATTTTGCCCCCCGCTTTGAAGCGGTGGGGATCCCCGATACGGCAGGGGTGAGGTAGCCATTTCGCCCACTTGTGGGCCACTTCTGATTCTGCCCCCCGCTCTGAAGCGGTGGGGATCCCCGATACGGCAGGGGTGAGGTAGCCACTTGGCCCACTTGTGGGCCACTTCTGATTTTGCCCCCCGCTCTGAAGCGGTGGGGATCCCCGATACGGCAGGGGTGAGGTAGCCACTTGGCCCACTTGTGGGCCACTTCTGATTTTGCCCCCCGCTTTGAAGCGGTGGGGATCCCCGATACGGCAGGGGTGAAGTAGCCACTTTGCCCACTTGTGGGCCACTTCTGATTCTGCCCCCCGCTCTGAAGCGGTGGGGATCCCCGATACGGCAGGGGTGAGGTAGCCACTTTGCCCACTTGTGGGCCACTTCTGATTTTGCCCCCCGCTCTGAAGCGGTGGGGATCCCCGATACGGCAGGGGTGAGGTAGCCACTTTGCCCACTTGTGGGCCACTTCTGATTCTGCCCCCCGCTCTGAAGCGGTGGGGATCCCCGATACGGCAGGGGTGAGGTAGCCACTTTGCCCACTTGTGGGCCACTTCTGATTCTGCCCCCCGCTCTGAAGCGGTGGGGATCCCCGATACGGCAGGGGTGAGGTAGCCATTTCGCCCACTTGTGGGCCACTTCTGATTTCGCCCCCCGCTCTGAAGCGGTGGGGATCCCCGATACGGCAGGGGTGAGGTAGCCATTTCGCCCACTTGTGGGCCACTTCTGATTTTGCCCCCCGCTCTGAAGCGGTGGGGATCCCCGATACGGCAGGGGTGAGGTAGCCATTTCGCCCACTTGTGGGCCACTTCTGATTTTGCCCCCCGCTCTGAAGCGGTGGGGATCCCCGATACGGCAGGGGTGAGGTAGCCACTTCGCCCACTTGTGGGCCACTTCTGATTTTGCCCCCTGCCCTCCCGCGGTGGGGATCCCCGATACGGCAGGGGTGAGGTAGCCACTTTGCCCACTTGTGGGCCACTTCTGATTCTGCCCCCCGCTCTGAAGCGGTGGGGATCCCCGATACGGCACGGGTGAGGTAGCCACTTTGCCCACTTGTGGGCCACTTCTGATTCTGCCCCCCGCTCTGAAGCGGTGGGGATCCCCGATACGGCAGGGGTGAGGTAGCCATTTCGCCCACTTGTGGGCCACTTCTGATTCTGCCCCCCGCTCTGAAGCGGTGGGGATCCCCGATACGGCAAGGGTGAGGTAGCCACTTTGCCCACTTGTGGGCCACTTCTGATTTTGCTCCCCGCTCTGAAGCGGTGGGGATCCCCGATACGGCAGGGGTGAGGTAGCCACTTGGCCCACTTGTGGGCCACTTCTGATTTTGCCCCCCGCTTTGAAGCGGTGGGGATCCCCGATACGGCAGGGGTGAGGTAGCCACTTTGCCCACTTGTGGGCCACTTCTGATTCTGCCCCCCGCTCTGAAGCGGTGGGGATCCCCGATACGGCAGGGGTGCGGTAGCCACTTTGCCCACTTGTGGGCCACTTCTGATTTTGCCCCCCACTCTGAAGCGGTGGGGATCCCCGATACGGCAGGGGTGAGGTAGCCACTTTGCCCACTTGTGGGCCACTTCTGATTCTGCCCCCCGCTCTGAAGCGGTGGGGATCCCCGATACGGCAGGGGTGAGGTAGCCACTTTGCCCACTTGTGGGCCACTTCTGATTCTGCCCCCCGCTCTGAAGCGGTGGGGATCCCCGATACGGCAGGGGTGAGGTAGCCATTTCGCCCACTTGTGGGCCACTTCTGATTTCGCCCCCCGCTCTGAAGCGGTGGGGATCCCCGATACGGCGGGGGTGAGGTAGCCACTTGGCCCACTTGTGGGCCACTTCTGATTTTGCCCCCCGCTTTGAAGCGGTGGGGATCCCCGATACGGCAGGGGTGAGGTAGCCACTTTGCCCACTTGTGGGCCACTTCTGATTCTGCCCCCCGCTCTGAAGCGGTGGGGATCCCCGATACGGCAGGGGTGAGGTAGCCACTTTGCCCACTTGTGGGCCACTTCTGATTTTGCCCCCCGCTCTGAAGCGGTGGGGATCCCCGATACGGCAGGGGTGAGGTAGCCATTTCGCCCACTTGTGGGCCACTTCTGATTTCGCCCCCCGCTCTGAAGCGGTGGGGATCCCCGATACGGCGGGGGTGAGGTAGCCACTTGGCCCACTTGTGGGCCACTTCTGATTTTGCCCCCCGCTTTGAAGCGGTGGGGATCCCCGATACGGCAGGGGTGAGGTAGCCACTTTGCCCACTTGTGGGCCACTTCTGATTCTGCCCCCCGCTCTGAAGCGGTGGGGATCCCCGATACGGCAGGGGTGAGGTAGCCATTTCGCCCACTTGTGGGCCACTTCTGATTTCGCCCCCCGCTCTGAAGCGGTGGGGATCCCCGATACGGCGGGGGTGAGGTAGCCACTTGGCCCACTTGTGGGCCACTTCTGATTTTGCCCCCCGCTTTGAAGCGGTGGGGATCCCCGATACGGCAGGGGTGAGGTAGCCACTTTGCCCACTTGTGGGCCACTTCTGATTCTGCCCCCCGCTCTGAAGCGGTGGGGATCCCCGATACGGCAGGGGTGAGGTAGCCACTTTGCCCACTTGTGGGCCACTTCTGATTTTGCCCCCCGCTTTGAAGCGGTGGGGATCCCCGATACGGCAGGGGTGAGGTAGCCACTTTGCCCACTTGTGGGCCACTTCTGATTCTGCCCCCCGCTCTGAAGCGGTGGGGATCCCCGATACGGCAGGGGTGCGGTAGCCACTTTGCCCACTTGTGGGCCACTTCTGATTTTGCCCCCCGCTCTGAAGCGGTGGGGATCCCCGATACGGCAGGGGTGAGGTAGCCACTTTGCCCACTTGTGGGCCACTTCTGATTCTGCCCCCCGCTCTGAAGCGGTGGGGATCCCCGATACGGCAGGGGTGAGGTAGCCACTTTGCCCACTTGTGGGCCACTTCTGATTCTGCCCCCCGCTCTGAAGCGGTGGGGATCCCCGATACGGCAGGGGTGAGGTAGCCATTTCGCCCACTTGTGGGCCACTTCTGATTTCGCCCCCCGCTCTGAAGCGGTGGGGATCCCCGATACGGCGGGGGTGAGGTAGCCACTTGGCCCACTTGTGGGCCACTTCTGATTTTGCCCCCCGCTTTGAAGCGGTGGGGATCCCCGATACGGCAGGGGTGAGGTAGCCACTTTGCCCACTTGTGGGCCACTTCTGATTCTGCCCCCCGCTCTGAAGCGGTGGGGATCCCCGATACGGCAGGGGTGAGGTAGCCACTTTGCCCACTTGTGGGCCACTTCTGATTTTGCCCCCCGCTCTGAAGCGGTGGGGATCCCCGATACGGCAGGGGTGAGGTAGCCATTTCGCCCACTTGTGGGCCACTTCTGATTTCGCCCCCCGCTCTGAAGCGGTGGGGATCCCCGATACGGCGGGGGTGAGGTAGCCACTTGGCCCACTTGTGGGCCACTTCTGATTTTGCCCCCTGCTTTGAAGCGGTGGGGATCCCCGATACGGCAGGGGTGAGGTAGCCACTTTGCCCACTTGTGGGCCACTTCTGATTCTGCCCCCCGCTCTGAAGCGGTGGGGATCCCCGATACGGCAGGGGTGAGGTAGCCACTTTGCCCACTTGTGGGCCACTTCTGATTTTGCCCCCCGCTCTGAAGCGGTGGGGATCCCCGATACGGCAGGGGTGAGGTAGCCACTTTGCCCACTTGTGGGCCACTTCTGATTCTGCCCCCCGCTCTGAAGCGGTGGGGATCCCCGATACGGCAGGGGTGAGGTAGCCACTTTGCCCACTTGTGGGCCACTTCTGATTCTGCCCCCCGCTCTGAAGCGGTGGGGATCCCCGATACGGCAGGGGTGAGGTAGCTATTTCGCCCACTTGTGGGCCACTTCTGATTTCGCCCCCCGCTCTGAAGCGGTGGGGATCCCCGATACGGCAGGGGTGAGGTAGCCATTTCGCCCACTTGTGGGCCACTTCTGATTTTGCCCCCCGCTCTGAAGCGGTGGGGATCCCCGATACGGCAGGGGTGAGGTAGCCATTTCGCCCACTTGTGGGCCACTTCTGATTTTGCCCCCCGCTCTGAAGCGGTGGGGATCCCCGATACGGCAGGGGTGAGGTAGCCACTTCGCCCACTTGTGGGCCACTTCTGATTTTGCCCCCTGCCCTCCCGCGGTGGGGATCCCCGATACGGCAGGGGTGAGGTAGCCACTTTGCCCACTTGTGGGCCACTTCTGATTCTGCCCCCCGCTCTGAAGCGGTGGGGATCCCCGATACAGCAGGGGTGAGGTAGCCACTTTGCCCACTTGTGGGCCACTTCTGATTCTGCCCCCCGCTCTGAAGCGGTGGGGATCCCCGATACGGCAGGGGTGAGGTAGCCATTTCGCCCACTTGTGGGCCACTTCTGATTCTGCCCCCCGCTCTGAAGCGGTGGGGATCCCCGATACGGCAGGGGTGAGGTAGCCACTTTGCCCACTTGTGGGCCACTTCTGATTTTGCCCCCCGCTCTGAAGCGGTGGGGATCCCCGATACGGCAGGGGTGAGGTAGCCACTTTGCCCACTTGTGGGCCACTTCTGATTCTGCCCCCCGCTCTGAAGCGGTGGGGATCCCCGATACAGCAGGGGTGAGGTAGCCACTTTGCCCACTTGTGGGCCACTTCTGATTCTGCCCCCCGCTCTGAAGCGGTGGGGATCCCCGATACGGCAGGGGTGAGGTAGCCATTTCGCCCACTTGTGGGCCACTTCTGATTCTGCCCCCCGCTCTGAAGCGGTGGGGATCCCCGATACGGCAGGGGTGAGGTAGCCACTTTGCCCACTTGTGGGCCACTTCTGATTTTGCCCCCCGCTCTGAAGCGGTGGGGATCCCCGATACGGCAGGGGTGAGGTAGCCACTTGGCCCACTTGTGGGCCACTTCTGATTTTGCCCCCCGCTTTGAAGCGGTGGGGATCCCCGATACGGCAGGGGTGAGGTAGCCACTTTGCCCACTTGTGGGCCACTTCTGATTCTGCCCCCCGCTCTGAAGCGGTGGGGATCCCCGATACGGCAGGGGTGAGGTAGCCACTTTGCCCACTTGTGGGCCACTTCTGATTTTGCCCCCCGCTCTGAAGCGGTGGGGATCCCCGATACGGCAGGGGTGAGGTAGCCACTTTGCCCACTTGTGGGCCACTTCTGATTCTGCCCCCCGCTCTGAAGCGGTGGGGATCCCCGATACGGCAGGGGTGAGGTAGCCACTTTGCCCACTTGTGGGCCACTTCTGATTCTGCCCCCCGCTCTGAAGCGGTGGGGATCCCCGATACGGCAGGGGTGAGGTAGCCATTTCGCCCACTTGTGGGCCACTTCTGATTTCGCCCCCCGCTCTGAAGCGGTGGGGATCCCCGATACGGCAGGGGTGAGGTAGCCACTTTGCCCACTTGTGGGCCACTTCTGATTCTGCCCCCCGCTCTGAAGCGGTGGGGATCCCCGATACGGCAGGGGTGAGGTAGCCACTTTGCCCACTTGTGGGCCACTTCTGATTCTGCCCCCCGCTCTGAAGCGGTGGGGATCCCCGATACGGCAGGGGTGAGGTAGCCACTTTGCCCACTTGTGGGCCACTTCTGATTTTGCCCCCCGCTTTGAAGCGGTGGGGATCCCCGATACGGCAGGGGTGAGGTAGCCATTTCGCCCACTTGTGGGCCACTTCTGATTCTGCCCCCCGCTCTGAAGCGGTGGGGATCCCCGATACGGCAGGGGTGAGGTAGCCACTTTGCCCACTTGTGGGCCACTTCTGATTTTGCCCCCCGCTCTGAAGCAGAGGGGATCCCCGATACGGCAGGGGTGAGGTAGCCACTTGGCCCACTTGTGGGCCACTTCTGATTTTGCCCCCCGCTTTGAAGCGGTGGGGATCCCCGATACGGCAGGGGTGAGGTAGCCACTTTGCCCACTTGTGGGCCACTTCTGATTCTGCCCCCCGCTCTGAAGCGGTGGGGATCCCCGATACGGCAGGGGTGAGGTAGCCACTTTGCCCACTTGTGGGCCACTTCTGATTTTGCCCCCCGCTCTGAAGCGGTGGGGATCCCCGATACGGCAGGGGTGAGGTAGCCACTTTGCCCACTTGTGGGCCACTTCTGATTCTGCCCCCCGCTCTGAAGCGGTGGGGATCCCCGATACGGCAGGGGTGAGGTAGCCACTTTGCCCACTTGTGGGCCACTTCTGATTTTGCCCCCCGCTTTGAAGCGGTGGGGATCCCCGATACGGCAGGGGTGAGGTAGCCATTTCGCCCACTTGTGGGCCACTTCTGATTCTGCCCCCCGCTCTGAAGCGGTGGGGATCCCCGATACGGCAGGGGTGAGGTAGCCACTTTGCCCACTTGTGGGCCACTTCTGATTTTGCCCCCCGCTCTGAAGCGGTGGGGATCCCCGATACGGCAGGGGTGAGGTAGCCACTTGGCCCACTTGTGGGCCACTTCTGATTTTGCCCCCCGCTTTGGAGCGGTGGGGATCCCCGATACGGCAGGGGTGAGGTAGCCACTTTGCCCACTTGTGGGCCACTTCTGATTCTGCCCCCCGCTCTGAAGCGGTGGGGATCCCCGATACGGCAGGGGTGAGGTAGCCACTTTGCCCACTTGTGGGCCACTTCTGATTTTGCCCCCCGCTCTGAAGCGGTGGGGATCCCCGATACGGCAGGGGTGAGGTAGCCACTTTGCCCACTTGTGGGCCACTTCTGATTCTGCCCCCCGCTCTGAAGCGGTGGGGATCCCCGATACGGCAGGGGTGAGGTAGCCACTTTGCCCACTTGTGGGCCACTTCTGATTCTGCCCCCCGCTCTGAAGCGGTGGGGATCCCCGATACGGCAGGGGTGAGGTAGCCATTTCGCCCACTTGTGGGCCACTTCTGATTTCGCCCCCCGCTCTGAAGCGGTGGGGATCCCCGATACGGCAGGGGTGAGGTAGCCATTTCGCCCACTTGTGGGCCACTTCTGATTTTGCCCCCCGCTCTGAAGCGGTGGGGATCCCCGATACGGCAGGGGTGAGGTAGCCATTTCGCCCACTTGTGGGCCACTTCTGATTTTGCCCCCCGCTCTGAAGCGGTGGGGATCCCCGATACGGCAGGGGTGAGGTAGCCACTTCGCCCACTTGTGGGCCACTTCTGATTTTGCCCCCTGCCCTCCCGCGGTGGGGATCCCAGATACGGCAGGGGTGAGGTAGCCACTTTGCCCACTTGTGGGCCACTTCTGATTCTGCCCCCCGCTCTGAAGCGGTGGGGATCCCCGATACAGCAGGGGTGAGGTAGCCACTTTGCCCACTTGTGGGCCACTTCTGATTCTGCCCCCCGCTCTGAAGCGGTGGGGATCCCCGATACGGCAGGGGTGAGGTAGCCATTTCGCCCACTTGTGGGCCACTTCTGATTCTGCCCCCCGCTCTGAAGCGGTGGGGATCCCCGATACGGCAGGGGTGAGGTAGCCACTTTGCCCACTTGTGGGCCACTTCTGATTTTGCCCCCCGCTCTGAAGCGGTGGGGATCCCCGATACGGCAGGGGTGAGGTAGCCATTTCGCCCACTTGTGGGCCACTTCTGATTTTGCCCCCCGCTCTGAAGCGGTGGGGATCCCCGATACGGCAGGGGTGAGGTAGCCACTTCGCCCACTTGTGGGCCACTTCTGATTTTGCCCCCTGCCCTCCCGCGGTGGGGATCCCCGATACGGCAGGGGTGAGGTAGCCACTTTGCCCACTTGTGGGCCACTTCTGATTCTGCCCCCCGCTCTGAAGCGGTGGGGATCCCCGATACGGCAGGGGTGAGGTAGCCATTTCGCCCACTTGTGGGCCACTTCTGATTCTGCCCCCCGCTCTGAAGCGGTGGGGATCCCCGATACGGCAGGGGTGAGGTAGCCATTTCGCCCACTTGTGGGCCACTTCTGATTCTGCCCCCCGCTCTGAAGCGGTGGGGATCCCCGATACGGCAGGGGTGAGGTAGCCACTTTGCCCACTTGTGGGCCACTTCTGATTTTGCCCCCCGCTCTGAAGCGGTGGGGATCCCCGATACGGCAGGGGTGAGGTAGCCACTTGGCCCACTTGTGGGCCACTTCTGATTTTGCCCCCCGCTTTGAAGCGGTGGGGATCCCCGATACGGCAGGGGTGAGGTAGCCACTTTGCCCACTTGTGGGCCACTTCTGATTCTGCCCCCCGCTCTGAAGCGGTGGGGATCCCCGATACGGCAGGGGTGAGGTAGCCACTTTGCCCACTTGTGGGCCACTTCTGATTCTGCCCCCCGCTCTGAAGCGGTGGGGATCCCCGATACAGCAGGGGTGAGGTAGCCACTTTGCCCACTTGTGGGCCACTTCTGATTCTGCCCCCCGCTCTGAAGCGGTGGGGATCCCCGATACGGCAGGGGTGAGGTAGCCACTTCGCCCACTTGTGGGCCACTTCTGATTCTGCCCCCCGCTCTGAAGCGGTGGGGATCCCCGATACGGCAGGGGTGAGGTAGCCACTTTGCCCACTTGTGGGCCACTTCTGATTTTGCCCCCCGCTCTGAAGCGGTGGGGATCCCCGATACGGCAGGGGTGAGGTAGCCACTTGGCCCACTTGTGGGCCACTTCTGATTTTGCCCCCCGCTTTGAAGCGGTGGGGATCCCCGATACGGCAGGGGTGAGGTAGCCACTTTGCCCACTTGTGGGCCACTTCTGATTCTGCCCCCCGCTCTGAAGCGGTGGGGATCCCCGATACGGCAGGGGTGAGGTAGCCACTTTGCCCACTTGTGGGCCACTTCTGATTTTGCCCCCCGCTCTGAAGCGGTGGGGATCCCCGATACGGCAGGGGTGAGGTAGCCACTTTGCCCACTTGTGGGCCACTTCTGATTCTGCCCCCCGCTCTAAAGCGGTGGGGATCCCCGATACGGCAGGGGTGAGGTAGCCACTTTGCCCACTTGTGGGCCACTTCTGATTCTGCCCCCCGCTCTGAAGCGGTGGGGATCCCCGATACGGCAGGGGTGAGGTAGCCATTTCGCCCACTTGTGGGCCACTTCTGATTTCGCCCCCCGCTCTGAAGCGGTGGGGATCCCCGATACGGCAGGGGTGAGGTAGCCACTTTGCCCACTTGTGGGCCACTTCTGATTCTGCCCCCCGCTCTGAAGCGGTGGGGATCCCCGATACGGCAGGGGTGAGGTAGCCACTTTGCCCACTTGTGGGCCACTTCTGATTCTGCCCCCCGCTCTGAAGCGGTGGGGATCCCCGATACGGCAGGGGTGAGGTAGCCACTTTGCCCACTTGTGGGCCACTTCTGATTTTGCCCCCCGCTTTGAAGCGGTGGGGATCCCCGATACGGCAGGGGTGAGGTAGCCATTTCGCCCACTTGTGGGCCACTTCTGATTCTGCCCCCCGCTCTGAAGCGGTGGGGATCCCCGATACGGCAGGGGTGAGGTAGCCACTTTGCCCACTTGTGGGCCACTTCTGATTTTGCCCCCCGCTCTGAAGCGGTGGGGATCCCCGATACGGCAGGGGTGAGGTAGCCACTTGGCCCACTTGTGGGCCACTTCTGATTTTGCCCCCCGCTTTGAAGCGGTGGGGATCCCCGATACGGCAGGGGTGAGGTAGCCACTTTGCCCACTTGTGGGCCACTTCTGATTCTGCCCCCCGCTCTGAAGCGGTGGGGATCCCCGATACGGCAGGGGTGAGGTAGCCACTTTGCCCACTTGTGGGCCACTTCTGATTTTGCCCCCCGCTTTGAAGCGGTGGGGATCCCCGATACGGCAGGGGTGAGGTAGCCATTTCGCCCACTTGTGGGCCACTTCTGATTTTGCCCCCCGCTCTGAAGCGGTGGGGATCCCCGATACGGCAGGGGTGAGGTAGCCACTTGGCCCACTTGTGGGCCACTTCTGATTTTGCCCCCCGCTTTGAAGCGGTGGGGATCCCCGATACGGCAGGGGTGAGGTAGCCACTTCGCCCACTTGTGGACCACTTCTGATTTTGCCCCCCGCCCTCCCGCGGTGGGGATCCCCGATACGGCAGGGGTGAGGTAGCCACTTTGCCCACTTGTGGGCCACTTCTGATTCTGCCCCCCGCTCTGAAGCGGTGGGGATCCCCGATACGGCACGGGTGAGGTAGCCACTTTGCCCACTTGTGGGCCACTTCTGATTCTGCCCCCCGCTCTGAAGCGGTGGGGATCCCCGATACGGCAGGGGTGAGGTAGCCACTTTGCCCACTTGTGGGCCACTTCTGATTCTGCCCCCCGCTCTGAAGCGGTGGGGATCCCCGATACGGCAGGGGTGAGGTAGCCATTTCGCCCACTTGTGGGCCACTTCTGATTCTGCCCCCCGCTCTGAAGCGGTGGGGATCCCCGATACGGCAGGGGTGAGGTAGCCATTTCGCCCACTTGTGGGCCACTTCTGATTCTGCCCCCCGCTCTGAAGCGGTGGGGATCCCCGATACGGCAGGGGTGAGGTAGCCATTTCGCCCACTTGTGGGCCACTTCTGATTCTGCCCCCCGCTCTGAAGCGGTGGGGATCCCCGATACGGCAGGGGTGAGGTAGCCATTTCGCCCACTTGTGGGCCACTTCTGATTCTGCCCCCCGCTCTGAAGCGGTGGGGATCCCCGATACGGCAGGGGTGAGGTAGCCACTTTGCCCACTTGTGGGCCACTTCTGATTCTGCCCCCCGCTCTGAAGCGGTGGGGATCCCCGATACGGCAGGGGTGAGGTACCCATTTCGCCCACTTGTGGGCCACTTCTGATTCTGCCCCCCGCTCTGAAGCGGTGGGGATCCCCGATACGGCAGGGGTGAGGTAGCCACTTTGCCCACTTGTGGGCCACTTCTGATTCTGCCCCCCGCTCTGAAGCGGTGGGGATCCCCGATACGGCAGGGGTGAGGTAGCCATTTCGCCCACTTTTGGGCCACTTTTGATTCTGCCCCCCGCTCTGAAGCGGTGGGGATCCCCGATACGGCAGGGGTGAAGTAGCCATTTCGCCCACTTGTGGGCCACTTCTGATTCTGCCCCCCGCTCTGAAGCGGTGGGGATCCCCGATACGGCAGGGGTGAGGTAGCCACTTTGCCCACTTGTGGGCCACTTCTGATTTTGCCCCCCGCTCTGAAGCGGTGGGGATCCCCGATACGGCAGGGGTGAGGTAGCCACTTTGCCCACTTCTGGGCCACTTCTGATTCTGCCCCCCGCTCTGAAGCGGTGGGGATCCCCGATACGGCAGGGGTGAGGTAGCCACTTTGCCCACTTGTGGGCCACTTCTGATTCTGCCCCCCGCTCTGAAGCGGTGGGGATCCCCGATACGGCAGGGGTGAGGTAGCCATTTCGCCCACTTTTGGGCCACTTTTGATTCTGCCCCCCGCTCTGAAGCGGTGGGGATCCCCGATACGGCAGGGGTGAAGTAGCCATTTCGCCCACTTGTGGGCCACTTCTGATTCTGCCCCCCGCTCTGAAGCGGTGGGGATCCCCGATACGGCAGGGGTGAGGTAGCCACTTTGCCCACTTGTGGGCCACTTCTGATTTTGCCCCCCGCTCTGAAGCGGTGGGGATCCCCGATACGGCAGGGGTGAGGTAGCCACTTTGCCCACTTCTGGGCCACTTCTGATTCTACCCCCCGCTCTGAAGCGGTGGGGATCCCCGATACGGCAGGGGTGAGGTAGCCACTTTGCCCACTTGTGGGCCACTTCTGATTCTGCCCCCCGCTCTGAAGCGGTGGGGATCCCCGATACGGCAGGGGTGAGGTAGCCACTTTGCCCACTTGTGGGCCACTTCTGATTTTGCCCCCCGCTCTGAAGCGGTGGGGATCCCCGATACGGCAGGGGTGAGGTAGCCACTTTGCCCACTTGTGGGCCACTTCTGATTCTGCCCCCCGCTCTGAAGCAGTGGGGATCCCCGATACGGCAGGGGTGAGGTAGCCATTTCGCCCACTTGTGGGCCACTTCTGATTTTGCCCCCCGCTCTGAAGCGGTGGGGATCCCCGATACGGCAGGGGTGAGGTAGCCACTTTGCCCACTTGTGGGCCACTTCTGATTTTGTCCCCCGCTCTGAAGCGGTGGGGATCCCCGATACGGCAGGGGTGAGGTAGCCACTTGGCCCACTTGTGGGCCACTTCTGATTTTGCCCCCCGCTTTGAAGCGGTGGGGATCCCCGATACGGCAGGGGTGAGGTAGCCACTTCGCCCACTTGTGGGCCACTTCTGATTTTGCCCCCCGCCCTCCCGCGGTGGGGATCCCCGATACGGCAGGGGTGAGGTAGCCACTTTGCCCACTTGTGGGCCACTTCTGATTTTGCCCCCAGCTCTAAAGCGGTGGGGATCCCCGATATGGCAGGGGTGAGGTAGCCATTTCGCCCACTTGTGGGCCACTTCTGATTTTGCCCCCCGCTCTAAAGCGGTGGGGATCCCCGATACGGCAGGGGTGAGGTAGCCACTTTGCCCACTTGTGGGCCATTTCTGATTCTGCCCCCCGCTCTGAAGCGGTGGGGATCCCCGATACGGCAGGGGTGAGGTAGCCATTTCGCCCACTTGTGGGCCACTTCTGATTCTGCCCCCCGCTCTGAAGCGGTGGGGATCCCCGATACGGCAGGGTTGAGGTAGCCACTTTGCCCACTTGTGGGCCACTTCTAATTCTGCCCCCCGCTCTGAAGCGGTGGGGATCCCCGATACGGCAGGGGTGAGGTAGCCACTTTGCCCACTTGTGGGCCACTTCTGATTTTGCCCCCCGCTCTGAAGCTGTGGGGATCGCCGATACGGCAGGGGTGAGGTAGCCACTTTGCCCACTTGTGGGCCACTTCTGATTTTGCCCCCCGCTCTGAAGCGGTGGGGATCCCCGATACGGCCGGGGTGAGGTAGCCATTTCGCCCACTTGTGGGCCACTTCTGATTTTGCCCCCCGCTCTGAAGCGGTGGGGATCCCCGATACGGCAGGGGTGAGGTAGCCACTTTGCCCACTTGTGGGCCACTTCTGATTTTGCCCCCCGCTCTGAAGCGGTGGGGATCCCCGATACGGCAGGGGTGAGGTAGCCATTTCGCCCACTTGTGGGCCACTTCTGATTCTGCCCCCCGCTCTGAAGCGGTGGGGATCCCCGATACGGCAGGGGTGAGGTAGCCAGTTTGCCCACTTTTGGGCCACTTCTGATTTTGCCCCCCGCTCTCAAGCGGTGGGGATCCCCGATACGGCAGGGGTGAGGTAGCCATTTCGCCCACTTGTGGGCCACTTCTGATTTTGCCCCCCGCTTTGAAGCGGTGGGGATCCCCGATACGGCAGGGGTGAGGTAGCCACTTCGCCCACTTGTGGGCCACTTCTCATTTTGCCCCCCGCCCTCCCGCGGTGGGGATCCCCGATACGGCAGGGGTGAGGTAGCCACTTTGCCCACTTGTGGGCCACTTCTGATTCTGCCCCCCGCTCTGAAGCGGTGGGGATCCCCGATACGGCAGGGGTGAGGTAGCCACTTTGCCCACTTGTGGGCCACTTCTGATTTTGCCCCCCGCTCTGAAGCGGTGGGGATCCCCGATACGGCAGGGGTGAGGTAGCCATTTCGCCCACTTGTGGGCCACTTCTGATTTTGCCCCCCGCTCTGAAGCGGTGGGGATCCCCGATACGGCAGGGGTGAGGTAGCCACTTTGCCCACTTGTGGGCCACTTCTGATTCTGCCCCCTGCTCTGAAGCGGTGGGGATCCCCGATACGGCAGGGGTGAGGTAGCCACTTGGCCCACTTGTGGGCCACTTCTGATTTTGCCCCCCGCTTTGAAGCGGTGGGGATCCCCGATACGGCAGGGGTGAGGTAGCCACTTCGCCCACTTGTGGGCCACTTCTGATTTTGCCCCCCGCCCTCCCGCGGTGGGGATCCCCGATACGGCAGGGGTGAGGTAGCCACTTTGCCCACTTGTGGGCCACTTCTGATTTTGCCCCCAGCTCTAAAGCGGTGGGGATCCCCGATATGGCAGGGGTGAGGTAGCCATTTCGCCCACTTGTGGGCCACTTCTGATTTTGCCCCCCGCTCTAAAGCGGTGGGGATCCCCGATACGGCAGGGGTGAGGTAGCCATTTTGCCCACTTGTGGGCCACTTCTGATTCTGCCCCCCGCTCTGAAGCGGTGGGGATCCCCGATACGGCAGGGGTGAGGTAGCCATTTCGCCCACTTGTGGGCCACTTCTGATTCTGCCCCCCGCTCTGAAGCGGTGGGGATCCCCGATACGGCAGGGGTGAGGTAGCCACTTTGCCCACTTGTGGGCCACTTCTAATTCTGCCCCCCGCTCTGAAGCGGTGGGGATCCCCGATACGGCAGGGGTGAGGTAGCCACTTTGCCCACTTGTGGGCCACTTCTGATTTTGCCCCCCGCTCTGAAGCTGTGGGGATCGCCGATACGGCAGGGGTGAGGTAGCCACTTTGCCCACTTGTGGGCCACTTCTGATTTTGCCCCCCGCTCTGAAGCGGTGGGGATCCCCGATACGGCCGGGGTGAGGTAGCCATTTCGCCCACTTGTGGGCCACTTCTGATTTTGCCCCCCGCTCTGAAGCGGTGGGGATCCCCGATACGGCACGGGTGAGGTAGCCACTTTGCCCACTTGTGGGCCACTTCTGATTCTGCCCCCCGCTCTGAAGCGGTGGGGATCCCCGATACGGCAGGGGTGAGGTAGCCATTTCGCCCACTTGTGGGCCACTTCTGATTCTGCCCCCCGCTGTGAAGCGGTGGGGATCCCCGATACGGCAGGGGTGAGGTAGCCAGTTTGCCCACTTTTGGGCCACTTCTGATTTTGCCCCCCGCTCTCAAGCGGTGGGGATCCCCGATACGGCAGGGGTGAGGTAGCCATTTCGCCCACTTGTGGGCCACTTCTGATTTTGCCCCCCGCTTTGAAGCGGTGGGGATCCCCGATACGGCAGGGGTGAGGTAGCCACTTCGCCCACTTGTGGGCCACTTCTCATTTTGCCCCCCGCCCTCCCGCGGTGGGGATCCCCGATACGGCAGGGGTGAGGTAGCCACTTTGCCCACTTGTGGGCCACTTCTGATTCTGCCCCCCGCTCTGAAGCGGTGGGGATCCCCGATACGGCAGGGGTGAGGTAGCCACTTTGCCCACTTGTGGGCCACTTCTGATTTTGCCCCCCGCTCTGAAGCGGTGGGGATCCCCGATACGGCAGGGGTGAGGTAGCCATTTCGCCCACTTGTGGGCCACTTCTGATTTTGCCCCCCGCTCTGAAGCGGTGGGGATCCCCGATACGGCAGGGGTGAGGTAGCCACTTTGCCCACTTGTGGGCCACTTCTGATTCTGCCCCCTGCTCTGAAGCGGTGGGGATCCCCGATACGGCAGGGGTGAGGTAGCCACTTTGCCCACTTGTGGGCCACTTCTGATTCTGCCCCCCGCTCTGAAGCGGTGGGGATCCCCGATACGGCAGGGGTGAGGTAGCCATTTCGCCCACTTGTGGGCCACTTCTCATTTTGCCCCCCGCCCTCCCGCGGTGGGGATCCCCGATACGGCAGGGGTGAGGTAGCCACTTTGCCCACTTGTGGGCCACTTCTGATTTTGCCCCCCGCTCTGAAGCGGTGGGGATCCCCGATACGGCAGGGGTGAGGTAGCCATTTCGCCCACTTGTGGGCCACTTCTGATTTTGCCCCCCGCTCTGAAGCGGTGGGGATCCCCGATACGGCAGGGGTGAGGTAGCCACTTTGCCCACTTGTGGGCCACTTCTGATTCTGCCCCCCGCTCTGAAGCGGTGGGGATCCCCGATACGGCAGGGGTGAGGTAGCCACTTTGCCCACTTGTGGGCCACTTCTGATTTTGCCCCCCGCTCTGAAGCGGTGGGGATCCCCGATACGGCAGGGGTGAGGTAGCCACTTTGCCCACTTGTGGGCCACTTCTGATTTTGCCCCCCGCTCTGAAGCGGTGGGGATCCCCGATACGGCAGGGGTGAGGTAGCCACTTTGCCCACTTGTGGGCCACTTCTGATTTTGCCCCGCGCTCTGAAGCGGTGGGGATCCCCGATACGGCAGGGGTGAGGTAGCCACTTTGCCCACTTGTGGGCCACTTCTGATTCTGCCCCCCGCTCTGAAGCGGTGGGGATCCCCGATACGGCAGGGGTGAGGTGGCCACTTTGCCCACTTGTGGGCCACTTCTGATTCTGCCCCCCCGCTCTGAAGCGGTGGGGATCCCCGATACGGCAGGGGTGAGGTAGCCACTTTGCCCACTTGTGGGCCACTTCTGATTCTGCCCCCCGCTCTGAAGCGGTGGGGATCCCCGATACGGCAGGGGTGAGGTAGCCACTTGGCCCACTTGTGGGCCACTTCTGATTTTACCCCCCGCTTTGAAGCGGTGGGGATCCCCGATACGGCAGGGGTGAGGTAGCCACTTCGCCCACTTGTGGGCCACTTCTGATTTTGCCCCCCGCCCTCCCGCGGTGGGGATCCCCGATACGGCACGGGTGAGGTAGCCACTTTGCCCACTTGTGGGCCACTTCTGATTTTGCCCCCCGCTCTGAAGCGGTGGGGATCCCCGATACGGCAAGGGTGAGGTAGCCACTTTGCCCACTTGTGGGCCACTTCTGATTCTGCCCCCCGCTCTGAAGCGGTGGGGATCCCCGATACGGCAGGGGTGAGGTAGCCACTTGGCCCACTTGTGGGCCACTTCTGATTTTACCCCCCGCTTTGAAGCGGTGGGGATCCCCGATACGGCAGGGGTGAGGTAGCCACTTCGCCCACTTGTGGGCCACTTCTGATTTTGCCCCCCGCCCTCCCGCGGTGGGGATCCCCGATACGGCACGGGTGAGGTAGCCACTTTGCCCACTTGTGGGCCACTTCTGATTTTGCCCCCCGCTCTGAAGCGGTGGGGATCCCCGATACGGCAGGGGTGAGGTAGCCACTTTGCCCACTTGTGGGCCACTTCTGATTCTGCCCCCCGCTCTGAAGCGGTGGGGATCCCCTGTACGGCAGGGGTGAGGTAGCCACTTTGCCCACTTGTGGGCCACTTCTGATTCAGCCCCCCGCTCTGAAGCGGTGGGGATCCCCGATACGGCAGGGGTGAGGTAGCCATTTCGCCCACTTGTGGGCCACTTCTGATTCTGCCCCCCGCTCTGAAGCGGTGGGGATCCCCGATACGGCAGGGGTGAGGTAGCCATTTCGCCCACTTGTGGGCCACTTCTGATTCTGCCCCCCGCTCTGAAGCGGCGGGGATCCCCGATACGGCAGGGGTGAGGTAGCCACTTTGCCCACTTGTGGGCCACTTCTGATTCTGCCCTCCGCTCTGAAGCGGTGGGGATCCCCGATACGGCAGGGGTGAGGTAGCCACTTTGCCCACTTGTGGGCCACTTCTGATTTTGCCCCCCGCTCTGAAGCGGTGGGGATCCCCGATACGGCAGGGGTGAGGTAGCCATTTCGCCCACTTGTGGGCCACTTCTGATTTTGCCCCCCGCTCTGAAGCGGTGGGGATCCCCGATACGGCAGGGGTGAGGTAGCCACTTTGCCCACTTGTGGGCCACTTCTGATTTTGCCCCCCACTCTGAAGCGGTGGGGATCCCCAATACGGCAGGGGTGACGTAGCCATTTCGCCCACTTGTGGGCCACTTCTGATTTTGCCCCCCCCTCTGAAGCGGTGGGGATCCCCGATACGGCAGGGGTGAGGTAGCCACTTTGCCCACTTGTGGGCCACTTCTGATTCTGCCCCCCGCTCTGAAGCGGTGGGGATCCCCGATACGGCAGGGGTGAGGTAGCCATTTCGCGCACTTGTGGGTCACTTCTGATTCTGCCCCCCGCTCTGAAGCGGTGGGGATCCCGGATACGGCAGGGGTGAGGTAGCCATTTTGCCCACTTGTGGGCCACTTCTGATTTTGCCCCCCGCTCTGAAGCGGTGGGGATCCCCGATACGGCAGGGGTGAGGTAGCCACTTGGCCCACTTGTGGGCCACTTCTGATTTTGCCCCCCGCTCTGAAGCGGTGGGGATCCCCGATACGGCAAGGGTGAGGTAGCCACTTTGCCCACTTGTGGGCCACTTCTGATTTTGCCTCCCGCTTTGAAGCGGTGGGGATCCCCGATACGGCAAGGGTGAGGTAGCCACTTCGCCCACTTGTGGGCCACTTCTGATTTTGCCCCCCGCTCTGAAGCGGTGGGGATCCCCGATACGGCAGGGGTGAGGTAGCCACTTTGCCCACTTGTGGGCCACTTCTGATTTTGCCCCCCGCTCTGAAGCGGTGGGGATCCCCGATACGGCAGGGGTGAGGTAGCCACTTTGCCCACTTGTGGGCCACTTCTGATTCTGCCCCCCGCTCTGAAGCGGTGGGGATCCCCGATACGGCAGGGGTGAGGTAGCCACTTTGCCCACTTGTGGGCCACTTCTGATTCTGCCCCCCGCTCTGAAGCGGTGGGGATCCCCGATACGGCAGGGGTGAGGTAGCCATTTCGCCCACTTGTGGGCCACTTCTGATTCTGCCCCCCGCTCTGAAGCGGTGGGGATCCCCGATACGGCAGGGGTGAGGTAGCCACTTTGCCCACTTGTGGGACACTTCTGATTTTGCCCCCCGCTCTGAAGCGGTGGGGATCCCCGATACGGCAGGGGTGAGGTAGCCACTTGGCCCACTTGTGGGCCACTTCTGATTTTGCCCCCCGCTCTGAAGCGGCGGGGATCCCCGATACGGCAGGGGTGAGGTAGCCATTTCGCCCACTTGTGGGCCACTTCTGATTTTGCCCCCCGCTCTGAAGCGGTGGGGATCCCCGATACGGCAGGGGTGAGGTAGCCACTTCGCCCACTTGTGGGCCACTTCTGATTCTGCCCCCCGCTCTGAAGCGGTGGGGATCTCCGATACGGCAGGGGTGAGGTAGCCACTTTGCCCACTTGTGGGCCACTTTTGATTTTGCCCCCCGCTCTGAAGCGGTGGGGATCCCCGATACGGCAGGGGTGAGGTAGCCACTTTGCCCACTTGTGGGCCACTTCTGATTCTGCCCCCCGCTCTGAAGCGGTGGGGATCCCCGATACGGCAGGGGTGAGGTAGCCACTTTGCCCACTTGTGGGCCACTTCTGATTCTGCCCCCCGCTCTGAAGCGGTGGGGATCCCCGATACGGCAGGGGTGAGGTAGCCACTTTGCCCACTTGTGGGCCACTTCTGATTTTGCCCCCCGCTCTGAAGCGGTGGGGATCCCCGATACGGCAGGGGTGAGGTAGCCATTTCGCCCACTTGTGGGCCACTTCTGATTCTGCCCCCCGCTCTGAAGCGGTGGGGATCCCCGATACGGCAGGGTTGAGGTAGCCTTTTCGCCCACTTGTGGGCCACTTCTGATTCTGCCCCCCGCTCTGAAGCGGTGGGGATCCCCGATACGGCAGGGGTGAGGTAGCCACTTTGCCCACTTGTGGGCCACTTCTGATTCTGCCCCCCGCTCTGAAGCGGTGGGGATCCCCGATACGGCAGGGGTGAGGTAGCCACTTTGCCCACTTGTGGGCCACTTCTGATTCTGCCCCCCGCTCTGAAGCGGTGGGGATCCCCGATACGGCAGGGGTGACGTAGCCATTTCGCCCACTTGTGGGCCACTTCTGATTTTGCCCCCCGCTCTGAAGCGGTGGGGATCCCCGATACGGCAGGGGTGAGGTAGCCACTTTGCCCACTTGTGGGCCACTTCTGATTTTGCCCCCCGCTCTGAAGCGGTGGGGATCCCCGATACGGCAGGGGTGAGGTAGCCATTTCGCCCACTTGTGGGCCACTTCTGATTTTGCCCCCCGCTCTGAAGCGGTGGGGATCCCCGATACGGCAGGGGTGAGGTAGCCACTTTGCCCACTTGTGGGGCACTTCTGATTCTGCCCCCCGCTCTGAAGCGGTGGGGATCCCCGATACGGCAGGGTTGAGGTAGCCTTTTCGCCCACTTGTGGGCCACTTCTGATTCTGCCCCCCGCTCTGAAGCGGTGGGGATCCCCGATACGGCAGGGGTGAGGTAGCCATTTCGCCCACTTGTGGGCAACTTCTGATTCTGCCCCCCGCTCTGAAGCGGTGGGGATCCCCGATACGGCAGGGGTGAGGTAGCCATTTCGCCCACTTGTGGGCCACTTCTGATTCTGCCCCCCGCTCTGAAGCGGTGGGGATCCCCGATACGGCAGGGGTGAGGTAGCCACTTTGCCCACTTGTGGGCCACTTCTGATTCTGCCCCCCGCTCTGAAGCGGTGGGGATCCCCGATACGGCAGGGGTGAGGTAGCCACTTTGCCCACTTGTGGGCCACTTCTGATTCTGCCCCCCGCTCTGAAGCGGTGGGGATCCCCGATACGGCAGGGGTGAGGTAGCCACTTTGCCCACTTGTGGGCCACTTCTGATTTTGCCCCCCGCTCTGAAGCGGTGGGGATCCCCGATACGGCAGGGGTGAGGTAGCCACTTTGCCCACTTGTGGGCCACTTCTGATTCTGCCCCCCGCTCTGAAGCGGTGGGGATCCCCGATACGGCAGGGGTGAGGTAGCCACTTTGCCCACTTGTGGGCCACTTCTGATTCTGCCCCCCGCTCTGAAGCGGTGGGGATCCCCGATACGGCAGGGGTGAGGTAGCCATTTCGCCCACTTGTGGGCCACTTCTGATTCTGCCCCCCGCTCTGAAGCGGTGGGGATCCCCGATACGGCAGGGGTGAGGTAGCCACTTTGCCCACTTGTGGGACACTTCTGATTTTGCCCCCCGCTCTGAAGCGGTGGGGATCCCCGATACGGCAGGGGTGAGGTAGCCACTTGGCCCACTTGTGGGCCACTTCTGATTTTGCCCCCCGCTCTGAAGCGGCGGGGATCCCCGATACGGCAGGGGTGAGGTAGCCATTTCGCCCACTTGTGGGCCACTTCTGATTTTGCCCCCCGCTCTGAAGCGGTGGGGATCCCCGATACGGCAGGGGTGAGGTAGCCACTTCGCCCACTTGTGGGCCACTTCTGATTCTGCCCCCCGCTCTGAAGCGGTGGGGATCTCCGATACGGCAGGGGTGAGGTAGCCACTTTGCCCACTTGTGGGCCACTTTTGATTTTGCCCCCCGCTCTGAAGCGGTGGGGATCCCCGATACGGCAGGGGTGAGGTAGCCACTTTGCCCACTTGTGGGCCACTTCTGATTCTGCCCCCCGCTCTGAAGCGGTGGGGATCCCCGATACGGCAGGGGTGAGGTAGCCACTTTGCCCACTTGTGGGCCACTTCTGATTCTGCCCCCCGCTCTGAAGCGGTGGGGATCCCCGATACGGCAGGGGTGAGGTAGCCACTTTGCCCACTTGTGGGCCACTTCTGATTTTGCCCCCCGCTCTGAAGCGGTGGGGATCCCCGATACGGCAGGGGTGAGGTAGCCATTTCGCCCACTTGTGGGCCACTTCTGATTCTGCCCCCCGCTCTGAAGCGGTGGGGATCCCCGATACGGCAGGGTTGAGGTAGCCTTTTCGCCCACTTGTGGGCCACTTCTGATTCTGCCCCCCGCTCTGAAGCGGTGGGGATCCCCGATACGGCAGGGGTGAGGTAGCCACTTTGCCCACTTGTGGGCCACTTCTGATTCTGCCCCCCGCTCTGAAGCGGTGGGGATCCCCGATACGGCAGGGGTGAGGTAGCCACTTTGCCCACTTGTGGGCCACTTCTGATTCTGCCCCCCGCTCTGAAGCGGTGGGGATCCCCGATACGGCAGGGGTGACGTAGCCATTTCGCCCACTTGTGGGCCACTTCTGATTTTGCCCCCCGCTCTGAAGCGGTGGGGATCCCCGATACGGCAGGGGTGAGGTAGCCACTTTGCCCACTTGTGGGCCACTTCTGATTTTGCCCCCCGCTCTGAAGCGGTGGGGATCCCCGATACGGCAGGGGTGAGGTAGCCATTTCGCCCACTTGTGGGCCACTTCTGATTTTGCCCCCCGCTCTGAAGCGGTGGGGATCCCCGATACGGCAGGGGTGAGGTAGCCACTTTGCCCACTTGTGGGGCACTTCTGATTCTGCCCCCCGCTCTGAAGCGGTGGGGATCCCCGATACGGCAGGGGTGAGGTAGCCACTTTGCCCACTTGTGGGCCACTTCTGATTCTGCCCCCCGCTCTGAAGCGGTGGGGATCCCCGATACGGCAGGGGTGAGGTAGCCATTTCGCCCACTTGTGGGCAACTTCTGATTCTGCCCCCCGCTCTGAAGCGGTGGGGATCCCCGATACGGCAGGGGTGAGGTAGCCATTTCGCCCACTTGTGGGCCACTTCTGATTCTGCCCCCCGCTCTGAAGCGGTGGGGATCCCCGATACGGCAGGGTTGAGGTAGCCTTTTCGCCCACTTGTGGGCCACTTTTGATTCTGCCCCCCGCTCTGAAGCGGTGGGGATCCCCGATACGGCAGGGGTGAGGTAGCCACTTTGCCCACTTGTGGGCCACTTCTGATTTTGCCCCCCGCTCTGAAGCGGTGGGGATCCCCGATACGGCAGGGGTGATCCAGCCACTTGGCCCACCTGTGGGCCACTTCTGATTTTGCCCCCCGCTTTGAACCGGTGGGGATCCCCGATACGGCAGGCGTGAGGTAGCCACTTCGCCCACTTGTGGGCCACTTCTGATTTTGCCCCCCGCCCTCCCGCGGTGGGGATCCCCGATTTGGCAGGGGTGAGGTAGCCACTTTGCCCACTTGTGGGCCACCTCTGATTTTGCCCCCCGCTCTGAAGCGGTGGGGATCCCCGATACAGCAGGGGTGAGGTAGCCACTTTGCCCACTTGTGGGCCACTTCTGATTCTGCCCCCCGCTCTGAAGCGGTGGGGATCCCCGATACGGCAGGGGTGAGGTAGCCATTTCGCCCACTTGTGGGCCACTTCTGATTCTGCCCCCCGCTCTGAAGCGGTGGGGATCCCCGATACGGCAGGGGTGAGGTAGCCATTTCGCCCACTTGTGGGCCACTTCTGATTCTGCCCCCCCCGCTCTGAAGCGGTGGGGATCCCCGATACGGCAGGGGTGAGGTAGCCACTTTGCCCACTTGTGGGCCACTTCTGATTCTGCCCCCCGCTCTGAAGCGGTGGGGATCCCCGATACGGCAGGGGTGAGGTAGCCACTTTGCCCACTTGTGGGCCACTTCTGATTCTGCCCCCCGCTCTGAAGCGGTGGGGATCCCCGATACGGCAGGGGTGAGGTAGCCACTTTGCCCACTTGTGGGCCACTTCTGATTCTGCCCCCCGCTCTGAAGCGGTGGGGATCCCCGATACGGCAGGGGTGAGGTAGCCATTTCGCCCACTTGTGGGCCACTTCTGATTCTGCCCCCCGCTCTGAAGCGGTGGGGATCCCCGATACGGCAGGGGTGAGGTAGCCATTTCGCCCACTTGTGGGCCACTTCTGATTCTGCCCCCCGCTCTGAAGCGGTGGGGATCCCCGATACGGCAGGGTTGAGGTAGCCTTTTCGCCCACTTGTGGGCCACTTTTGATTCTGCCCCCCGCTCTGAAGCGGTGGGGATCCCCGATACGGCAGGGGTGAGGTAGCCACTTTGCCCACTTGTGGGCCACTTCTGATTTTGCCCCCCGCTCTGAAGCGGTGGGGATCCCCGATACGGCAGGGGTGATCCAGCCACTTGGCCCACCTGTGGGCCACTTCTGATTTTTCCCCCCGCTTTGAAGCGGTGGGGATCCCCGATACGGCAGGGGTGAGGTAGCCACTTCGCCCACTTGTGGGCCACTTCTGATTTTGCCCCCCGCCCTCCCGCGGTGGGGATCCCCGATACGGCAGGGGTGAGGTAGCCACTTTGCCCACTTGTGGGCCACCTCTGATTTTGCCCCCCGCTCTGAAGCGGTGGGGATCCCCGATACGGCAGGGGTGAGGTAGCCACTTTGCCCACTTGTGGGCCACTTCTGATTCTGCCCCCCGCTCTGAAGCGGTGGGGATCCCCGATACGGCAGGGGTGAGGTAGCCACTTTGCCCACTTGTGGGCCACTTCTGATTCTGCCCCCCGCTCTGAAGCGGTGGGGATCCCCGATACGGCAGGGGTGAGGTAGCCACTTTGCCCACTTGTGGGCCACTTCTGATTCTGCCCCCCGCTCTGAAGCGGTGGGGATCCCTGATACGGCAGGGGTGAGGTAGCCATTTCGCCCACTTGTGGGCCACTTCTGATTCTGCCCCCCGCTCTGAAGCGGTGGGGATCCCCGATACGGCAGGGGTGAGGTAGCCATTTCGCCCACTTGTGGGCCACTTCTGATTCTGCCCCCCGCTCTGAAGCGGTGGGGATCCCCGATACGGCAGGGGTGAGGTAGCCATTTCGCCCACTTGTGGGCCACTTCTGATTTTGCCCCCCGCTCTGAAGCGGTGGGGATCCCCGATACGGCAGGGGTGAGGTAGCCATTTCGCCCACTTGTGGGCCACTTCTGATTTTGCCCCCCACTCTGAAGCGGTGGGGATCCCCGATACGGCAGGGGTGACGTAGCCATTTCGCCCACTTGTGGGCCACTTCTGATTTTGCCCCCCGCTCTGAAGCGGTGGGGATCCCCGTTACGGCAGGGGTGAGGTAGCCACTTTGCCCACTTGTGGGCCACTTCTGATTCTGCCCCCCGCTCTGAAGCGGTGGGGATCCCCGATACGGCAGGGGTGAGGTAGCCACTTTGCCCACTTGTGGGCCACTTCTGATTCTGCCCCCCGCTCTGAAGCGGTGGGGATCCCCGATACGGCAGGGGTGAGGTAGCCATTTCGCCCACTTGTGGGTCACTTCTGATTCTGCCCCCCGCTCTGAAGCGGTGGGGATCCCGGATACGGCAGGGGTGAGGTAGCCACTTTGCCCACTTGTGGGCCACTTCTGATTTTGCCCCCCGCTCTGAAGCGGTGGGGATCCCCGATACGGCAGGGGTGAGGTAGCCACTTGGCCCACTTGTGGGCCACTTCTGATTTTGCCCCCCGCTCTGAAGCGGTGGGGATCCCCGATACGGCAGGGGTGAGGTAGCCACTTTGCCCACTTGTGGGCCACTTCTGATTTTGCCTCCCGCTTTGAAGCGGTGGGGATCCCCGATACGGCAAGGGTGAGGTAGCCACTTCGCCCACTTGTGGGCCACTTCTGATTTTGCCCCCCGCTCTGAAGCGGTGGGGATCCCCGATACGGCAGGGGTGAGGTAGCCACTTTGCCCACTTGTGGGCCACTTCTGATTCTGCCCCCCGCTCTGAAGCGGTGGGGATCCCCGATACGGCAGGGGTGAGGTAGCCATTTCGCCCACTTGTGGGCCACTTCTGATTCTGCCCCCCGCTGTGAAGCGGTGGGGATCCCCGATACGGCAGGGGTGAGGTAGCCACTTTGCCCACTTGTGGGCCACTTCTGATTCTGCCCCCCGCTCTGAAGCGGTGGGGATCCCCGATACGGCAGGGGTGAGGTAGCCACTTGGCCCACCTGTGGGCCACTTCTGATTTTGCCCCCCGCTTTGAAGCGGTGGGGATCCCCGATACGGCAGGGGTGAGGTAGCCACTTCGCCCACTTGTGGGCCACTTCTGATTTTGCCCCCCGCCCTCCCGCGGTGGGGATCCCCGATACGGCAGGGGTGAGGTAGCCACTTTGCCCACTTGTGGGCCACTTCTGATTTTGCCCCCCGCTCTGAAGCGGTGGGGATCCCCGATACGGCAGGGGTGAGGTAGCCATTTCGCCCACTTGTGGGCCACCTCATTCTGCCCCCCGCTCTGAAGCGGTGGGGATCCCCGATACGGCAGGGGTGAGGTAGCCACTTTGCCCACTTGTGGGCCACTTCTGATTTTGCCCCCCGCTCTGAAGCGGTGGGGATCCCCGATACGGCAGGGGTGATCCAGCCACTTGGCCCACCTGTGGGCCACTTCTGATTTTGCCCCCCGCTTTGAAGCGGTGGGGATCCCCGATACGGCAGGGGTGAGGTAGCCACTTCGCCCACTTGTGGGCCACTTCTGATTTTGCCCCCCGCCCTCCCGCGGTGGGGATCCCCGATACGGCAGGGGTGAGGTAGCCACTTTGCCCACTTGTGGGCCACTTCTGATTTTGCCCCCCGCTCTGAAGCGGTGGGGATCCCCGATACGGCAGGGGTGAGGTAGCCACTTTGCCCACTTGTGGGCCACTTCTGATTCTGCCCCCCGCTCTGAAGCGGTGGGGATCCCCGATACGGCAGGGGTGAGGTAGCCACTTTGCCCACTTGTGGGCCACTTCTGATTCTGCCCCCCGCTCTGAAGCGGTGGGGATCCCCGATACGGCAGGGGTGAGGTAGCCACTTTGCCCACTTGTGGGCCACTTCTGATTCTGCCCCCCGCTCTGAAGCGGTGGGGATCCCCGATACGGCAGGGGTGAGGTAGCCATTTCGCCCACTTGTGGGCCACTTCTGATTCTGCCCCCCGCTCTGAAGCGGTGGGGATCCCCGATACGGCAGGGGTGAGGTAGCCATTTCGCCCACTTGTGGGCCACTTCTGATTTTGCCCCCCGCTCTGAAGCGGTGGGGATCCCCGATACGGCAGGGGTGACGTAGCCATTTCGCCCACTTGTGGGCCACTTCTGATTTTGCCCCCCGCTCTGAAGCGGTGGGGATCCCCGTTACGGCAGGGGTGAGGTAGCCACTTTGCCCACTTGTGGGCCACTTCTGATTCTGCCCCCCGCTCTGAAGCGGTGGGGATCCCCGATACGGCAGGGGTGAGGTAGCCACTTGGCCCACTTGTGGGCCACTTCTGATTCTGCCCCCCGCTCTGAAGCGGTGGGGATCCCCGATACGGCAGGGGTGAGGTAGCCATTTCGCCCACTTGTGGGCCACTTCTGATTCTGCCCCCCGCTCTGAAGCGGTGGGGATCCCGGATACGGCAGGGGTGAGGTAGCCACTTTGCCCACTTGTGGGCCACTTCTGATTTTGCCCCCCGCTCTGAAGCGGTGGGGATCCCCGATACGGCAGGGGTGAGGTAGCCACTTGGCCCACTTGTGGGCCACTTCTGATTTTGCCCCCCGCTCTGAAGCGGTGGGGATCCCCGATACGGCAGGGGTGAGGTAGCCACTTTGCCCACTTGTGGGCCACTTCTGATTTTGCCTCCCGCTCTGAAGCGGTGGGGATCCCCGATACGGCAAGGGTGAGGTAGCCACTTCGCCCACTTGTGGGCCACTTCTGATTTTGCCCCCCGCTCTGAAGCGGTGGGGATCCCCGATACGGCAGGGGTGAGGTAGCCACTTTGCCCACTTGTGGGCCACTTCTGATTTTGCCCCCCGCTCTGAAGCGGTGGGGATCCCCGATACGGCAGGGGTGAGGTAGCCATTTCGCCCACTTGTGGGCCACTTCTGATTCTGCCCCCCGCTCTGAAGCGGTGGGGATCCCCGATACGGCAGGGGTGAGGTAGCCACTTTGCCCACTTGTGGGCCACTTCTGATTTTGCCCCCCGCTCTGAAGCGGTGGGGATCCCCGATACGGCAGGGGTGAGGTAGCCACTTTGCCCACTTGTGGGCCACCTCTGATTTTGCCTCCCGCTTTGAAGCGGTGGGGATCCCCGATACGGCAGGGGTGAGGTAGCCACTTCGCCCACTTGTGGGCCACTTCTGATTCTGCCCCCCGCTCTGAAGCGGTGGGGATCCCCGATACGGCAGGGGTGAGGTAGCCACTTTGCCCACTTGTGGGCCACTTCTGATTCTGCCCCCCGCTCTGAAGCGGTGGGGATCCCCGATACGGCAGGGGTGAGGTAGCCACTTTGCCCACTTGTGGGCCACTTCTGATTCTGCCCCCCGCTCTGAAGCGGTGGGGATCCCCGATACGGCAGGGGTGAGGTAGCCACTTTGCCCACTTGTGGGCCACTTCTGATTCTGCCCCCCGCTCTGAAGCGGTGGGGATCCCCGATACGGCAGGGGTGAGGTAGCCATTTCGCCCACTTGTGGGCCACTTCTGATTCTGCCCCCCGCTCTGAAGCGGTGGGGATCCCCGATACGGCAGGGTTGAGGTAGCCTTTTCGCCCACTTGTGGGCCACTTCTGATTCTGCCCCCCGCTCTGAAGCGGTGGGGATCCCCGATACGGCAGGGGTGAGGTAGCCACTCTGCCCACTTGTGGGCCACTTCTGATTCTGCCCCCCCGCTCTGAAGCGGTTGGGATCCCCGATACGGCAGGGGTGAGGTAGCCACTTTGCCCACTTATGGGCCACTTCTGATTCTGCCCCCCGCTCTGAAGCGGTGGGGATCCCCGATACGGCAGGGGTGACGTAGCCATTTCGCCCACTTGTGGGCCACTTCTGATTTTGCCCCCCGCTCTGAAGCGGTGGGGATCCCCGATACGGCAGGGGTGAGGTAGCCACTTTGCCCACTTGTGGGCCACTTCTGATTTTGCCCCCCGCTCTGAAGGGGTGGGGATCCCCGATACGGCAGGGGTGAGGTAGCCACTTGGCCCACTTGTGGGCCACTTCTGATTTTGCCCCCCGCTCTGAAGCGGTGGGGATCCCCGATACGGCAGGGGTGAGGTAGCCACTTTGCCCACTTGTGGGCCACTTCTGATTCTGCCCCCCGCTCCGAAGCGGTGGGGATCCCCGATACGGCAGGGGTGAGGTAGCCACTTTGCCCACTTGTGGGCCACTTCTGATTCTGCCCCCCGCTCTGAAGCGGTGGGGATCCCCGATACGGCAGGGGTGAGGTAGCCATTTCGCCCACTTGTGGGCCACTTCTGATTCTGCCCCCCGCTCTGAAGCGGTGGGGATCCCCGATACGGCAGGGTTGAGGTAGCCTTTTCGCCCACTTGAGGGCCACTTCTGATTCTGCCCCCCCGCTCTGAAGCGGTGGGGATCCCCGATACGGCAGGGGTGAGGTAGCCACTCTGCCCACTTGTGGGCCACTTCTGATTCTGCCCCCCCCGCTCTGAAGCGGTGGGGATCCCCGATACGGCAGGGGTGAGGTAGCCACTTTGCCCACTTGTGGGCCACTTCTGATTCTGCCCCCCGCTCTGAAGCGGTGGGGATCCCCGATACGGCAGGGGTGACGTAGCCATTTCGCCCACTTGTGGGCCACTTCTGATTTTGCCCCCCGCTCTGAAGCGGTGGGGATCCCCGATACGGCAGGGGTGAGGTAGCCACTTTGCCCACTTGTGGGCCACTTCTGATTTTGCCCCCCGCTCTGAAGCGTTGGGGATCCCCGATACGGCAGGGGTGAGGTAGCCATTTCGCCCACTTGTGGGCCACTTCTGATTTTGCCCCCCGCTCTGAAGCGGTGGGGATCCCCGATACGGCAGGGGTGAGGTAGCCACTTTGCCCACTTGTGGGCCACTTCTGATTCTGCCCCCCGCTCTGAAGCGGTGGGGATCCCCGATACGGCAGGGGTGAGGTAGCCACTTTGCCCACTTGTGGGCGACTTCTGATTCTGCCCCCCGCTCTGAAGCGGTGGGGATCCCCGATACGGCAGGGGTGAGGTAGCCATTTCGCCCACTTGTGGGCCACTTCTGATTCTGCCCCCCGCTCTGAAGCGGTGGGGATCCCCGATACGGCAGGGGTGAGGTAGCCACTTTGCCCACTTGTGGGCCACCTCTGATTTTGCCCCCCGCTCTGAAGCGGTGGGGATCCCCGATACGGCAGGGGTGATCTAGCCACTTGGCCCACCTGTGGGCCACTTCTGATTTTGCCCCCCGCTTTGAAGCGGTGGGGATCCCCGATACGGCAGGGGTGAGGTAGCCATTTCGCCCACTTGTGGGCCACTTCTGATTTTGCCCCCCGCTCTGAAGCGGTGGGGATCCCCGATACGGCAGGGGTGAGGTAGCCACTTTGCCCACTTGTGGGCCACTTCTGATTCTGCCCCCCGCTCTGAAGCGGTGGGGATCCCCGATACGGCAGGGGTGAGGTAGCCACTTTGCCCACTTGTGGGCCACTTCTGATTCTGCCCCCCGCTCTGAAGCGGTGGGGATCCCCGATACGGCAGGGGTGAGGTAGCCATTTCGCCCACTTGTGGGCCACTTCTGATTCTGCCCCCCGCTCTGAAGCGGTGGGGATCCCCGATACGGCAGGGTTGAGGTAGCCTTTTCGCCCACTTGTGGGCCACTTCTGATTCTGCCCCCCGCTCTGAAGCGGTGGGGATCCCCGATACGGCAGGGGTGAGGTAGCCACTCTGCCCACTTGTGGGTCACTTCTGATTCTGCCCCCCCCGCTCTGAAGCGGTGGGGATCCCCGATACGGCAGGGGTGAGGTAGCCACTTTGCCCACTTGTTGGCCACTTCTGATTCTGCCCCCCGCTCTGAAGCGGTGGGGATCCCCGATACGGCAGGGGTGACGTAGCCATTTCGCCCACTTGTGGGCCACTTCTGATTTTGCCCCCCGCTCTGAAGCGGTGGGGATCCCCGATACGGCAGGGGTGAGGTAGCCATTTGCCCACTTGTGGGCCACTTCTGATTCTGCCCCCCGCTCTGAAGCGGTGGGGATCCCCGATACGGCAGGGGTGAGGTAGCCACTCTGCCCACTTGTGGGCCACTTCTGATTCTGCCCCCCCCGCTCTGAAGCGGTGGGGATCCCCGATACGGCAGGGGTGAGGTAGCCACTTTGCCCACTTGTGGGCCACTTCTGATTTTGCCCCCCGCTCTGAAGCGGTGGGGATCCCCGATACGGCAGGGGTGAGGTAGCCATTTCGCCCACTTGTGGGCCACTTCTGATTTTGCCCCCCGCTCTGAAGCGGTGGGGATCCCCGATACGGCAGGGGTGAGGTAGCCACTTTGCCCACTTGTGGGCCACTTCTGATTCTGCCCCCCGCTCTGAAGCGGTGGGGATCCCCGATACGGCAGGGGTGAGGTAGCCACTTTGCCCACTTGTGGGCGACTTCTGATTCTGCCCCCCGCTCTGAAGCGGTGGGGATCCCCGATACGGCAGGGGTGAGGTAGCCATTTCGCCCACTTGTGGGCCACTTCTGATTCTGCCCCCCGCTCTAAAGCGGTGGGGATCCCCGATACGGCAGGGGTGAGGTAGCCATTTCGCCCACTTGTGGGCCACTTCTGATTTTGCCCCCCGCTCTGAAGCGGTGGGGATCCCCGATACGGCAGGGGTGATCCAGCCACTTGGCCCACCTGTGGGCCACTTCTGATTTTGCCCCCCGCTTTGAAGCGGTGGGGATCCCCGATACGGCAGGGGTGAGGTAGCCACTTCGCCCACTTGTGGGCCACTTCTGATTTTGGCCCCCGCCCTCCCGCGGTGGGGATCCCCGATACGGCAGGGGTGAGGTAGCCATTTCGCCCACTTGTGGGCCACTTCTGATTCTGCCCCCCGCTCTGAAGCGGTGGGGATCCCCGATACGGCAGGGGTGAGGTAGCCACTTTGCCCACTTGGGGGGCACTTCTGATTCTGCCCCCCGCTCTGAAGCGGTGGGGATCCCCGATACGGCAGGGGTGAGGTAGCCACTTTGCCCACTTGTGGGCCACTTCTGATTCTGCCCCCCGCTCTGAAGCGGTGGGGATCCCCGATACGGCAGGGGTGAGGTAGCCACTTTGCCCACTTGTGGGCCACTTCTGATTCTGCCCCCCGCTCTGAAGCGGTGGGGATCCCCGATACGGCAGGGGTGAGGTAGCCATTTCGCCCACTTGTGGGCCCCTTCTGATTCTGCCCCCCGCTCTGAAGCGGTGGGGATCCCCGATACGGCAGGGGTGAGGTAGCCATTTCGCCCACTTGTGGGCCACTTCTGATTCTGCCCCCCGCTCTGAAGCGTTGGGGATCCCCGAAAGGGCAGGGGTGAGGTAGTCACTTGGCCCACTTGTGGGCCACTTCTGATTTTGCCCCCCGCCTTGAAGCGGTGGGGATCCCCGATACGGCAGGGGTGAGGTAGCCACTTGGCCCACTTGTGGGCCACTTCTGATTTTGCCCCCCGCCCTCCCGCGGTGGGGATCCCCGATACGGCAGGGGTGAGGTAGCCACCTCGCCCACTTGTGGGCCACTTCTGATTCTGCCCCCCGCTCTGAAGCGGTGGGGATCCCCGATACGGCAGGGGTGAGGTAGCGACTTTGCCCACTTGTGGGCCACTTCTGATTCTGCCCCCCGCTCTGAAGCGGTGGGGATCCCCGATACGGCATGGGTGAGGTAGCCACTTTGCCCACTTGTGGGCCACTTCTGATTCTGCCCCCCGCTCTGAAGCGGTGGGGATCCCCGATACGGCAGGGGTGAGGTAGCCACTTTGCCCACTTGTGGGCCACTTCTGATTCTGCCCCCCGCTCTGAAGCGGTGGGGATCCCCGATACGGCAGGGGTGAGGTAGCCATTTCGCCCACTTGTGGGCCACTTCTGATTTTGCCCCCCGCTCTGAAGCGGTGGGGATCCCCGATACGGCAGGGGTGAGGTAGCCACTTTGCCCACTTGTGGGCCACTTCTGATTCTGCCCCCCGCTCTGAAGCGGTGGGGATCCCCGATACGGCAGGGGTGAGGTAGCCATTTCGCCCACTTGTGGGCCACTTCTGATTGTGCCCCCTGTTCTGAAGCGGTAGGGATCCCCGATACGGCAGGGGTGAGGTAGCCACTTTGCCCACTTGTGGGCCACTTCTGATTCTGCCCCCCGCTCTGAAGCGGTGGGGATCCCCGATACGGCAGGGGTGAGGTAGCCATTTCGCCCACTTGTGGGCCACTTCTGATTTTGCCCCCCGCTCTGAAGCGGTGGGGATCCCCGATACGGCAGGGGTGAGGTAGCCACTTTGCCCACTTGTGGGCCACTTCTGATTCTGCCCCCCGCTCTGAAGCGGTGGGGATCCCCGATACGGCAGGGGTGAGGTAGCCATTTCGCCCACTTGTGGGCCACTTCTGATTGTGCCCCCTGTTCTGAAGCGGTAGGGATCCCCGATACGGCAGGGGTGAGGTAGCCACTTTGCCCACTTGTGGGCCACTTCTGATTCTGCCCCCCGCTCTGAAGCGGTGGGGATCCCCGATACGGCAGGGGTGAGGTAGCGACTTTGCCCACTTGTGGGCCACTTCTGATTCTGCCCCCCGCTCTGAAGCGGTGGGGATCCCCGATACGGCAGGGGTGAGGTAGCCATTTCGCCCACTTGTGGGCCACTTCTGATTGTGCCCCCTGTTCTGAAGCGGTAGGGATCCCCGATACGGCAGGGGTGAGGTAGCCACTTTGCCCACTTGTGGGCCACTTCTGATTCTGCCCCCCGCTCTGAAGCGGTGGGGATCCCCGATACGGCAGGGGTGAGGTAGCGACTTTGCCCACTTGTGGGCCACTTCTGATTCTGCCCCCCGCTCTGAAGCGGTGGGGATCCCCGATACGGCAGGAGTGAGGTAGCCATTTCGCCCACTTGTGGGCCACTTCTGATTCTGCCCCCCGCTCTGAAGCGGTGGGGATCCCCGATACGGCAGGGGTGAGGTAGCGACTTTGCCCACTTGTGGGCCACTTCTGATTCTGCCCCCCGCTCTGAAGCGGTGGGGATCCCCGATACGGCATGGGTGAGGTAGCCACTTTGCCCACTTGTGGGCCACTTCTGATTCTGCCCCCCGCTCTGAAGCGGTGGGGATCCCCGATACGGCAGGGGTGAGGTAGCCACTTTGCCCACTTGTGGGCCACTTCTGATTCTGCCCCCCGCTCTGAAGCGGTGGGGATCCCCGATACGGCAGGGGTGAGGTAGCCATTTCGCCCACTTGTGGGCCACTTCTGATTTTGCCCCCCGCTCTGAAGCGGTGGGGATCCCCGATACGGCAGGGGTGAGGTAGCCACTTTGCCCACTTGTGGGCCACTTCTGATTCTGCCCCCCGCTCTGAAGCGGTGGGGATCCCCGATACGGCAGGGGTGAGGTAGCCATTTCGCCCACTTGTGGGCCACTTCTGATTGTGCCCCCTGTTCTGAAGCGGTAGGGATCCCCGATACGGCAGGGGTGAGGTAGCCACTTTGCCCACTTGTGGGCCACTTCTGATTCTGCCCCCCGCTCTGAAGCGGTGGGGATCCCCGATACGGCAGGGGTGAGGTAGCCATTTCGCCCACTTGTGGGCCACTTCTGATTCTGCCCCCCGCTCTGAAGCGGTGGGGATCCCCGATACGGCAGGGGTGAGGTAGCCACTTTGCCCACTTGTGGGCCACTTCTGATTTTGCCCCCCGCTCTGAAGCGGTGGGGATCCCCGATACGGCAGGGGTGAGGTAGCCATTTCGCCCACTTGTGGGCCACTTCTGATTTTGCCCCCCGCTCTGAAGCGGTGGGGATCCCCGATACGGCAGGGGTGAGGTAGCCATTTCGCCCACTTGTGGGCCACTTCTGATTTTGCCCCCCGCTCTGAAGCGGTGGGGATCCCCGATACGGCAGGGGTGAGGTAGCCACTTTGCCCACTTGTGGGCCACTTCTGATTCTGCCCCCCGCTCTGAAGCGGTGGGGATCCCCGATACGGCAGGGGTGAGGTAGCCACTTTGCCCACTTGTGGGCCACTTCTGATTCTGCCCCCCGCTCTGAAGCGGTGGGGATCCCCGATACGGCAGGGGTGAGGTAGCCATTTCGCCCACTTGTGGGCCACTTCTGATTTTGCCCCCCGCTCTGAAGCGGTGGGGATCCCCGATACGGCAGGGGTGAGGTAGCCACTTTGCCCACTTGTGGGCCACTTCTGATTTTGCCCCCCGCTCTGAAGCGGTGGGGATCCCCGATACGGCAGGGGTGAGGTAGCCACTTTGCCCACTTGTGGGCCACTTCTGATTCTGCCCCCCGCTCTGAAGCGGTGGGGATCCCCGATACGGCAGGGGTGAGGTAGCCACTTTGCCCACTTGTGGGCCACTTCTGATTCTGCCCCCCGCTCTGAAGCGGTGGGGATCCCCGATACGGCAGGGGTGAGGTAGCCATTTCGCCCACTTGTGGGCCACTTCTGATTCTGCCCCCCGCTCTGAAGCGTTGGGGATCCCCGAAAGGGCAGGGGTGAGGTAGCCACTTGGCCCACTTGTGGGCCACTTCTGATTGTGCCCCCCGCTTTGAAGCGGTGGGGATCCCCGATACGGCAAGGGTGAGGTAGCCACTTCGCCCACTTGTGGGCCACTTCTGATTTTGCCCCCCGCCCTCCCGCGGTGGGGATCCCCGATACGGCAGGGGTGAGGTAGCCACTTCGCCCACTTGTGGGCCACTTCTGATTTTGCCCCCCGCTCTGAAGCGGTGGGGATCCCCGATACGGCAGGTGTGAGGTAGCCACTTTGCCCACTTGTGGGCCATTTCTGATTCTGCCCCCCGCTCCGAAGCGGTGGGGATCCCGGATACGGCATGGGTGAGGTAGCCACTTTGCCCACTTGTGGGCCACTTCTGATTCTGCCCCCCGCTCTGAAGCGGTGGGGATCCCCGATACGGCAGGGGTGAGGTAGCCACTTTGCCCACTTGTGGGCCACTTCTGATTCTGCCCCCCGCTCTGAAGCGGTGGGGATCCCCGATACGGCAGGGGTGAGGTAGCCATTTCGCCCACTTGTGGGCCACTTCTGATTCTGCCCCCCGCTCTGAAGCGTTGGGGATCCCCGAAAGGGCAGGGGTGAGGTAGTCACTTGGCCCACTTGTGGGCCACTTCGGATTTTGCCCCCCGCCTTGAAGCGGTGGGGATCCCCGATACGGCAGGGGTGAGGTAGCCACTTGGCCCACTTGTGGGCCACTTCTGATTTTGCCCCCCGCCCTCCCGCGGTGGGGATCCCCGATACGGCAGGGGTGAGGTAGCCACCTCGCCCACTTGTGGGCCACTTCTGATTCTGCCCCCCGCTCTGAAGCGGTGGGGATCCCCGATACGGCAGGGGTGAGGTAGCGACTTTGCCCACTTGTGGGCCACTTCTGATTCTGCCCCCCGCTCTGAAGCGGTGGGGATCCCCGATACGGCAGGGGTGAGGTAGCCACTTTGCCCACTTGTGGGCCACTTCTGATTCTGCCCCTTGCTCTGAAGCGGTGGGGATCCCCGATACGGCAGGGGTGAGGTAGCCACTTTGCCCACTTGTGGGCCACTTCTGATTCTGCCCCCCGCTCTGAAGCGGTGGGGATCCCCGATACGGCAGGGGTGAGGTAGCCATTTCGCCCACTTGTGGGCCACTTCTGATTTTGCCCCCCGCTCTGAAGCGGTGGGGATCCCCGATACGGCAGGGGTGAGGTAGCCACTTTGCCCACTTGTGGGCCACTTCTGATTCTGCCCCCCGCTCTGAAGCGGTGGGGATCCCCGATACGGCAGGGGTGAGGTAGCCATTTCGCCCACTTGTGGGCCACTTCTGATTGTGCCCCCTGTTCTGAAGCGGTAGGGATCCCCGATACGGCAGGGGTGAGGTAGCCACTTTGCCCACTTGTGGGCCACTTCTGATTCTGCCCCCCGCTCTGAAGCGGTGGGGATCCTCGATACGGCAGGGGTGAGGTAGCCATTTCGCCCACTTGTGGGCCACTTCTGATTCTGCCCCCCGCTCTGAAGCGGTGGGGATCCCCGATACGGCAGGGGTGAGGTAGCCACTTTGCCCACTTGTGGGCCACTTCTGATTTTGCCCCCCGCTCTGAAGCGGTGGGGATCCCCGATACGGCAGGGGTGAGGTAGCCATTTCGCCCACTTGTGGGCCACTTCTGATTTTGCCCCCCGCTCTGAAGCGGTGGGGATCCCCGATACGGCAGGGGTGAGGTAGCCATTTCGCCCACTTGTGGGCCACTTCTGATTTTGCCCCCCGCTCTGAAGCGGTGGGGATCCCCGATACGGCAGGGGTGAGGTAGCCACTTTGCCCACTTGTGGGCCACTTCTGATTCTGCCCCCCGCTCTGAAGCGGTGGGGATCCCCGATACGGCAGGGGTGAGGTAGCCACTTTGCCCACTTGTGGGCCACTTCTGATTCTGCCCCCCGCTCTGAAGCGGTGGGGATCCCCGATACGGCAGGGGTGAGGTAGCCATTTCGCCCACTTGTGGGCCACTTCTGATTTTGCCCCCCGCTCTGAAGCGGTGGGGATCCCCGATACGGCAGGGGTGAGGTAGCCACTTTGCCCACTTGTGGGCCACTTCTGATTTTGCCCCCCGCTCTGAAGCGGTGGGGATCCCCGATACGGCAGGGGTGAGGTAGCCACTTTGCCCACTTGTGGGCCACTTCTGATTCTGCCCCCCGCTCTGAAGCGGTGGGGATCCCCGATACGGCAGGGGTGAGGTAGCCACTTTGCCCACTTGTGGGCCACTTCTGATTCTGCCCCCCGCTCTGAAGCGGTGGGGATCCCCGATACGGCAGGGGTGAGGTAGCCATTTCGCCCACTTGTGGGCCACTTCTGATTCTGCCCCCCGCTCTGAAGCGTTGGGGATCCCCGAAAGGGCAGGGGTGAGGTAGCCACTTGGCCCACTTGTGGGCCACTTCTGATTGTGCCCCCCGCTTTGAAGCGGTGGGGATCCCCGATACGGCAAGGGTGAGGTAGCCACTTCGCCCACTTGTGGGCCACTTCTGATTTTGCCCCCCGCCCTCCCGCGGTGGGGTTTTCCGATACGGCAGGGGTGAGGTAGCCACTTCGCCCACTTGTGGGCCACTTCTGATTTTGCCCCCCGCTCTGAAGCGGTGGGGATCCCCGATACGGCAGGTGTGAGGTAGCCACTTTGCCCACTTGTGGGCCACTTCTGATTCTGCCCCCCGCTCCGAAGCGGTGGGGATCCCGGATACGGCATGGGTGAGGTAGCCACTTTGCCCACTTGTGGGCCACTTCTGATTCTGCCCCCCGCTCTGAAGCGGTGGGGATCCCCGATACGGCAGGGGTGAGGTAGCCACTTTGCCCACTTGTGGGCCACTTCTGATTCTGCCCCCCGCTCTGAAGCGGTGGGGATCCCCGATACGGCAGGGGTGAGGTAGCCATTTCGCCCACTTGTGGGCCACTTCTGATTTTGCCCCCCGCTCTGAAGCGGTGGGGATCCCCGATACGGCAGGGGTGAGGTAGCCACTTTGCCCACTTGTGGGCCACTTCTGATTCTGCCCCCCGCTCTGAAGCGGTGGGGATCCCCAATACGGCAGGGGTGAGGTAGCCACTTTGCCCACTTGTGGGCCACTTCTGATTTTGCCCCCCGCTCTGAAGCGGTGGGGATCCCCGATACGGCAGGAGTGAGGTAGCCACTTTGCCCACTTGTGGGCCACTTCTGATTCTGCCCCCCGCTCTGAAGCGGTGGGGATCCCCGATACGGCAGGGGTGAGGTAGCCATTTCGCCCACTTGTGGGCCACTTCTGATTCTGCCCCCCGCTCTGAAGCGGTGGGGATCCCCGATACGGCAGGGGTGAGGTAGCCACTTTGCCCACTTGTGGGCCACTTCTGATTTTGCCCCCCGCTCTGAAGCGGTGGGGATCCCCGATACGGCAGGGGTGAGGTAGCCATTTCGCCCACTTTTGGGCCACTTCTGATTTTGCCCCCCGCTCTGAAGCGGTGGGGATCCCCGATACGGCAGGGGTGAGGTAGCCATTTCGCCCACTTGTGGGCCACTTCTGATTTTGCCCCCCGCTCTGAAGCGGTGGGGATCCCCGATACGGCAGGGGTGAGGTAGCCACTTTGCCCACTTGTGGGCCACTTCTGATTTTGCCCCCCGCTCTGAAGCGGTGGGGATCCCCGATACGGCAGGGGTGAGGTAGCCATTTCGCCCACTTTTGGGCCACTTCTGATTTTGCCCCCCGCTCTGAAGCGGTGGGGATCCCCGATACGGCAGGGGTGAGGTAGCCATTTCGCCCACTTGTGGGCCACTTCTGATTTTGCCCCCCGCTCTGAAGCGGTGGGGATCCCCGATACGGCAGGGGTGAGGTAGCCACTTTGCCCACTTGTGGGCCACTTCTGATTCTGCCCCCCGCTCTGAAGCGGTGGGGATCCCCGATACGGCAGGGGTGAGGTAGCCACTTTGCCCACTTGTGGGCCACTTCTGATTCTGCCCCCCGCTCTGAAGCGGTGGGGATCCCCGATACGGCAGGGGTGAGGTAGCCACTTTGCCCACTTGTGGGCCACTTCTGATTCTGCCCCCCGCTCTGAAGCGGTGGGGATCCCCGATACGGCAGGGGTGAGGTAGCCATTTCGCCCACTTGTGGGCCACTTCTGATTCTGCCCCCCGCTCTGAAGCGTTGGGGATCCCCGAAAGGGCAGGGGTGAGGTAGCCACTTGGCCCACTTGTGGGCCACTTCTGATTGTGCCCCCCGCTTTGAAGCGGTGGGGATCCCCGATACGGCAAGGGTGAGGTAGCCACTTCGCCCACTTGTGGGCCACTTCTGATTTTGCCCCCCGCCCTCCCGCGGTGGGGTTCCCCGATACGGCAGGGGTGAGGTAGCCACTTCGCCCACTTGTGGGCCACTTCTGATTTTGCCCCCCGCTCTGAAGCGGTGGGGATCCCCGATACGGCAGGTGTGAGGTAGCCACTTTGCCCACTTGTGGGCCACTTCTGATTCTGCCCCCCGCTCCGAAGCGGTGGGGATCCCGGATACGGCAGGGGTGAGGTAGCCACTTTGCCCACTTGTGGGCCACTTCTGATTCTGCCCCCCGCTCTGAAGCGGTGGGGATCCCCGATACGGCAGGGGTGAGGTAGCCACTTTGCCCACTTGTGGGCCACTTCTGATTCTGCCCCCCGCTCTGAAGCGGTGGGGATCCCCGATACGGCAGGGGTGAGGTAGCCATTTCGCCCACTTGTGGGCCACTTCTGATTTTGCCCCCCGCTCTGAAGCGGTGGGGATCCCCGATACGGCAGGGGTGAGGTAGCCACTTTGCCCACTTGTGGGCCACTTCTGATTCTGCCCCCCGCTCTGAAGCGGTGGGGATCCCCGATACGGCAGGGGTGAGGTAGCCACTTTGCCCACTTGTGGGCCACTTCTGATTTTGCCCCCCGCTCTGAAGCGGTGGGGATCCCCGATACGGCAGGAGTGAGGTAGCCACTTTGCCCACTTGTGGGCCACTTCTGATTCTGCCCCCCGCTCTGAAGCGGTGGGGATCCCCGATACGGCAGGGGTGAGGTAGCCATTTCGCCCACTTGTGGGCCACTTCTGATTCTGCCCCCCGCTCTGAAGCGGTGGGGATCCCCGATACGGCAGGGGTGAGGTAGCCACTTTGCCCACTTGTGGGCCACTTCTGATTTTGCCCCCCGCTCTGAAGCGGTGGGGATCCCCGATACGGCAGGGGTGAGGTAGCCATTTCGCCCACTTTTGGGCCACTTCTGATTTTGCCCCCCGCTCTGAAGCGGTGGGGATCCCCGATACGGCAGGGGTGAGGTAGCCATTTCGCCCACTTGTGGGCCACTTCTGATTTTGCCCCCCGCTCTGAAGCGGTGGGGATCCCCGATACGGCAGGGGTGAGGTAGCCACTTTGCACACTTGTGGGCCACTTCTGATTCTGCCCCCCGCTCTGAAGCGGCCGGGATCCCCGATACGGCAGGGGTGAGGTAGCCACTTTGCCCACTTGTGGGCCACTTCTGATTCTGCCCCTTGCTCTGAAGCGGTGGGGATCCCCGATACGGCAGGGGTGAGGTAGCCATTTCGCCCACTTGTGGGCCACTTCTGATTTTGCTCCCCGCTCTGAAGCGGTGGGGATCCCCGATACGGCAGGGGTGAGGTAGCCACTTTGCCCACTTGTGGGCCACTTCTGATTTTGCCCCCCGCTCTGAAGCGGTGGGGATCCCCGATACGGCATGGTGAGGTAGCCACTTTGCCCACTTGTTGGCCACTTCTGATTCTGCCCCCCGCTCTGAAGCGGTGGGGATCCCCAATACGGCAGGGGTGAGGTAGCCACTTTGCCCACTTGTGGGCCACTTCTGATTCTGCCCCCCGCTCTGAAGCGGTGGGGATCCCCGATACGGCAGGGGTGAGGTAGCCATTTCGCCCACTTGTGGGCCACTTCTGATTTTGCCCCCCGCTCTGAAGCCGTGGGGATCCCCGATACGGCAGGGGTGAGGTAGCCATTTCGCCCACTTGTGGGCCACTTCTGACTCTGCCCCCCGCTCTGAAGCGGTGGGGATCCCCGATACGGCAAGGGTGAGGTAGCCACTTGGCCCACTTGTGGGCCACTTCTGATTTTGCCCCCCGCTTTGAAGCGGTGGGGATCCCCGATACGGCAGGGGTGAGGTAGCCACTTCGCCCACTTGTGGGCCACTTCTGATTTTGCCCCCCGCCCTCCCGCGGTGGGGATCCCCGATACGGCAGGGGTGAGGTAGCCACTTTGCCCACTTGTGGGCCACTTCTGATTTTGCCCCCCGCTCTGAAGCGGTGGGGATCCCCGATACGGCAGGGGTGAGGTAGCCACTTTGCCCACTTGTGGGCCACTTCTTATTCTGCCCCCCGCTCTGAAGCGGTGGGGATCCCCGATACGGCAGGGGTGAGGTAGCCATTTCGCCCACTTGTGGGCCACTTCTGATTCTGCCCCCCGCTCTGAAGCGGTGGGGATCCCCGATACGGCAGGGGTGAGGTAGCCATTTCGCCCACTTGTGGGCCACTTCTGATTCTGCCCCCCGCTCTGAAGCGGTGGGGATCCCCGATACGGCAGGGGTGAGGTAGCCACTTTGCCCACTTGTGGGCCACTTCTGATTTTGCCCCCCGCTCTGAAGCGGTGGGGATCCCCGATACGGCAGGGGTGAGGTAGCCATTTCGCCCACTTGTGGGCCACTTCTGATTCTGCCCCCCGCCCTCCCGCGGTGGGGATCCCCGATACGGCAGGGGTGAGGTAGCCACTTTGCCCACTTGTGGGCCACTTCTGATTCTGCCCCCCGCTCTAAAGCGGTGGGGATCCCCGATACGGCAGGGGTGAGGTAGCCACTTTGCCCACTTGTGGGCCACTTCTGATTCTGCCCCCCGCTCTGAAGCGGTGGGGATCCCCGATACGGCAGGGGTGAGGTAGCCATTTCGCCCACTTGTGGGCCACTTCTGATTCTGCCCCCCGCTCTGAAGCGGTGGGGATCCCCGATACGGCAGGGGTGAGGTAGCCATTTCGCCCACTTGTGGGCCACTTCTGATTCTGCCCCCCGCTCTGAAGCGGTGGGGATCCCCGATACGGCAGGGGTGAGGTAGCCACTTTGCCCACTTGTGGGCCACTTCTGATTTTGCCCCCCGCTCTGAAGCGGTGGGGATCCCCGATACGGCAGGGGTGAGGTAGCCATTTCGCCCATATGTGGGCCACTTCTGATTTTGCCCCCCGCTCTGAAGCGGTGGGGATCCCCGATACGGCAGGGGTGAGGTAGCCATTTCGCCCACTTGTGGGCCACTTCTGATTTTGCCCCCCGCTCTGAAGCGGTGGGGATCCCCGATACGGCAGGGGTGAGGTAGCCACTTTGCCCACTTGTGAGCCACTTCTGATTCTGCCCCCCGCTCTGAAGCGGTGGGGATCCCCGATACGGCAGGGGTGAGGTAGCCACTTTTCCCACTTGTGGGCCACTTCTGATTCTGCCCCCCGCTCTGAAGCGGTGGGGATCCCCGATACGGCAGGGGTGAGGTAGCCATTTCGCCCACTTATGGGCCACTTCTGATTTTGCCCCCCGCTCTGAAGCGGTGGGGATCCCCGATACGGCAGGGGTGAGGTAGCCATTTCGCCCACTTGTGGGCCACTTCTGATTTTGCCCCCCGCTCTGAAGCGGTGGGGATTCCCGATACGGCAGGGGTGAGGTAGCCACTTTGCCCACTTGTGGGCCACTTCTGATTCTGCCCCCCGCTCTGAAGCGGTGGGGATCCCCGATACGGCAGGGGTGAGGTAGCCACTTTGCCCACTTGTGGGCCACTTCTGATTCTGCCCCCCGCTCTGAAGCGGTGGGGATCCCCGATACGGCAGGGGTGAGGTAGCCATTTCGCCCACTTGTGGGCCACTTCTGATTTTGCCCCCCGCTCTGAAACGGTGGGGATCCCCGATACGGCAGGGGTGAGGTAGCCATTTCGCCCACTTGTGGGCCACTTCTGATTCTGCCCCCCGCTCTGAAGCGGTGGGGATCCCCGATACGGCAGGGGTGAGGTAGCCACTTGGCCCACTTGTGGGCCACTTCTGATTTTGCCCCCCGCTTTGAAGCGGTGGGGATCCCCGATACGGCAGGGGTGAGGTAGCCACTTCGCCCACTTGTGGGCCACTTCTGATTTTGCTTCCCGCTCTGAAGCGGTGGGGATCCCCGATACGGCAGGGGTGAGGTAGCCACTTTGCCCACTTGTGGGCCACTTCTGATTTTGCCCCCCGCTCTGAAGCGGTGGGGATCCCCGATACGGCAGGGGTGAGGTAGCCACTTTGCCCACTTGTGGGCCACTTCTGATTTTGCCCCCCGCTCTGAAGCGGTGGGGATCCCCGATACGGCAGGGGTGAGGTAGCCATTTCGCCCACTTGTGGGCCACTTCTGATTTTGCCCCCCGCTCTGAAGCGGTGGGGATTCCCGATACGGCAGGGGTGAGGTAGCCACTTTGCCCACTTGTGGGCCACTTCTGATTCTGCCCCCCGTTCTGAAGCGGTGGGGATCCCCGATACGGCAGGGGTGAGGTAGCCACTTTGCCCACTTGTGGGCCACTTCTGATTCTGCCCCCCGCTCTGAAGCGGTGGGGATCCCCGATACGGCAGGGGTGAGGTAGCCATTTCGCCCACTTGTGGGCCACTTCTGATTCTGCCCCCCGCTCTGAAGCGGTGGGGATCCCCGATACGGCAGGGGTGAGGTAGCCATTTCGCCCACTTGTGGGCCACTTCTGATTCTGCCCCCCGTTCTGAAGCGGTGGGGATCCCCGATACGGCAGGGGTGAGGTAGCCACTTTGCCCACTTGTGGGCCACTTCTGATTTTGCCCCCCGCTCTGAAGCGGTGGGGATCCCCGATACGGCAGGGGTGAGGTAGCCACTTTGCCCACTTGTGGGCCACTTCTGATTCTGCCCCCCGCTCTGAAGCGGTGGGGATCCCCGATACGGCAGGGGTGAGGTAGCCACTTTGCCCACTTGTGGGCCACTTCTGATTCTGCCCCCCGCTCTGAAGCGGTGGGGATCCCCGATACGGCAGGGGTGAGGTACCCATTTCGCCCACTTGTGGGCCACTTCTGATTTTGCCCCCCGCTCTGAAGCGGTGGGGATCCCCGATACGGCAGGGGTGAGGTAGCCACTTTGCCCACTTGTGGGCCACTTCTGATTCTGCCCCCCGCTCTGAAGCGGTGGGGATCCCCGATACGGCAGGGGTGAGGTAGCCACTTTGCCCACTTGTGGGCCACTTCTGATTCTGCCCCCCGCTCTGAAGCGGTGGGGATCCCCGATACGGCAGGGGTGAGGTAGCCATTTCGCCCACTTGTGGGCCACTTCTGATTTTGCCCCCCGCTCCGAAGCGGTGGGGATCCCCGATACGGCAGGGGTGAGGTAGCCATTTCGCCCACTTATGGGCCACTTCTGATTTTGCCCCCCGCTCTGAAGCGGTGGGGATCCCCGATACGGCAGGGGTGAGGTAGCCATTTGGCCCACTTGTGGGCCACTTCTGATTTTGCCCCCCGCTCTGAAGCGGTGGGGATCCCCGATACGGCAGGGGTGAGGTAGCCACTTTGCCCACTTGTGGGCCACTTCTGATTCTGCCCCCCGTCCTGAAGCGGTGGGGATCCCCGATACGGCAGGGGTGAGGTAGCCACTTTGCCCACTTGTGGGCCACTTCTGATTCTGCCCCCCGCTCTGAAGCGGTGGGGATCCCCGATACGGCAGGGGTGAGGTAGCCATTTCGCCCACTTGTGGGCCACTTCTGATTCTGCCCCCCGCTCTGAAGCGGTGGGGATCCCCGATACGGCAGGGGTGAGGTAGCCATTTCGCCCACTTGTGGGCCACTTCTGATTCTGCCCCCCGCTCTGAAGCGGTGGGGATCCCCGATACGGCAGGGGTGAGGTAGCCACTTTGCCCACTTGTGGGCCACTTCTGATTTTGCCCCCCTCTCTGAAGCGGTGGGGATCCCCGATACGGCAGGGGTGAGGTAGCCATTTCGCCCACTTGTGGGCCACTTCTGATTTTGCCCCCCGCTCTGAAGCGGTGGGGATCCCCGATACGGCAGGGGTGAGGTAGCCATTTCGCCCACTTGTGGGCCACTTCTGATTTTGCCCCCCGCTCTGAAGCGGTGGGGATCCCCGATACGGCAGGGGTGAGGTAGCCACTTTGCCCACTTGTGAGCCACTTCTGATTCTGCCCCCCGCTCTGAAGCGGTGGGGATCCCCGATACGGCAGGGTTGAGGTAGCCACTTTGCCCACTTGTGGGCCACTTCTGATTCTGCCCCCCGCTCTGAAGCGGTGGGGATCCCCGATACGGCAGGGGTGAGGTAGCCATTTCGCCCACTTATGGGCCACTTCTGATTTTGCCCCCCGCTCTGAAGCGGTGGGGATCCCCGATACGGCAGGGGTGAGGTAGCCATTTCGCCCACTTGTGGGCCACTTCTGATTTTGCCCCCCGCTCTGAAGCGGTGGGGATTCCCGATACGGCAGGGGTGAGGTAGCCACTTTGCCCACTTGTGGGCCACTTCTGATTCTGCCCCCCGCTCTGAAGCGGTGGGGATCCCCGATACGGCAGGGGTGAGGTAGCCACTTTGCCCACTTGTGGGCCACTTCTGATTCTGCCCCCCGCTCTGAAGCGGTGGGGATCCCCGATACGGCAGGGGTGAGGTAGCCATTTCGCCCACTTGTGGGCCACTTCTGATTTTGCCACCCGCTCTGAAGCGGTGGGGATCCCCGATACGGCAGGGGTGAGGTAGCCATTTCGCCCACTTGTGGGCCACTTCTGATTCTGCCCCCCGCTCTGAAGCGGTGGGGATCCCCGATACGGCAGGGGTGAGGTAGCCACTTGGCCCACTTGTGGGCCACTTCTGATTTTGCCCCCCGCTTTGAAGCAGTGGGGATCCCCGATACGGCAGGGGTGAGGTAGCCACTTCGCCCACTTGTGGGCCACTTCTGATTTTGCTTCCCGCTCTGAAGCGGTGGGGATCCCCGATACGGCAGGGGTGAGGTAGCCACTTTGCCCACTTGTGGGCCACTTCTGATTTTGCCCCCCGCTCTGAAGCGGTGGGGATCCCCGATACGGCAGGGGTGAGGTAGCCACTTTGCCCACTTGTGGGCCACTTCTGATTTTGCCTCCCGCTCTGAAGCGGTGGGGATCCCCGATACGGCAGGGGTGAGGTAGCCATTTCGCCCACTTGTGGGCCACTTCTGATTTTGCCCCCCGCTCTGAAGCGGTGGGGATTCCCGATACGGCAGGGGTGAGGTAGCCACTTTGCCCACTTGTGGGCCACTTCTGATTCTGCCCCCCGTTCTGAAGCGGTGGGGATCCCCGATACGGCAGGGGTGAGGTAGCCACTTTGCCCACTTGTGGGCCACTTCTGATCCTGCCCCCCGCTCTGAAGCGGTGGGGATCCCCGATACGGCAGGGGTGAGGTAGCCATTTCGCCCACTTGTGGGCCACTTCTGATTCTGCCCCCCGCTCTGAAGCGGTGGGGATCCCCGATACGGCAGGGGTGAGGTAGCCATTTCGCCCACTTGTGGGCCACTTCTGATTCTGCCCCCCGTTCTGAAGCGGTGGGGATCCCCGATACGGCAGGGGTGAGGTAGCCACTTTGCCCACTTGTGGGCCACTTCTGATTTTGCCCCCCGCTCTGAAGCGGTGGGGATCCCCGATACGGCAGGGTTGAGGTAGCCACTTTGCCCACTTGTGGGCCACTTCTGATTCTGCCCCCCGCTCTGAAGCGGTGGGGATCCCCGATACGGCAGGGGTGAGGTAGCCACTTTGCCCACTTGTGGGCCACTTCTGATTCTGCCCCCCGCTCTGAAGCGGTGGGGTTCCCCGATACGGCAGGGGTGAGGTAGCCATTTCGCCCACTTGTGGGCCACTTCTGATTTTGCCCCCCGCTCTGAAGCGGTGGGGATCCCCGATACGGCAGGGGTGAGGTAGCCACTTTGCCCACTTGTGGGCCACTTCTGATTCTGCCCCCCGCTCTGAAGCGGTGGGGATCCCCGATACGGCAGGGGTGAGGTAGCCACTTTGCCCACTTGTGGGCCACTTCTGATTCTGCCCCCCGCTCTGAAGCGGTGGGGATCCCCGATACGGCAGGGGTGAGGTAGCCATTTCGCCCACTTGTGGGCCACTTCTGATTTTGCCCCCCGCTCTGAAGCGGTGGGGATCCCCGATACGGCAGGGGTGAGGTAGCCATTTGGCCCACTTGTGGGCCACTTCTGATTTTGCCCCCCGCTCTGATCGTACCCACCGTGCTTAGCTGGTTTTCGAACATTTTTTTTTCCCGTTTAGGACACCCCTACTAAAGAACATAGAATCATTTGTTCCTCTTTGCTGACTGCCCAAGCGGCATGTGATCCATTTTTTTTCTAATGCCCTTCGTGCATGCAACAGTGTCCTCCATTAGCAAAGCTCTGCGGATGGCACCGAGGCATGCACGAAGAAATCGGCTACAACGAGTCCCGTGGGCACGGATGATACCCTTGGAATACACATGCAGTGTACTGTTGCTTGGTTGTTTGTGAATCTTTACCCTTGAGCTGATGACGGAGCTTATTCATCATTCATGGGCAAAGAGACACAGACCCATGGTGCGGTGCACTGCATGTGGGGGACCGACAATAAAATTGCATTACATCACCAGACTCATTATAAACATCCAATTACATTCATGTTTGCAACACTCATTGGACATTTTTTGGGTTCTAGTAAACCTCCGGCTTGGCTTTTTTCCCTCCATTGTATGGTGTATGTTGTGTTTTCTCTTTGTGCGTGTGCATGGCCACGATGGGGAACTCAGCTCCAGTTCGCTCCCCCCTCCCCCCAACAAACTTGCACCTCTCGATCCGGTTTCTATTTTTTCTTGCTATGTGTGTTCCCAGGACCCCACCCCACAAGGAGCGCCCATGAACGTCACCGTATAATGTGGGGACCGAGAACTGGGATTCCAAGGGGGTAGCTCATGTAGTTCCGGTGCATGTATTGTTGAACAGGGAGTTCCATAGGGCCGCTGTTTTGGTTCTGTGCGTGTTTCTACGGTATATATGTCCCTGTGTATGCAGGAGTTCAAATGGCGGCTGAGCAACCCCATGTGCATTGCTAGTGGGGGGTGGTCCCAATCCTATATTGGCCACCCCCCGTGACATACCCCCCAGTGGGGGGGGGGGGGTATGGGTGGCAAATTTTCCAACGAGACGAATTTCCCCAGGCCATTTCCCCAGGCACCACGCCTTGCGTAAAATGGAAATTTTTGCGGACGTATTGCCAACGCACCCATTCCATATCAGATGAGGAATTCGAGGAATTTGTTCACTCGCGTGGTGGACAGCTTGTTTCGGCGGATGATCCTGCCAACCCCCAAAAGTGCACAATGGTGCGTGGAATTATGTGGCAGGCACCACCGTCATCGACCAACCGCCTCCATCTTACCTGCACAGACCCTGAGATGTCACAAGGTCATCCCAAAGATGAGGCCGGTGAAGAGGTGGTAGAGGATGAAGGGAAGGCAGAGGATGATTCCGACACCGAGATGTTTCAGACTAGTAAGGAGGCTGTCCGCAGCTATCGCGATAAAGGTTTCAGGTTCAAACATACGGAGAGTGAACTTTGCCGTGCCATGTGTTGTACTTCGCGCCCCGTCAAGGGACCCTGTGGCCCATGCCCGGCCCTTGCAAAAGTGCGCAGAGATACTTCTTCTGAGGGGCAATGGTATGTGGATGTTATTACACCGCATACAGACGATTGCCCCCATCATACGGATTTCAAGGTACGAGGGGCCTGGTTGCACGGGGGTGTTCGAGAAATCATTCAGACAGAGTATTTTGAACATCGAAAAACCCCCATGGAAATCGCTGATACACTGCAAACGAAGAAGAAAATGTGCACTGATTACACCCGCAACCGCCTACAGGAGAAAATACGATGGCATTTGCAAGGGGCTCGCCGAAAAAACTATGGGGGGGGCGTGAATATGACGATAGGGGAGTTTACGGAAACGCTAGACGCATGGCCAAGAAGTAGTGACTCTCCCGACGAGGTGATCTTGTTGGATTATCGCCTCACCCCCTTCATGTCAGCTGTTTTTACCACAAACCGTTTCTTGGCGACTGCACGGTTAATATATGCCGAGCAGCAGCAGATGGGGATTCCTCCCTGGTGCTGGCTTGATGGCGCAGGTAGGGTCATATGGCAACGCACACGTGTTTTGCTTCTTGGTGGCCTTACAGCCAACCACACCACTGCAGTATTTGTGTTCAGCCTCGCCGAGAGAGAGAAAAAAGAGGCATTGCACTTCACCCTGCAAACAGCCAAGAACGCCATGGAAACCCGCTTTCCGGGGTTCAAATGGGATTTAGGCATGTTTATGAGCGACGGTGCAGAAGAAATGATCAACGCAGCCCGCGCCGTGTGGCTCACTATTCTATGGCTTTTGTGCTACTGGCATGCACAAAAGAACATGAGGGAGCATCTAAAAGAGAATATTGCGGACAAGGACTTGCGGCCAGAGGTGCATGCAAACCTCCAAGACTTGCATCTCAGTTGGAGCACACCTGTTTGGCAGGCGGGTTGGGTTGCATTGGAGGACCACTATTCGGCAACGCCCCACTATTTGGACCATGCTCGGGAGCAGTACATCCACAAGCGGTCCGGGTGGTTTGTAGGTCAGTCTCCTCCGGGTGTTCCATGTAGTACACCGGCGGAGGCAAGGGCACAGTCGCTGAAGCTTGTCACGCAGCACAAGTTGCGTGGAATTCGTGAGTTTTTGAAAGATGTGCTACCCCGCCTAGGTACACAGTGGGCCCAAAGCCGTGAACAACTTGGTGGTAGAGGCATGCAGCCCGCCCTATGGATGTGGCAGGAGGCCCAGGTGATGCTGAACAACAAAGTGTTTGTGGATGACGGTGATGCCCTATTTTTTCACCAGGGTGTGTCCTCGCGAAAACGAGGGGCCAATGGCAAGGCCATCCGTGACTACCCCCCCCATTGAGGTTGGTGATGTTACCCGGTGGAAGGACACCTTCGCCGCCATTAATGAAGGCCGCCGTGTCACTTGGGCGCAGTTCTTGTCCCTGCTCCGTATCCACCGCGTCACAGCGGAGTTTTGCACATGTGCCACGTACTCCGCCCTTGGAATCTGTGACGGCATCTTGCTATGGCTCCTTGTTAAGGAGCCTGGTTTTACCGTGCCTTTGCGATACTCATGGAAGTACGTTGGCGCCCGGCCCTTTAGGTACGGCCGTGTGAGGCAGACAGTTGCCTCTCGTGTTGAGCCGCCACATGTGCGTGAGTTCAAGTCGCAAGCAAGCCCCGCCAAGAAAGGTGGCCGAAAAAGAGCTCAAAAGGTTGTTGAGGACGACTCCTCCAGTGACAGTAGCTGTGATGGAGAACCCCTCTCCCTTGGCCAAGACCTGAAGCGTGAGTTGGCCCGCGGGAACGCCTCGCGGCACTCAATGCGCCTGTACCGTCCACCATTCACTTGTGGTCAATGCAATAGGGCGGTGTATTTGTGGTGCATCTACTGCGACGGGTGCATTCACTGCTTGGTTGGACTGGAGTGCCTAGCAAGACGGTTCAAGGATAGGGATGAGGTAAAATGGGTGCTACAGAAGTGGGAGAAGGAGGTGGATGCCGAGACCATTTTGCACCCCACTCCCTCTGTGAACCGTGTTCCACCCAATTCCATCCCGTCCGAAATTGCTGTAGGGACCCACCCAACTCCCTCTGTGAATGTGGGTGTAGCTGCTTGTGACAATGTAGCTAGTACCCCATTGGACCCTATCCCGCCTAGTTCCATTCCGTCCGAAATTGTTGTCGCCACACCCTGTACCGATAGCCCTCCAACATCTCATACTGGGTGTCGCCCTGCAGAACAAATCCTTGCTAATGTGTGCAAGGCACTCAGTGATAGCCATGGCTCGTTTCGCCCATCCTTGGCAGAGGTCGAGGCATTGCTTGGTGACGATTGGGGGCCGCCACTACATGCCACGGTTCCAGGTCCATCGGCTCAACAGTATGAGTTCGAGGCACGCCATTTTAGGGACCTCACCTCCGAGACCTATGTCACAGACTTTGCTCAAATTGTGGTGTATTACGGCTGGGCAGCCCAGACCGCTCTCAGTGCAGATTGGGACACAATGGGTGTGGCATGGGCAGTCCGTGATTCGTTGTGGAATGCGTCGTGTGCCAATCCACAACGCCGACAGGCGTTGGTTGAATCATGGGCGCGTAGCACTTTGGAACGCGCGTCCATTGATATGTCTTTTGCACCACCGTTGATTGTGGCGCAGATATATAATTCGCGTAATTTCCATTGGGTGCTCCGCTTGTTGCTGATTGCCCCTACCCGTGACTACCTTTGCCTTAAGTTTGACCCCCTCCTTGACAAGCCACACATTGTTGGGGCAAACAAGGAGGAGTTGGCTGTTGTGGATGAGCTTGCGGAGCGAGAAGGCATCCAACCACAACCGCGGAGGAAGTGGGCAACGTTTTTGGATGCTTTCGGTTCCCTTGCATTTGCAATTGCACCCCTGTATTCCACCTTCATCAGGCAAGACGATTTTGTCAGTTGCCATCCGGCATGTCTGTTGATGTTGCATTGTGCCTTGTCTAGACATGTTGTCAAAGGCGATTTGCAAGTGCCACAGGATAGATTGTGGTTATTGCGTGAGATGGCACAAGCTACTTTGTACTACAGTGGTTCCAAGTTGGCCCCCACACCCCGGACCCGGTCAATGCATTGGGAGGTGTCTCGGTTGTACCCCACGCCCAAATCTGCAGACCCCCCTGACACATGCTTTTTTTGCGATGGCACACCCGCCATAGCGTGTCAGGAATGTAAGGTTCTTCATTGTACCTTCCATACCACTGTCTTGTGTCAGTCCGAGATTTGTGTAGGATTGCGCCAATTCCGGGCGGCCCCCGTTGCTGCTCCTGCTGCTGCTGTTGTTGCTTTTGCTGCAGTTACTGCTGCCAATGCCACGCATGCCACTCCTGCCAATGCCAATGCCACTGATGACACCCGTCCCGGTGTGTGGATCTGTCGGAAGTGGTATGCGTTGCCTCCTCAATACCCCCAAAATGCTGATGGTCAATTGGAAAATGACCAAGCATTTTGCAGACAGCTGCATCTGGAAAAGAAAGAAGATCTCTTTGAGAGATGCAAGCTAAATCCTACCCCGAGAGGCAAGCCTCACAAGAGAGATACTAAGGCCGACTTGATCTTCAAGCGTGTCTTTTGTAACTACTTGTAAGTAGTTGGCCCCAGCCTCCCTCCCTCCTCTGTGCATGCATGCATACGATACTCAACCCTCTTTGGTGAAGTGGTTGTGTGATCCCTCCCTCCTCTGTGCATGCATGCAGACGGTACTCAACCCTCCTTGGTGAAGCGGTTGTGTGATATATATATATATATATGATGGTTTGGCCCGGGTGGGGCGCCACTAACACGAGTGGCCGGGAATCGACTCGGGGGCCTTGTGCCCTTAAACAAAAGTACCACCTACCATCAAAGTGTGCAGTTTTTTGTGCATTTTTTTTCAAAAAAAAATTGTCTTTTTACTGAGTAAAAAAAAATTATTATTTTTTCAAAAAAATTTAAAAAAAATTTACTCAGTTTTACCTCAAATCTACTCAGCTTTACCACATTTTACTCAGTTTTACCTCGTCTGGTACTCAGTTTTACCAAATACCCTGCACAGCATGCTACACAAAATGACTGACTGGCAATCAAGGACTTCTGTCTAGGATTGATCATGACTGTTGTTGATGTAGCGACGCAAAGACAACCAGCATCCCTTCCCCAAAGGAGGCAACTGTGCCATCCTCAAGGATCATCGCCATTGCTCTTCTGCTGTGTTAGTACATGCAGAAGTCACCCTGCAACCCCTGGAAGGAAGTAACAACAACCATCTAGAAAGCACCGGGCATTGTGTGCAAGCACTCAGAATGCACCAAGAATGAACAACAACCATTTACACGAACGCCGAAACAATCGTAAAAAAATTGTTCTCGGACCCTTTCGTCTCATTTTCCAAGTATTGGGTGCGCAAATATGAAAAATCGAATTGATTGGGCACAATTTTCCTCTCCACCTCCGGCCGAGTCAATTGCTCCTCCAGTGCCTTTGGTGTAGTTCCCCAGGGTCATCATCATGGCTCTAGTGCCAACCAACTCTCAGCACCACCGGGCGGGGCAGTAGACGCCCCTCAGCCCCCCAATCAGTCCTGCTTCTGCCACCCCCGGGGAGAGCCCACCGCACCGGGCACCCACCAACCCTTACGGCATGTACCCTTGCCCGACACACTTGTTTGCCGCAGTCGTTCAGTCCACATGCAGTGGCAGGTGTTCCACATGGCACAGAGTCTGGCGAAGGTGCTTGAGTGCAAGCTGTGTCGCCTGCAGCAGGACAAGGCGCGCTTCACTGGGAGCCAGGAGGTGGTGGCAGAGGTGAACGAGTGGCAGCGGAGCCCTCAGTATCTGGACGTCGGCGGGGTCGCATTCCACGTGTCGCGCGAGGCCTTGCAGCGGGGGGGCACCCACACCCTCTCGGCCCTGTGCAGCGGGGACTTCCCGTCATAGGCGGATGCCCACGGGTCCATCTTCATCGACCGCGACAGCACGTGGTTCGCGTTAGTGCTGCAGCATCTGCGCGGCGACACCACCTTCGTGCCCGCGACCAAGGCTGGGCGCAAGGCGGCGCTCCGCGAGGCCCGGTTCTACAGCGTCCCGGGGCTGTGCGCCCGCATGGGGCAGCGGCCGCGGGTCGTAGTGGCCGGGGGCTTGCCTTTCCATGGGTGCAACGGCATTGGCGCTGTGGACATCTATGACGTTTGGGCCCGGCGGTGGGTCACGCACTATCCTGCGGCCCTGCAGAACCGGACCCGCGCTCACTATGTCCTCGTGGGCAATACCATGTACCTCGCGGTGCGTGGTCCGATGGATCGGCCATTCTGGACGCTGTTGAGCTACAGCCTTGTGTCCCATGCCTGTGAGCAGCTCGCCACACTCCACGAGATTGAGGGCGGATATGTGTACGAGCTGCTGCATGACGACGGGAAGTTGGTGTTTGTCACGTTAACGTGGCCGAAGCAAATGACAATATGGACCCTGGAACTGCAGACCATGTCCTTGAGTGGCCATGCCTGCACGCATGTTGTGTCTGCATTTGGCTGCCCAGTTAAAGTGGGGCGATCCCCCGCTGCCTTCTGTATCCTGCGGGGGGCGTTGGTGATGATCGGGGGGGAGGATGTGGAGTGTCTGCCTGTGCCCGCCATCCACCGGTACGATTTTGGCGCAAGGCGCTGGTCTTTGATGCGTCAGATGGGCAGCACCGAGCTGCATTACTCTGCGGTTGTGTGGGAAGGGAAGTTGGTGGTGGCGGGCACGCACACTTGCGAGCTGTACGACCCGACGACGCAGCAGTGGGGCCCCATGCCCCGTCTGCCTTTACGTCGGATGTGGACAAGGCTGGTGGCAGGGGGGCCGGCTGAGCAGGAGCTGTTCCTCGTTGGGGGGTACGATTTGGATCAGCGTGCGCCAAGCGCTGAGGTGCACAGATTCAGTGCTGCAAGTCAAGCCTGGGAGTTGTGCCCGAAGTTGCCATTCAATCGGTCCTTTCTGCAGGGATGACAGGGCGGTGCGTTCTCCAGGGGACACCCAATGTCTTGTTTTCTTTATCAAAGTTGCCAACAACGACGTCTGTTTTCGTTTGCTGTTGGCAAAGAAGGTTGAGTTTGACCGCCGTCGGTTGGCTCAGAACAGCTGTTGTCTATATGACCCTGCCCCCTCTGCCCCCTCTGTATAATTTCAGCCGCCTCCGTATGACTTCCAGACCCCTCAGTCTGACTCGACTCCTACCTCCGCCCCTCTGTATGATCCTTGACTTCTCTTTATGCAGCCTGTGCCCTCTGGTACCACACGACCCCGAAGAATGCTTCGATGTTGGGATCAGACCATTTTCGCTTCACTCCCCCCCTTCCCCCCTCTGCAGCGATCCCCGACGATCGTGATGTCCAACGACTCCAGCGTGGCAGACCAATTAGACAACACAGCCCCCACTGTGTCCTATAGCACAGACCGATCCAGATGTCAACGCGCTTCCGCCTGTGAAGGAACCCCTTGAATGGTCGGGTGGAGTGTGCACTTAACCTTAAGCAGACCCGAACCCACTGGGGTTTTCAACCGACGGACCATGACAGTGTCCCAAGGTGTACTGCCCGAAGACGGCCAGCAATTTGCAGGTACACCACGGGGCTGGCCTCTGACCGGTATGCACGTCACGAAGTCTGTAGATCCAAGGCCCTAGTGAGACTGCAACCTCCAAAGGACCTTGATGTCTGTACATACGCACGGTGAGCGCCAGAACGCACAGGCGAAAGCACCGGAACAGTCGCCGAGCAGACCCTCGGGCACAGTGGTGTGGAGCTTGCTGATGAACAATAGCTAGTCTATGGCGGGGACATCCAGTTCAGCTTACCGACCATTTGATGCCCTCTCTGCTTGCAGGGCGATGGGATGGGATGGGAGTGTGTCTTGACAGCACCTTCAGCACCTTCCCACAAGGTACTACGGCAGACCCCTCAGGGTGTCTCAGGTCCCACTGTGCTGGACTCAGGGATTACAGGCCGCTGTGTTACAGACCCTGGCGATCGAGATGCAGTGAAGCCAAACGCACGCACATGTACCTGACACGTGCTTACACACACTCTCACATACACACAACTGTGTCAATTCATGTTCCTGTCCAGGGGCACTGTGCCGTAACATCAACATTGCGGTGGCCCACAAGTAGCCCCCCATGGGTAACGTGTTCCTGTTTGTGAAGAGTCTGTGTGGCGGACATGCTTTGCGTGCAAATACATGAGTTGGGGACCCCGAGACGGCATGGTTCAGACCGGATCAGACCTTGCCTGATGGCAGCCTGAGTTGTTGGGCTATTTTTCTGAACAAATTTTCTGCCCCAGTTGTGTAAATCTAAAATGATCAGCGTGTCATGGGGATCAAGTTGAGGTATGTCTGTTGGGGTACGCACCCCCCCCCCCCGCTGCAGGAGCCCGGCGGCTGACTGGTTTGGGTCAACGAAGTGGTAGGGGTGGTCCCCCGCCCCCTCTACAACCCCTGAAACGGTTGAACACCCGCAGGGTCGAACCCTGGCTGGGAGCACCCCCCGTGGAACAACGTGAATGGTGTAAGGGAGAACATCGGGAATAGTGGCATTCATCTTCGATGTCTGTGGATGAATTTGCGGACTCGGCACACACTGCATTCAGATCGGCCACATGCCCCTAGTGCATCTTCACAATGGTGGTCAATGCACACTCGATGTTTTGGCACAACACCACATTCAGGGGATAAGGACTGGTGGGAGTTGGGGGAAATGAACATGTTGGTGCGTAAAAAAGCCACAGTGAAAATGCCCAGGTCAAGCAAGTGCAACACACCATTTCTGAGTTGGTGGCCAGGAAATCAAAGAAATGTATATTCAGGTCGCTCGTCCAAGAGGCAGAGCAGGGCTATGCTACCTTCTGTGGGAGGCTTCTGTCGGTGGGGGACATTTCTGACCTGGTATTTCCCACCACAGCCCTATGAACCAGCGGTGCAGTAGTACCCCCCCCCACCCTTGCAATCTCCCCCCCCTTGCAATCGCCCCCCCCACCCGGGAGACCGTCACTTCCCTGTTTTTCTAGTTAACATGTATTGTGCTGGTTTGTGTTGCCCATCTGCTTTACACCTGCTTTGCAACACAGCACGTGCTCCTCATGCAAACTGAGCATGTGCAACAGTTCAAAGTGTGTTATTCTCGTACCCAGAAGTTCTTTACCGTTCCTTTGGATCCTCAATAAGATTTGTGTTGGATAAAGCACATTGGCATCAACGCGAAAGTCGCTTCACACGTGTTCTCTTTACTTGCAGTAGTGGAGGGTACCAGAGTTTGCCTTGAAATACCCTTCCAATCCCCACCCCCCCCCCCCGCGGGAGAGCGTCACTTGGCGACCGTCTCCCCCCCCCCCACCCGGGAGACCGTCGCACGCTAATCCGGGAGTTTGCAAGGGGGGCGTGGGGTAGTATGCTGCACAAAATAACTGACTGGCAATCAAGGACTTCTGTCCAGGATTGATCATGACTGTTGTTGATGTAGCGACGCAAAGACAACCAGCATCCCTTCCCCAAAGGAGGCAACCGTGCCATCCTCAAGGATCATCGCCATTGCTCTTCTGCTGTGTTAGTGCATGCAGAAGTCACCCTGCAACCCCTGGAAGGAAGTAACAACAACCATCTAGAAAGCACCGGGCATTGTGTGCAAGCACTCAAGATGCACCATGAATGAACAACAACCATTTACACGAACGCCGAAACAGTCGTAAAAAAATTGTTCTCGGACCCTTTCGTCTCATTTTCCAAGTGTTGGGTGCGCAAATATGAAAAATCGAATTGATTGGGCACAATTTTCCTCTCCACCTCCGGCCGAGTCAATTGCTCCTCCAGTGCCTTTGGTGTAGTTCCCCAGGGTCATCATCATGGCTCTAGTGCCAACCAACTCTCAGCACCACCGGGCGGGGCAGTAGACGCCCCTCAGCCCCCCAATCAGTCCTGCTTCTGCCACCCCCGCGGAGAGCCCACCGCACCGGGCACCCACCAACCCTTACGGCATGTACCCTTGCCTGACACACTTGTTTGCCGCAGTCGTTCAGTCCACATGCAGTGGCAGGTGTTCCACATGGCACAGAGTCTGGCGAAGGTGCTTGAGTGCAAGCTGTGTCGCCTGCAGCAGGACAAGGCGCGCTTCACTGGGAGCCAGGAGGTGGTGGCAGAGGTGAACGAGTGGCAGCGGAGCCCTCAGTATCTGGACGTCGGCGGGGTCGCATTCCACGTGTCGCGCGAGGCCTTGCAGCGGGGGGGCACCCACACCCTCTCGGCCCTGTGCAGCGGAGACTTCCCGTCCGAGGCGGATGCCCACGGGTCCATCTTCATCGACCGCGACAGCACGTGGTTCGCGTTGGTGCTGCAGCATCTGCGCGACGACACCACCTTCGTGCCCGCGACCCAGGCTGGGCGCAAGGCGGCGCTCCGCGAGGCCCGGTTCTACAGCGTCCCGGGGCTGTGCGCCCGCATGGGCCAGCGGCCGCAGGTCGTAGTGGCCGGGGGCTTGCCTTTCCATGGGTGCAACGGCATTGGCGCTGTGGACATCTATGATGTGTGGGCCCGGCGGTGGGTCACGCACTATCCTGCGGCCCTGCAGAACCGGAGCCGTGCTCAGTATGTCCTCGTGGGCCATACCATGTACCTCGCGGTGTGTGGTCCGATGGATCGGCCATTGTGGACGCTGTTGAGCTACAGCCTTGTGTCCCATGCCTGTGAGCAGCTCGCCACACTCCACGAGATTGAGGGCGGATATGTGTACGAGCTGCTGCATCACGACGGGAAGTTGGTGTTTGTCACGTTAACGTGGCCGAAGCAAATGACAATATGGACCCTGGAACTGCAGACCATGTCCTTGAGTGGCCATGCCTGCACGCATGTTGTGTCTGCATTTGGCTGCCCAGTTAACGTGGGGCAATCCCCCGCTGCCTTCTGTATCCTGCGGGGGGCGTTGGTGATGATCGGGGGGGAGGATGTGGAGTGTCTGCCTGTGCCCGCCATCCACCGGTACGATTTTGGCGCAAGGCGCTGGTCTTTGATGCGTCAGATGGGCAGCACCGAGCTGCATTACTCTGCGGTTGTGTGGGAAGGGAAGTTGGTGGTGGCAGGCTCGCACACTTCCGAGCTGTACGACCCGACGACGCAGCAGTGGGGCCCCATGCCCCGTCTGCCTTTACGTCGGATGTGGACAAGGCTGGTGGCAGGGGGGCCGGCTGAGCAGGAGCTGTTCCTCGTTGGGGGGTACGATTTGGATCAGCGTGCGCCAAGCGCTGAGGTGCACAGATTCAATGCTGCAAGTCAGGCCTGGGAGTTGTGCTCGAAGTTGCCATTCAATCGGCACTTTCCGCAGGGATAACAGGGCGGTGCGTTCTCCAGGGGACACCCAATGTCTTGTTTTCTTTATCAGAGTTGCCAACAACGACGTCTGTTTTCGTTTGTTGTTGGCGAAAAAGTTCAAGGGTAACCGCCGTCGGTTGGCTCAGAACAATGCTTCGATGTTGGGATCAGACCATTTTCGCTTCACTCCCCCCCTTTCCCCCCTCTGCAGCGATCCCTGACGATCGTGATGTCCAACGACTCCAGCGTGGCAGACCAATTAGACAACACAGCCCGCACTGTGTCCTATAGCACAGACCGATCCAGATGTCAACGCGCTTCCGCCTGTGAAGGAACCCCTTGAATGGTCGGGTGGAGTGTGCAGTGTTACAGGCCGCTGCTTTACAGACCCTGGCGATCGAGATGCAGTGAAGCCAAACGCATGCACGTGTACCTGACACGTGCTTACACACACTCTCTCACACACCCAACTGTGGCAATTCATGTTCCTTTCCAGGGGCACTGTGCCGTAACATCAACGTTTCGGTGGCCCACAAGTAGCCCCCCATGGGTAACGTGTTCCTGTTTGTGAAGAGTCTGTGTGGCGGACATGCTTTGCGTGCAAATACATGAGTTGAGGACCTCGAGACGCCATGGGTCAGACCGGGTCAGACCTTGCCTGATGGCAGCCTGAGTTGTTGGGCAATTTTTCTGAACAAATTTTCTGCCCCAGTTGTGTAAATTCTAAATGATCAGCGTGTCATGGGGATCAAGTTGAGGTATGTCTGTTGGGGTACGCCCCGCCCCCCCCCCCCCCACCCTCTGCGGGCGAGGTTGGCGCAGTCGGCAGCACATCCACGGCTTCAACGATGTCATGCAGCACTGAAGGGTCACGATGCCTTACCCCCTGAGTGTTGAATGTTGAATGTCTTTGACCTTAACCGATCCTGTACCCACTGGGTTTTTCAACCTAAGGCCCCAGCAAAGCCCGACCTAGTGTGGCCGAATGGGGCCAGCTACAGCAGCACCACGGGAAGGGAGTGACCATTGACCTGGATGCACGCATAACCCTGTAGAGCCCAGGAAGCGAATGCAGCGAGCGGACACAGGGACGAGGAATGAACTGCTGAACAGACCTCGAGCTGAGGCTCCGCCGAACATTGGCAGATTGGACAGATGGCGATGACAGCTGTGGGGCAGGCGCAGCCAGAGCCAAATGCGGACACTGCAACCTGACCATTTGAGGCCCCCACCCTCTGCGGGAGCCCGGCGGCTGACTGCCCGACCCGCCAACCCCCTAGGTTTGGGTCAACGAAGTGGTAGGGGGGAAGGGGGCTGGGGTTGGGGGGACCCCCCCCCCCTCTACAACCCCTGAAACGGTTGAACATCCTCAGGGTCGAACCCTGGCTGGGAGCACCCCCCGTGGAACGACGTGAATGGTGTAAGGGAGATCATCGGGAGCGGTGGCATTCGTCTTCGATGTCTGTGGATGAATTAGGGGACTCGGCACACACTGCATTCAGATCGGCCACATGCCCCTCGTGCATCTTCACAATGGTGGTCAATGCACACTCGATGTTTTGGCACAACACCACATTCAGGGGATAAGGACTGGTGGGAGTTGGGGGAAAGGAAGCATCCATGCTGGTGCGTAAAAAAGCCACAGTGAAAATGCCCAGGTCAAGCAAGTGCAACACACCATTTCTGAGTTGGTGGCCAAGAAATCAAAGAAATGTATATTCAGGTCGCTCGTCCAAGAGGCAGAGCAGGGCTATGCTACCTTCTGTGGGAGGCTTCTGTCGGTGGGGGACATTTCTGACCTGGTATTTCCCACCACAGCCCTATGAACCAGCGGTGCAGTAGTACCCCCCCCCACCCTTGCAGTCTCCCCCCCCTTGCAATCGCCCCCCCCACCCGGGAGACCGTCACTTCCCTGTTTTTCTAGTTAACATGTATTGTGCTGGTTTGTGTTGCCCATCTGCTTTACACCTGCTTTGCAACACAGCACGTGCTCCTCATGCAAACTGAGCATGTGCAACAGTTCAAAGTGTGTTATTCTCGTACCCAGAAGTTCTTTACCGTTCCTTTGGATCCTCAATAAGATTTGTGTTGGATAAAGCACATTGGCATCAACGCGAAAGTCGCTTCACACGTGTTCTCTTTGCTTGCAGTAGTGGAGGGTACTACAGTTTGCCTTGAAATACCCTTCCAATCCCCACCCCCCCCCCCCGCGGGAGAGCGTCACTTGGCGACCGCCCCCCCCCCCCCCCACCCGGGAGACCGTCGCACGCTAACCCGGGAGTTTGCAAGGGGGGCGTGGGGTAGTATGCTGCACAAAATAACTGACTGGCAATCAAGGACTTCTGTCCAGGATTGATCATGACTGTTGTTGATGTAGCGACGCAAAGACAACCAGCATCCCTTCCCCAAAGGAGGCAACTGTGCCATCCTCAAAGATCATCGCCATTGCTCTTCTGCTGTGTTAGTACATGCAGAAGTCACCCTGCAACCCCTGGAAGGAAGTAACAACAACCATCTAGAAAGCACCGGGCATTGTGTGCAAGCACTCAAGATGCACCATGAATGAACAACAACCATTTACACGAACGCCGAAACAGTCGTAAAAAAATTGTTCTCGGACCCTTTCGTCTCATTTTCCAAGTGTTGGGTGCGCAAATATGAAAAATCGAATTGATTGGGCACAATTTTCCTCTCCACCTCCGGCCGAGTCAATTGCTCCTCCGGTGCCTTTGGTGTAGTTCCCCAGGGTCATCATCATGGCTCTAGTGCCAACCAACTCTCAGCACCACCGGGCGGGGCAGTAGACGCCCCTCAGCCCCCCAATCAGTCCTGCTTCTGCCACCCCCGGGGAGAGCCCACCGCACCGGGCACCCACCAACCCTTACGGCATGTACCCTTGCCCGACACACTTGTTTGCCGCAGTCGTTCAGTCCACATGCAGTGGCAGGTGTTCCACATGGCACAGAGTCTGGCGAAGGTGCTTGAGTGCAAGCTGTGTCGCCTGCAGCAGGACAAGGCGCGCTTCACTGGGAGCCAGGAGGTGGTGGCAGAGGTGAACGAGTGGCAGCGGAGCCCTCAGTATCTGGACGTCGGCGGGGTCGCATTCCACGTGTCGCGCGAGGCCTTGCAGCGGGGGGGCACCCACACCCTATCGGCCCTGTGCAGCGGGGACTTCCCGTCCGAGGCGGATGCCCACGGGTCCATCTTCATCGACCGCGACAGCACGTGGTTCGCGTTGGTGCTGCAGCATCTGCGCGACGACACCACCTTCGTGCCCGCGACCCAGGCTAGGCGCAAGGCGGCGCTCCGCGAGGCCCGGTTCTACAGCGTCCCGGGGCTGTGCGCCCGCATGGGCCAGCGGCCGCAGGTCGTAGTGGCCGGGGGCTTGCCTTTCCATGGGTGCAACGGCATTGGCGCTGTGGACATCTATGATGTGTGGGCCCGGCGGTGGGTCACGCACTATCCTGCGGCCCTGCAGAACCGGAGCCGTGCTCAGTATGTCCTCGTGGGCAATACCATGTACCTCGCGGTGTGTGGTCCGATGGATCGGCCATTCTGGACGCTGTTGAGCTACAGCCTTGTGTCCCATGCCTGTGAGCAGCTCGCCACACTCCACGAGATTGAGGGCGGATATGTGTACGAGCTGCTGCATCACGACGGGAAGTTGGTGTTTGTCACGTTAACGTGGCCGAAGCAAATGACAATATGGACCCTGGAACTGCAGACCATGTCCTTGAGTGGCCATGCCTGCACGCATGTTGTGTCTGCATTTGGCTGCCCAGTTAACGTGGGGCAATCCCCCGCTGCCTTCTGTATCCTGCGGGGGGCGTTGGTGATGATCGGGGGGGAAAATGTGAAGTTGCTGCCTGTGCCTGCCATCCACCGGTACGATTTTGGTGCAAGGCACTGGTCTTTGATGCGTCACATCAGCACCGAGCTGCATTACTCTGCGGTTGTGTGGGAAGGGAAGTTGGTGGTGGCAGGCTCGCACACTTGCGAGCTGTACGACCCGACGACGCAGCAGTGGGGCCCCATGCCCCGTCTGCCTCGACGTCGGATGTGGACAAGGCTGGTGGCAGGGAGGCCGGCTGAGCAGGAGTTGTTCCTCGTCGGGGGGTACGATTTGGATCAGCGTGCGCCAAGCGCTGAGGTGCACAGATTCAATGCTGCAAGTCAGGCCTGGGAGTTGTGCCCAAAGTTGCCATTCAATCGGCACTTTCCGCAAGGATAACAGGGCGGTGCGTTCTCCAGGGGACACCCAATGTCTTGTTTTCTTTATCAGAGTTGCCAACAACGACGTCTCTTTTCGTTTGCTGTTGGCGAAAAAGTTCAAGGGTAACCGCCGTCGGTTGGCTCAGAACAATGCTTCGATGTTGGGATCAGACCATTTTCGCTTCACTCCCCCCCCCCTCTGCAGCGATCCCTGACGATCGTGATGTCCGACGACTCCAGCGTGGCAGACCAATTAGACAACACAGCCCCCACCGTGTCCTATAGCACAGACCGATCCAGATGTCAACGCGCTTCCGCCTGTGAAGGAACCCCTTGAATGGCCGGGCGGAGTGTGCACTTGACCTTAAGCAGACCCGAACCCACTGGGGTTTTCAACCGACGGACCATGACAGTGTCCCAAGGTGTACTGCCCGAAGACGGCCAGCAATTTGCAGGTACACCACGGGGCTTACCTCTGACTGGTATGCACGTCACGAAGTCTGTAGATCCAAGGCCCTAGTGAGACTGCAACCTCCAAAGGACCTTGATGTCTGTACATACGCACGGTGAGCGCCAGAACTCACAGGCGAAAGCACCGGAACAGTCGCCGAGCAGACCCTCGGGCACAATGCTGTGGAACTTGCTGATGAACAATAGCTGGTCTATGGCGGGGACATCCAGTTCAGCTTACCGACCATTTGATGCCCTCTCTGCTTGCAGGGCGATGGGATGGGATGGGAGTGTGTCTTGACAGCACCTTCAGCACCTTCCCACAAGGTACTACGGCAGACCCCTCAGGGTGTCTCAGATCCCACTGTGCTGGACTCAGGGATTACAGGCCGCTGCTTTACAGACCCTGGCGATCGAGATGCAGTGAAGCCAAACGCACGCACATGTACCTGACACGTGCTTACACACACTCTCACATACTCTGTCATCACACGGGCTGCTTATGCTTCCTCCTGGGCTGGTGAAAACCCTGCTTGGCACGACCCCACGGGTCATACAAAATGTCGGGACTTACCCATGAAATTTTGGAAGCGCTACGTAAACCAGAGCTCCTGGAAGCTCTGGCCGCAGCCATCGCACCACTTCTCAGTGGGAAGAAGGATCCACCGCCGCCGGCGAAAACGACTACTGCACGGGAAGAGGAACTCCTTGGCGTCATCCGGGAGCTACGTGGCACGGTCCGCGAGTTGCGCGCAGCACTACAAGCGGCAGGGGGTAAATTGGTGCCCCCAAAGGAGCAGACCGTGGTGGACGAGCAACAGTCCCCCTATCGCGCGGCCCTCACTCGGAGGATGAAAACACAGAGCCGTCTTGTGGTACAGGATGTCCCAGACCTGGGAGAACCACTGCAGCCAACAACCACTGCGGTGCATGAAATTGAGGGCAAACACGGCTTCACTGCGGTCCAAGGACGCCGCATTTACCAGGGAGACCACAAGACTGCACTCAAGTCGTTGCAACAGATAGGAGCAAACAAGCCTGTCCATGATTGGATGGTCACAGAGGCCACCGCAAAGGCCTTCGAACACGTTTTGCTTGTGGGGCAACCGCTGGCAGAAGCGCACGCAATAGCAGCACAGGCCTTAACAAAATATGACAGCATCCAGAGCGTCAGCGCACACGTGCTAGCGACAAACTGCAGACGGGGAGTGGTCAATGTGCCAGGCATACTGGCAGCGCTTGGCAGTTCACGAGTGGAGGAGCATCGACTACAGCGTGCACTCCAGGGGAATCTGCAGTTGGGGCTGGCTCCATCCTCGGAGCAGACCACTTTTGCCAAAGGGGGGGGGGGGGGCTGCTCCTCCTTTGCAGCTGATTTCTTCCCTGTGATAGGGGATGGGAAGCTCCCACCGCGCCCCTACACCGGGACACGCAGGCGCGCAAACACACACAGGGCGCCACCACCGGCGCCGCCGGCTGATCCGTCAAAATGTGCCCAGCACTCTGCTGACGCATGCACGACCTGCAAGAGACTTCGGCGCACAGCTGAAGCATGCTGTGCGCTGGGACATCACGCTGATGACCACATAGCACGCAGACCGCAGCTGCAACTATGCCCACTGCATGGCCTGCCACCGTGCCCGAGGTGCACACTCAAGCAAAGGGGAGTGCGCCACTGCTGTCAGCGGGGACACCATAAAGTGTGCACCCTAGTGCCTGCGCGCCGGAAGCGCCCACTTGCTGCACATGCACAACTGCCCAACAAACGACCACGCCTGCAAGGGCCTGCACGTATCTCTACGGGTCTGCTGAGGTCCCCACACCAACCCCCCACCCCTCCAGCCCCCAAACGCAGGAGGCCGAAAACACCCCCCCCTCCGTCCCCACCAGCCCCAGTTCCAACGGGGCTGGAGGAGACCGTGGCCGAGGATGTCGCCCGCCCGCTTTTCGTGACGAGGCACGGGAGAGCAAACACTCTGGATACCTAGCCAGCAAAATACAGAGGTTCTGATTCCGCAGAAGGGAGGGAAACAACGTCACAAAGAGACCTCAGCAGACCTGAGCCAAATGAGGCGTCCAGCCCAACGCTGCACAAGGATCCACCTCTAAAAGTACAGATCACACACTCTCACATACACACAACTGTGTCAATTCATGTTCCTGTCCAGGGGCACTGTGCCGTAACATCAACGTTTCGGTGGCCCACAAGTAGCCCCCCATGGGTAACGTGTTCCTGTTTGTGAAGAGTCTGTGTGGCGGACATGCTTTGCGTGCAAATACATGAGTTGGGGACCCCGAGACGCCATGGTTCAGACCGGGTCAGACCTTGCCTGATGGCAGCCTGAGTTGTTGGGCAATTTTTCTGAACAAATTTTCTGCCCCAGTTGTGTAAATTCAAAGTGATCAGCGTGTCATGGGGATCAAGTTGAGGTATGTCTGTTGGGGTACGCCCCCCCCCCCCCCCCCTCTGCGGGAGCCCGGCGGCTGACTGCCCGACCCGCCAACCCCCTAGGTTTGGGTCAACGAAGTGGTAGGGGGGCTCCCCACCCCCCCACCCCCCCTTCGGGGGTGGGGGTGGGGGACCCCCCCTCTACAACCCCTGAAACGGTTGATCACCCTCAGGGTCGATCCTTGGCTGGGAGCACCCCCCGTGGAACGACGTGAATGGTGTAAGGGAGATCATCGGGAGCAGTGGCATTCGTCTTCGATGTCTGTCGATGAGCTGGGGGACTCGGCACACACTGCATTCAGATCGGCCACATGCCCCTCGTGCATCTTCACAATGGTGGTCAATGCACACTCGATGTTTTGGCACAACACCACATTCAGGGGATAAGGACTGGTGGGAGTTGGGGGAAAGGAAGCATCCATGCTGGTGCGTAAAAAAGCCACAGTGAAAATGCCCAGGTCAAGCAAGTGCAACACACCATTTCTGAGTTGGTGGCCAGGAAATCGAAGAAATGTATATTCAGGTCGCTCGTCCAAGAGGCAGAGCAGGGGTATGATACATTTTGTGGAAGGCTTCTGTCGGTGGGGCACATTTCTGACCTGTTATTCCCCACCACACTCCGATGAACCGGCAGTGCAGTAGTACCCCCCCCCCCTTGCAGTCTCCCCCCCCTTGCAATCGCCCCCCCCACCCTGGGAGACCGTCACTTCCCTGTTTTTCTAGTTAACATGTATTGTGCTGGTTTGTGTTGCCCATCTGCTTTACACCTGCTTTGCAACACAGCACGTGCCTGGCATGCAAACTGAGCATGGGCAACAGTTCAAAGTGTGTTATTCTCGTACCCAGAAGTTCTTTACCGTTCCTTTGGATCCTCAATAAGATTTGTGTTGGATAAAGCGCATTGGCATCAACGCGAAAGTCGCTTCACACGTGTTCTCTTTGCTTGCAGTAGTGGAGGGTACTACAGTTTGCCTTGAAATACCCTTCCAACCCCCCCCCCCCCCCCGCGGGAGAGCGTCACTTGGCGACCGTCTCCCCCCCCCCCACCCGGGAGACCGTCGCACGCTAACCCGGGAGTTTGCAAGGGGGGCGTGGGGTAGTATGCTGCACAAAATAACCGACTGGCAATCAAGGACTTCTGTCCAGGATTGATCATGACTGTTGTTGATGTAGCGACGCAAAGACAACCAGCATCCCTTCCCCAAAGGAGGCAACCGTGCCATCCTCAAGGATCATCGCCATTGCTCTTCTGCTGTGTTAGTGCATGCAGAAGTCACCCTGCAACCCCTGGAAGGAAGTAACAACAACCATCTAGAAAGCACCGGGCATTGTATGCAAGCACTCAAAATGCACCATGAATGAACAACAACCATTTACACGAACGCCGAAACAGTCGTAAAAAAAACTGTTCTCGGACCCTTTATTCTAATTTTCCAAGTATTGGGTGCGCAAATATGAAAAATCGAATTGATTGGGCACAATTTTCCTCTCCACCTCCGGCCGAGTCAATTGCTCCTCCGGTGCCTTTGGTGTAGTTCCCAAGGGTCATCATCATGGCTCCAGTGCCAACCAACTCTCAGCACCACCGGGCGGGGCAGTAGACGCCCCTCAGCCCCCCAATCAGTCCTGCTTCTGCCACCCCCGGGGAGAGCCCACCGCACCGGGCACCCACCAATCCTTACGGCACGTACCCTTGCCTGACACACTTGTTTGCCGCAGTCGTTCAGTCCACATGCAGTGGCAGGTGTTCCACATGGCACAGAGTCTGGCGAAGGTGCTTGAGTGCAAGCTGTGTCGCCTGCAGCAGGACAAGGCGCGCTTCACTGGGAGCCAGGAGGTGGTGGCAGAGGTGAACGAGTGGCAGCGGAGCCCTCAGTATCTGGACGTCGGCGGGGTCGCATTCCACGTGTCGCGCGAGGCCTTGCAGCGGTGGGGCACCCACACCCTATCGGCCCTGTGCAGCGGGGACTTCCCGTCCGAGGCGGATGCCCACGGGTCCATCTTCATCGACCGCGACAGCACGTGGTTCGCGTTGGTGCTGCAGCATCTGCGCGACGACACCACCTTCGTGCCCGCGACCCAGGCTGGGCGCAAGGCGGCGCTCCGCGAGGCCTGGTTCTACAGCGTCCCGGGGCTGTGCGCCCGCATGGGCCAGCGGCCGCGGGTCGTAGTGGCCGGGGGTTTGCCTATGCTCGGGTGCAACAGTGTTGGCGCTGTGGACATCTATGATGTGTGGGCCCGGCGGTGGGTCACGCATTATCCTGCGGCCCTGCAGAACCGGAGCCGTGCTCAGTATGTCCTCGTGGGCGATACCATGTACCTCGCGGTGTGTGGTCCGATCGATCGGCCATTGTGGACGCTGTTGAGCTACAGCCTTGTGTCCCATGCCTGTGAGCAGCTTGCCACACTCCACGAGATTGAGGGCGGATATGTGTACGAGCTGCTGCATGACGACGGGAAGTTGGTGTTTGTCACGGAAAGGTGGCCGAAGCAAATGACAATATGGACCCTGGAACTGCAGACCATGTCCTTGAGTGGCCATGCCAGCACGCATGTTGTGTCTGCATTTGGCTGCCCACTTAACGTGGGGCAATCCCCCGCTGCCTTCTGTATCCTGCGGGGGGCGTTGGTGATGATCGGGGGGGAGGATGTGGAGTGTCTGCCTGTGCCTGCCATCCACCGGTACGATTTTGGCGCAAGGCGCTGGTCGTTGATGTGTGACATGGGCAGCACTGAGCTGCATTACTCTGCGGTTGTGTGGGAAGGGAAGTTGGTGGTGGCTGGAACGCATACTTGCGCGCTGTACGACCCGACGACGCAGCAGTGGGGCCCCATGCCCCGTCTGCCTCTACGTCGGACGTGGGCAAAGCTGGTGGCAGGGGGGCCGGCTGAGCAGGAGCTGTTCCTCGTTGGGGGGTACGATTTGGATCAGCGTGCGCCAAGCGCTGAGGTGCACAGATTCAGTGCTGCAAGTCAGGCCTGGGAGCTGTGCCCAAAGTTGCCATTCAATCGGCACTTTCCGCAAGGATAACAGGGCGGTGCGTTCTCCAGGGGACACCCAATGTCTTGTTTTCTTTATCAGAGTTGCCAACAACGACGTCTCTTTTTGTTTGTTGTTGCCGAAAAAGGTCAAGGGTAACCGCCGTCGGTTGGCTCAGAACAATGCTTCGATGTTGGGATCAGACCATTTTCGCTTCACTCCCCCCCCCCTCTGCAGCGATCCCTGACGATCGTGATGTCCAACGACTCCAGCGTGGCAGACCAATTAGACAACACAGCCCCCACCGTGTCCTATAGCACAGACCGATCCAGATGTCAACGCGCTTCTGCCTGTGAAGGAACCCCTTGAATGGTCGGGTGGAGTGTGCACTTGACCTTAACCAGACCCGAACCCACTGGGGTTTTCAACCGACGGACCATGACAGTGTCCCAAGGTGTACTGCCCGAAGACGGCCAGCAATTTGCAGGTACACCACGGGGCTGACCTCTGACCGGTATGCACGTCACGAAGTCTGTAGATCCAAGGCCCTAGTGAGACTGCAACCTCCAAAGGACCTTGATGTCTGTACATACGCACGGTGAGCGCCAGAACGCACAGGCGAAAGCACCGGAACAGTCGCCGAGCAGACCCTCGGGCACAATGCTGTGGAGCTTGCTGATGAACAATAGCTGGTCTATGGCGGGGACATCCAGTTCAGCTTACCGACCGTTTGATGCCCTCTCTGCTTGCAGGGCGATGGGATGGGATGGGAGTGTGTCTTGACAGCACCTTCAGCATCTTCCCACAAGGTACTACGGCAGACCCCTCAGGGTGTCTCAGATCCCACTGTGCTGGACTCAGGGATTACAGGCCGCTGCTTTACAGACCCTAGCGATCGACATGCAGTGAAGCCAAACACATGCACATGTATCTGACACGTGCTTACACACACTCTCTCACACACCCAACTGTGGCAATTCCTGTTCCTGTCCAGGGGCACTGTGCCGTAACATCAACATTTCGGTGGCCCACAAGTAGCCCCCCATGGGTAACGTGTTCCTGTTTGTGAAGAGTCTGTGTGGCGGACATGCTTTGCGTGCAAATACATGAGTTGGGGACCTCGAGACAGCATTGGTGATGTAGCCATTCTGCCCACGTGTGGGCCCCTCTCTGCCTTTGTGGACTCCAAAGGAATGGCAGGTGTGAAATCAAAGCACCACAATATTGCACGTGTCACGCCCCCCCCACTCCCGCTTTTTTCTAGGCAAGTGGTCCAAGGGGCGGTTCCCCTTTCAAAATTCGGCCCGCCAGCAGGGTGTTCAAACCCAAACCTGTGTGTGCCCAAACTTCACCCACACCAAAGGCACTCACCACAAAGTGATTGGAGTAGGCACCCAGGAAAGCACTCGCTACATTTCCACCCAAACAATGAGGACACACATGATGTTGCAAAGCTCTGAAAGTGGTGCAGTGACAGCATACCCACACCCTCTTCGAGATTGAATGAACAGTCACAAGGGACAATGCGGTCTACTTTGTTCCTATTGCAAACGTCCTTAACATAGTGCGTGCCGCCATGCCGCCTACTGCCGTCCCTCTTAACAATGTTGGGTCTATGAGTAGTTTTGTGTGGTGTGATTATGGGCTGTAGGGCATATTGTGTGTTGGAAAATATCAGTGTTACAATGTTTTACCTCTTTTGTATCCACATGACATATGGCAATCAATGCACATGTACAAGGCTGCTCTGTTTTTGGGGCATTTTATGAGTACTTCTACACATGAGGAAGTGTATGTGCATGACGGCCCCCATTTTGCCAATGTGTGCTTCATTCTCCCCTCAGCCCTTTTCAACCAGCTTATTGCCAGCATGCGCATGTACAAACCTCATCTCTTTTTGGGGCTGTGAGAGCCATGGCCTCCTTTCTAGCCCCAAACGGCCTCACTGGTAGGGTGTGTTGGCCCTGCAACCATCAATTCCTGAGAGATGAGGTCCATGGAGTGGAGTGAATTGTTGTTGCATGCTAACCCCCTAGACCGCTGCATCCTTGCCTGAAAAACGGGTGTAGTACATCGGCAAATGACACGTCTACTAAAGTGCGCAGTGCGGCACCAGGTGCGAGTGAGGCACCCTCTTTGCCAACGAATTTAAGTTGCATAGCCTCGTAGCAACATAAGTTCTGCACTGCACCGCTCCCAGGCTTCCGAACACTCAGTCGGCCCATCAAACCCCCCCTCCTTCCCTCACAGTCTCTTAATTTACTTTGTATTGTCCAGCCGACAGTGAAAGCACCGCAGCATAAGACCCCAACAGAGAGAGTGGATGGAAGCCCGGCTTGATGTCACTGTTGCTTGCAAGGAGGGTGTGCAGAACAGCGAGCAAGCAACCAGCCGTGAATTGTGCGCTGTATGGGCTGATTAGTGTTGGTCTGCCTTGGTGTTCATCCCCCCCTCCCCCACCCAGGGGGGTAAGGTTACAAGCAAAAGTAAAGCTAAGCAATTATCTTTAGTTTTGCCATCAAGGTAACAAAACTAAAGTAAAGAAGCTTTATTTCAGCCATGGCGGGGTTGGCCCGTGGGTCTAATCCTACTCATACTGCAACCAGGCTGCAGGAGAAGAAGTAGGAGATCTGAGCCTGAACCAATATCCAGACCAACAAGAATTTGATACTGCGTGGCTCAAGGCAACAATCAGTACAACAATCAGTGCATTGGGGGCCAAGTGATTGCGCCCAGGATAGTGCAGACAAGCCGCGTATAAGACTGCTGAGGCGGGATTCCCGTGTTTTCGGGTACCATGTCTTTCTGAGTGTCTATTTCCCCCCCCCTAGACATGGCAATGTCCGTCCAGTTAACCCTGAAGCAGATCTACGAGTTCAAGGAGGCCCACTCCAAACACACCTTTGCCGATCTGGCCCGCACCCCTGCAATGCACTTCAATCACTTTTTTGCACCGCTCTTCGGGCTGCCCCTCCTGCCCGACGAATCGGATCCCAGCCACAGCGTCGACACCATCAAGTGGGCCCTCGGCCACACGAAGCGCCACAAGGGCTTCATCGTCCAGCGCATCCTCAAGTACTTCTGGGCTCGCAAGAAGTTGCGCCAGTTCCTGCGGGAGGTCGTCCACAAGCGCCGCCACCGGGTGAGGGCCGCGCTCAGCGCATGGGAGGCGCATGAGATGGCCCGCGACAAAGCGGGGGAGCCCAGGCCGGTGGGTGGGTCCCGCAGGAACGAGGCGCAGCTGAGCGGCCGCCACATCAAAGCGGATCGGGTGCCGCGGAAAAAGAAACTGGAGGTCATCGCGTACCTGCACCGGAAGAAGCTGCTGGAGGTCTGCGGGGAGATGCAGAGCTGGATCGAGCACCGGGTGCGGATGAAGCACGAGCTGAAGCAGCTGTCCGGGCAGTTGGCCAGCCTGTGGCTTCGGGGGTCCTTCCAGAGCTGCGAAGTGACCACCCTGGCCACCCGCTTCGTGGGGCTGCGCAAGAGAGTCCTGGGGCTTGACGGCTTCCATGCCGCCTCTATGCACTGGCAGCGGGTGACGCCGCAGGACCTTGAGGACCTCTACGAGTGGCTGCATCCGCCGCAGGCGCCGAAGGCGGAGGAGGGGCCCGACGCGACCGACGCCCTGGAGGCCTCGACGGGGGGCTCCTGCCGCTCACCGCCACCGGACATCCAGGTCAACGGCTTCGAGTTCCATCTTGTCACAAAGCCGCGGTACTACAAAGAGGACGTGCATGACTCCCTCGAGGTCAAGGGCGTCGTGGACCACGTCCACCGCATGCACCACCTCCTGAAGCACCGGGCGGGGGTTTGGGACGGGGGCGGCACCGCGCGGCCGGTCCGGCAGCGGTCTTTCATGTTCGGGGGGGAGGAGGTCGGGGACGACGCGGCGGACGTCCCCGGCGTCAGCCCGCGAGCGGCGGGGGGCCTGACCCTGGTCTTGCCTCCCGCCGTCAAATCCTACGAAGGGACCATCGAAGAGCGGCACCACGCCAGAGGCCTCACGCCGCGTCACGGCGCGGGGGACGGCCCGGACAGACCGCCGGGGGATGCGCCGCTCGTGGTATCGGAGGTCTGCGAGGGCCCGTCGGACGCCGTCGAGCGGCCGCCCTCGGGCGAGGCCCCCAGCCCGAGGCTCCGCTGCGCCCTATCGGATTTCGGGGACGAGGCCTTCTTCGTGGAGTGCACCGTCGTCCCCAGCGCCGAAGAGGGGGCGACGCCGGACGGACCGGGGGCCGGCGGTGCCGCCGCGGGGGAGGACAGCGACGCGCCGGAGGCGCCCCGCCCCACGCCGTCGCCCCGCGCCAGTTCCGCGGAGGGCGGCGGCCCGGCCCCCAAGCCCAGCCTCCGCGGGAGCTCCCACTTGATGGCCTGGGCGGTGCCGAGGGTCACGTGCCGCAAGCTCAGCATCTGCCCCGAGAGGGCGTCGCACGCGGACACGCCGGACCCCGACACCCCGAAGCCCCGCGGCGCCCACCGCGCGGGCCCCGCGAGGGAGGCCCGCAAGTCGTGCGGCCACGCGGGCCCCATGCCCGCCCCCACCCCCGTCAAGGGCCGGGGGCGTAGCCTGTCGCGGCCCACCCCCCTGACGATGGAGCCCACCGCAGTCCCCGGCCCCGGGCCCTTGCCCTCCCCCTCCGCGCAGGCGACGGGCGCGGTGCCGGTCCTCAGGCTGAGCTCAACGCCCACGGACTCACCCAAAGTCGGATGCCATACCCCGACCCCAAAGCCGGTGCGCAGCCTCGGCCCAGTGCAGACCGCCAGCCCCCTGCACCCCCGCGGCACAACGCAGACCAGCGCCGAGCAGAGCCCGTGCCTAGCGCAAGGCGGCCCCGGTGACCCGCTCCGGGGGGCCGTCCCGGGGACGCCTCGGAGCGATGGGGGCCTGTCCCCCGGCCCTGCCGCGCCGTGCGGCGTGTCCCTCGGCCGGATCCGCCCCCTCAAGCCCCAGCTCAGCAGCACCGCCCCCGAGGCCCTATGGCCGCACCCCCTGGGCGAGCCCCGGCAGGAGCACCCCGAACCCAAGGCCCGGCTCCTGTCGGGGACCCCAGGCCACGGCTCCGGCGGCACGACCGGGCCCACCAACCGGATCCACCTCCCCAGAGCGCGGCCGTACGGCGACGCCATGCCCCATGGCCCCGACGCCGGAGGTCCCGACGCGGAGGGGCCGGATGCGGGGCGGCCGGATGTCGCGCGTGCCCTGGAGACCCCCGATGCCCTGATTCCCGATGCCGCAGCGCCCGATCCCGGGGCTTCCGACCCCACGTCCGGGGCCGCGGAGGGCCCGCGCGGCAACACCGACGCGGGTCCCGGCGGTTCGGATGCCGCGGGGCGCCGCGGCGCCTCCAAACGGGGGAGCACCGGAAGTGAGTCCGGGGGCCCCACCGCCGAGTCGTCCGGCGCTGCTTCCCGGACCCCCGGGCCCGCGGCCGTCAAGACTTCGGGCGCGGAGACCAAGTCCGAAGTCAGAGAGTCGAACTGCAGGGCCATGGCCACGATCTGCTCGTGGACTGCGACCGAGGCCCCGGCCGCCCCGGCCCCGGACTCCGCATGCGGCGCCGGGGGGGCTCCGGCCAAGGCGGGCAGGATCGCCGCGGCGGCGGGCACACGGCTGCGGGCCAAGTCCGCGGCCACCGAGTCGAAGCCCCGGGGCGATCTGTGCGGCGGCGTCAGCCCCAAAAGCTACTCTTGGACCGGCAACGCGCTGCGGTCGGAAGGTCCGGCGCGGGGCACTGAGGCCCAGTCCGGCACTGCGGACTTGAAGTCGCACTTCTGCGAGTTCGGGGCCCGGAGCCCGATGCTCCGGCAGTCGTGGACCCACGGTGAAGCCCCCGACGCCGGGCGTGCGTCGCTGCCCCCGAACTCGAGGCTCGCGGCGTGTCCAAAGTCAACGCACCGCCGGACTGAGAAGGCGCGCGCGGCCCAGGGGCCCCTGCGGCGTGAGTACACACTCGGCGAACTCTGCCCTTGAAGTCATGCCCCGTCCGTACTTTATAGGGTAGGCCCTCCCAAACATTCGCTGGAGGGGGCGGAGTGGTATCTGATCCCCCTTTCGGGTGACATAGCGTTGCGCCCCAACCGCTTCTCTCCTCCATCAGTAGCCCACCAACTCAGTCCCAAAGCTCAGATAACGAGTTAAAACAAACCACGTTTCACATTGAAAATGCCGGATTGCTGTCTGCATCTGCTGTTTTTGCCCCGTGGTTGGCCCCTGTCCCCCGGCCACTCTTGGCGTGTGCCCGACTCTGTACCACACTCATGTGCAGTGGTTTCCTTTGCACTAGCTTTGCGCCGGATTCCCGTTTGACGCACGTCTTTTGACCCGGCCACCAATCCGATGTGTTTGCTTTTTTCGGTGGGGGCGGGCTGGTGGGGTCATGTCTGGCGGGTGATTTGCAGCCCCCATTCCCCACCCAGACCCGGATGAATGTCCTCAATGACTGCAAATGGGTGGGCGTCTCTCACACCGTGGTGCCATGCGGTGGTCCATTTTGTGGTGGAAATGAGCCGTTTTTCAACCAGGTTGAGGAGAACCATAAGGCCCCAGCTCGGTCCCAGTGGCAAGTCCTGAACTAGGGTCAGGCTCCCACGCACCTTTGGCCCGCTATCACTTCAGGGCGTCCTTGACACAGTAAATTGAGAGACCTCCCCCCCCCCTCGCTGGGCACGCCCATCAGATGGATGCCAATGGGTGTTGAATTATGCATCCCCCCCCCGCCCTTTGTCCAAGCAACGCCTATGTGTGGGCGTAGGTCTGTCGGTGGGGACCTATCGCTGGACTTTCCACCGTTCTGTGGCCAAGCAACGCCTGTGTCCAAGCGACACGAGGCCGCTCTGTTGGCCAAGAGGGCATTTGCAGCGTGTTTTACCTCTTGGTTTTCAGAATAGTACACCATGTCTGCACGTGTATCACGCAAGTTGCGGAGTGTCAGCAACGCCCTTGTCCAAGCAACACTGGGTGTTGGTTCTGTCAATTTCTGGTCATTTACCGTTGCTTGGCGAAGGGGGGGGGGGGCGACACCAGCAGGAACGCCGAAAGGACACCAGCAGGAGCACCGGCCGCAGCGGCCGACAGAACGCAGCGACCCGACGCAACATGCGAAGGGAAGAACGGGTGACTGTCCAGGGCCCCGTAAAGAAACAACAACCAGACGGAATGCCACACGGGGTTTAAAACATGCGCGACCAGAATTGATTGGCTGGCCTGCATGCGGTATTCTTTACAGTGGGAGAATGTTGAGGTGGCATGCCAGCAGACCTGCTTTCTCTAAGGCGCAGAGTAGAAAACAAGGGATGTTGCAAGTTCTGTGCCTTCTATCATCGCTTTGTCATTTGGAGCCGAAGGCACGCTCAAAAAAATGTGACAATTGGACCTTGGGATCCTCTGCAGCTGTGAAACTAATCTTGGACTTGGGCAGCACTGGATTTGCACCGGATTATCCAATGCAAAGAAGACACCTGGTGCCTCCAACTGAACCGGTTCCTGAAGCTTTGGGATGGCTCTGTTGACCATTGCAGAATGTCGGTCCATATTTTTTGTCTCTCAGCAGGACACGGGGTTGGGGGGGGTTCGTTCGCAGGGATCTAGGACAGCCATTAAGGGCCCACAGTATGGTCTCCAAGGGTGCCACTTGGGTCATAGCCAAAAGGTTGTGCAGGGTGTTCTTCTCAGCACTTTGTTCTTTGGTTGGAGAAGGCAAGCACCACCAACGTATTGTCCCCCAAACAAAGACCAAAACTGGTTGTTAGGTTCTCGTCACTTTTGGCCTTGCCGAACGAAGCGTTGTGTTTGTAACTTTTGGTGTTTGTAGAGGCACAACACCATAAAATCTCAACAGCTACATGATGTGCAAGATGCAAGGGCCCAAGATGCACCTTTGGATTAAGATCACGGAATTGTCGGACTGAAGGTAAAGAGTTCGTTTCAGAAAGATATTGGATGCGACTTACTCCCTTGGAATGGGTGCGATACCCCCCTGCTTCCACATCCATACTTCCCACAACGTTGTGGAGGGCTACGTCTCTCGCACCGTCTGATGGACAGCCACTTGCTGTTGTCGGTTTTGCATTCGGCCGTGTTTTGGGCGATGTATCTTGATACGGACGTGCTGTCATTTGGTGCAACGCGCGCTCTGAACACCAGCGTCATTGCATCAGGGGCGGCTGCAAAAGGGGGATTGCACACCTGCTGCCCCTGATTTGGTGCCGGCAAAAGTGGCCTGCTACACGTTGTTCTGAAATTGTGCCTGATGGACTGGGACCAACGAGGGTCCACATCGGGATGCGATAAATGCACATGGGTGCAGGTCACCCTGAAACACCCCTGGCTGATTTCTGTGGCACTGTCCCTAAGGGGGCGCACTTCGTGCAGTACGCGCACGGTGCGACTATTTGGGCGTCTGGCTGTACTAGAAACCCATACTTTGTGATACTTTGGGCATCATAGTTGTTTGACAGCAGGTTTTGATGCTTCTTCCACATTGGGGATATGGCATTTTTGGATTTTTACCCAATTTCACCCATTTCCACCCCCTTTGAAACGTTTTTTGCTCATTTCCACCACATCCATCCCTTTCTAGGTTTCTTTCTCCCCGCTTTGGGGACCCCGAGAAGGCAGGGGTTATGTAGCCATGTTAATTTCTCCCCACAATGGGGACCCGAGAAGGCAAAGTTTATGTAGCCATATTGATTTCGCCCCACCATGGGGACCCCGAGAAGGCAGGGCTGATGTAGCCACACTGGTTGCTCATTTCTTGGCCCCCCAGACGGCAGGGGTTTTGTAGCCACTTTGAGGGGTTGTGAGCGCGCCGTGCAAAGTTTTCCCCTAATCCCCCGTAGTTCTCCCCCTCTTTATGCAGCCCGTTTATCTTCCCCCCAAGACGGTAGGGGTTAAGGAGCCACTCCTTAGTGGCAAAGAAAGCCGAAGTATGTACGCAGTGCGCTGCTGGGGACAAGTGTTGAGGAAGTACCTTTGGGGAACGCAGGGCCGTCCCACCGTATGGTGGTTTCAGTACCTATGGGGAACCGAACCGTCCTAAGCCTTCGATAGGAGGAGAGGTGCTGCTGGTGGAAGTTAGATAGACCCACATAGGGTTAAGGATTTCCATGCTTCTTTACATTCCGTGGACCAGTGACATTGTTTGGCTTTGTCCATTATCCCCTAGAACACCGAGGGATGTATTCATTTGGGATGCGAAGGGCCTAAAAGATGCAAGGGACATGATAGGAATTATGAGATGGGCTCACGTCCTCATGCAACTCATTTCCAGATCCCCTCCGCACATTCCTTACGATGCTCCAATGCCACATGCGCGCAAATAAGCGCTTGATACTTGCCCTATAGAAACCATGAACATTGTTGTACTCCTTTTGTCAATTCTACTCTTGCATTTGCAGCAATTTTTGATTCCAAGACAAGTGCGGTACCCTCCATATGGTCCATGGGAACACATACCCGTGCATGTATGTATGGGCCGCACCTGCACATGATGAGGATATTGTGGGTGACAATGGGGATGTATGTGCCCTTTGTTACCCTTTGTTGAGAAGATGTCCATGTGTGACGAGTGTCAGTTGCAATATTGTACAGATTGCATTGACATGCATACATGTGACATTGTGTGGTAGTGCTTTAATTGTGCAACTTTGTCGTGTTGTGCACACAAGTTGCTCATTCTGAGATTGTAATGAGGTGACAATTGAACAGTCAGAAGGTTGCATGTTGTTGAGTGTGGGATACCCGGGTTGGTAATCATCGCCGTTCATGGCTCTTTCCATTTTGCATGATGTCTTATGTGAAGTGAAGGTAGCTGGCAACTATCTTGAGCTAGGGTAGTTCGGGTCCCCTAATTTTAAGGGCGTTTGGAAGAGGTGCCTAGGGGCTCTTCTGGGGGAATCCAGTCTAAAAGTAGCGCGCAGTGCAGAACGCCCCCTAAGGAGAAGGTGGCGGTGTTGCAGCTCCTTTTGGTACCAACAGACCTTGTCGCGACTCACAATGGGGTCCCACACCCGTGGGGCGTGTGGGACCCCATTTCCACTTCTTGGCGATCCCGGTGGCCTTGACAGCAGGAGTGGCCTGGAATGCCCCGTGTTCATGACCATGGGCTTGTGCGCTTGCAGGCCCTGGATGGGGATTGTGACGCCAGGTCTCCTGGTGTTGCAAGCAATGATGCTGTCTGGATCACCTCCCGCTGTTCAGCCTGTTCTGCTCCTGGACGCGCTTCGCCTTGCAGTCCCGCCGGATCTGGGCCTCTTTGCGCCTGCCTTTCTTGGATCCTATCCCAGAAGTCAGGGAAGTGAGGATTGATGATCCTGGTGCTGTCTCTTTGAAGGGCTCCCCCAAGGGTTTGCTCAAACAAATCAAATCCCTTTTTTCAACCAGTTCACGAACGCCCTCCACCCCTTCCTTTTTGCAAGCACAGCCAAGCAAGTGCAGCCGCAGCATGCCGCAGCATGCGGCAGTGATTAATTCGGGCCACCAGTGTTGTGCACGTCGTCTCTTGCATGTGAGTTCAATTTGCCACAGAAGCGTAGGTACCCACATGTGCAGGTAGAAGCATGCCGCAGCATGCCGCAGCACAAGAAATTTTTCCGAGGGACCGCACTAGCTTGAGCACAGCCTTCATTCAGCAGTGGGACCCTGTCTGGCCGTTTCTTTTCTGACGGGATATGAGTCCGCTGCAATGAGAAACAGAGTCCTCACTGCATGTAAGAGTTGTTCCTGCTCATAACAATACAGTACCTCAAGGCCCGCCTTTCTGCACAAAGGAGGGCATTGGGGATGCTGTCATATGGTGAAATGCCTGGATGGTGCGGGTAAGCGCAGCCTTGTCTTTGTTCCCTGACCTGGGCTGTGCTTGCACAAGGAGAAAGGGAGGTGGGGGGCAATGATTACTTCTGCAGGCAGCTGCTGCATCGGTGCAACCAATGTCGGCCAGCACTTCACCCACAGCAGTTGGTGCACACCCGTGACCAGCGAGACACTTTTGTTGATGCAGAATGTACTGGACCCCTGTGACAATGTGAAACACAGTTCGTCAGGCACAGAGCACCTTTGGGTCGAGGCAAAATCAATGCAGACTGAGCTTTTTTGTTGCCACTGAACATAAAGTTTCTGGGTAGTGCTTCTGCAGCAGAGACAATTCTGCAGAGACTGGGAGACTCCTTGATGAACAAGCAGAAAAGGCAAAAAAATCGGTTCAGGTGTCTAAGGGCACATGACTCCCCGGTCCTTTCCGAGCATGCAACACAGGATGTATTGCTGCTGCTGCTGTTAGTGCTGCTCGTGTATTGGCTGCTACTGCTGGTTGCACTTGGAGTGATTTTGAGGCCCACAACATCTCAGAATTTTGAAAACACTTTCGGTCCTTGATCTGTATGCCATCCGCAAGCAGTTGTATGTCAAACATGGCTAGTACCCTGGTGGTATGTGTGTTGTGGATCACATTTGAAAGGTGCCGGGTTATAAACCGCTACGTACATTTCATGACCTACCTCAGATTCTCTTTCGTTCACAAACAGAGAGGTGGGTAGCAGCCCTAGAGCCAATCCCTGGGGACCCACCCCATGCCTGCTCCGCCGGGTTGCAAGGCCCTCCTGCATCCCCAGACACGCACCTGCCATACACACAGCGCCATGTGCCCCCACTTCCTTCCCATGACCCAGCGCCCCCACCCGCGCCGGCAGCTCAGGGTCCGAGCATTGCTGTACCAGGGGTTGCTAAGGCGAGGGTCTGCTCCTCTCTTTCCTTGCAGGATTGCCAGGCTCTCAACCCCCCCGCCGCCGCTTGGGGGAGGACATGGCTGCCAGTACCTCCACCCTGCAACACTCAAGGTGTTGGGTATTATGGGTCTGCTTTACTCGGTGTGTGTGTGTGTGTGTGTGCATGTGTGTGTGTGTGTGTGTGTGTGTGCGTGCATGTGTGTGTGTGTGTGTGTGCGTGCATGTGTGGGTGTGTGCGCGCGCGTGCGTGTCTGTGTGTGTGTGTGTGCTCTACCACCCCCTGAAATACCTGGGGGAGTGAGGCCGATCACTTGCCCTGTTTGCCTTGTATTTGGCAGTCATCATCAACCAATCCTCAACCTGTGCCGCCGACACCCATAATTGACCCGGATGCCAGGCCGGTGACAGCCCCCAGACTCTGCCACGGCGGTACAGTCAGGACAAGATCCCTGTCATGCTACGCGGAAGGAGGCGTGCTGGGCCTTGCTGAAGTACGGCCAAGTACATGATCTCCAGGGTACCGTTGTGTGCAGGACCGTGGCTTTTTTGGTTGATGCCGTGTGGATGTTTCCTGAAGGCTGGCAGAACAGTCACTATGCCCATCTCTTACACAACCCAGTGCCACAGCCCCCAGTGCTCTTCGTGATCCCCTGCTCTGCCCCTGCGTGGACTCAATGGGTTTACTGCGGCTTCTCTTTCCTGCAGCAGAAATGGCGCCAGCCGATCCTAAAGAAGGACTCGTTTCTCTGATGGTCAGTCACATCTGTCGCAACCTGTCCAACAGGTCAGACACGTTGTGGAGTGTGACCACCACCCAAAGCGGAGATTGTGCAAAACGGAGTAACCTACAGAGAACAACCGGAACAGACAACACTGCCGGTTCAAATTGACAAAGTTGAGGCAACCCCTCCACGAGGGAAATCAAGGGCGACTATTTCACAAGAGGACAGGGGGAAACCAAACCCACAGCACTGTGCCCCAATGGTACAGCATCGCTTGGGAGCCCCCCAAGCCTGGACGCCCGAGCTGCCCCCTCGCATTGGCATGGATCGGCTCGTACGGTCGTCAGCTTCAAACGTTCAGCCGGCCGTGTTGTGCTAGCCCAGCTCCAGGGGCCCTTCACATGGGCTGCCCAGCGGTTTGGCACAAGGCCCCCCCCTCTGTGCCGAAGTGGTTGTCAAGACCCCTCCCAAAGCTGCCGCCAAGCCTTAGGCCAAGCCCTCAGGCATTGTGGCAGCCAAGCCGCTAACCAAATCTGCGCTGGGTGAGCCCATTCCAATGGCATCTTTGGAGCATGCCCAGCTCTTCCAGGTCAAACGTTCCCGCCAGAAAGAGTGACATGCAGAGCGTGCTTCGCCCCACCACCGCATGCTCTTCATAGTCATTCCGGGCACACCGCGCCCTTGCGGTGTGGAGGTGTGCTGTGTGCAACGTGTTCCTTGCTTTTGCCTCGGGGATGCGAATTTGCCCCCGGTCCCTCACATGTGAGGGAACCTTCCCGCGCAGGAAATTACTTCCCAGTGGGTACCCCCCCCCCCCCGTGCCCAAGAACCACCTTGCGCAAGAACCAACCCCTGGTTCCGCGGTCAAATTCTCGCATCACTTTTTTTACCAGGGTAGTGGCACCACCTCTTCCATTCCTTGTTCTGTACCATAGACGTTCCCATGTACACTGCCGGTGAGTCTGTCTTCTATCGGCGATCTGATGGCTCTCTTGTTCCAGCCACTGTGTTGGGTCCTGGTGCCCAGTCTGAGACAGTGCAGATTGAGTACAAACGCAATGAGCGTCTGGTGAGGCACCCAGCTGCTTTAATTGCCAACCTCTCGCGTCCCATCATCCCATGCACGTTGGAAGGCACACTACAGCCCAGTCAGCTGCGATTCACTCCTTTGGTGTTCATTTGTCAACGTGGTTAAGTGTGGGAAAGGAGAGGGCACGCATGTCCCGGCCTTATGTCGGATCAATGGGAGGTGTTCTTTGGCCCAATCCCCACCAGCCGCCTTATTGCACAGATCTGCGTTGACGTGATGTAGTCCAAAGGCATTTTTGAATGCGTATGATCTGTGAACTGAGAAGTACCCCCTAACCCCCCCCCAACCTCTGTCTTGTAGAATACAAACACTCTGGTGTTGACAAAACAAGGCCATCAGGTGCTGACGATTGTAAGGTAGCACATTTGTATCATATCAATGATCTTGTGGAACTGCCGAACATTGCTGCATATGCATACCAGGACGTGCATGTGTAGAGCGCTTTGAGACCTGCTTGCGCCCACCTCTGGGGCCTCCAGCCACTATAACCCTGTTGGGGTCCATCATTACAACGGGCGACCCCCCATGGTCCTAACAGCACACACGTGTGTGTGTGTGTGTGTGTGGATCAGTGCTCATGTGCAACGCAATGGTGTGTGTGTGTGGAAGGGTTCAGCATTGCGGCCTTTCTCACTCATCACTATAGTGGGGCCTTAAGGGCCTGCCCTGATCACACCCGTCATGACATCCCCAAATATCTGACAGCAATTTCGCCCAGGCCCTGTCAGCATCCAGGTCTTGGTGCAGAACCTGGCAGTGCCAGGTGGGGGGTTGGTGGCAGGCTTTGCAAGAAAAGTGGCAGCCCGTCTGCACCTGCGGCGGTTGTCCTTGCATTGAGCACCAACAATGAGGATGCAAACGAAACAGCACGGGACATTCACAACACAACGCAATTGTTTCCAATAGCTAGATGGCAAACTGATGTTGAGCAACAAACATTAATGCAACCCCGGCAGTAAGGGGTCGGGTCCCTGTGTGTAGTGCCAGGGGAGACACAGGCAAGCTGTGGGGGCCGACGGCTACTCTCAGTACGTGTTTGTCCCCTCTTCATGCTTTGATGATTGTTGCCGCCAGTCGGCCTTTGCATGAGCCCGCACATGTGACGTTTATTCTGTACATATTCCCGACCAGTCTACTTTCGAGCGCCGACAAAATGGCACCAGATGCCAGGCGCTGAGCCATCCGTTATGACTCCATCATGCTCGTTTCCAGCCAAAAGGACATTTCAACAATCATGTGTATCTTGCGCATTAGTGTGTGTTTGGTTGCCCGGTGCTCATCATGGAAGTGTCACTGCCCCCCCGGCAGTTGGGGGTCCTTGAGGGGGGTGGGGGCTAAAACAGGCTTCGACGACCTAGGGCCTTGAATATGGTGGGCATTGGAAACTGATGGAACTTGATCACGATGGATTCATGGTCGCAATCAGCACAGTGCTTTTCGTGTCTGTCGGGCCCTGCTAGAGGGCGTTGGTCCAGGATGGGCGCGACCCTGTCGCAACAATCGGACGGCCGGATAAAGCCTGGTGAAGGCCATCTATTGGATGGCGGATTTGGTGGCCGAAAGGGCTCAATCACCCCATATCCCAAGCCCAAAAAACTGGACATGCCTCCCTGGAAAGCAAAGGCAAATGACGGCCACAGTTTGTTGCGCGAACGGTCGGAACACGTGCTGACAGAACTCCACAGTTGGGGTGTCTGCAGGAACATGTGGGTGTGCCCTTCCAGATCGCTTGCAGAAATTGCATTTGATGGTGCGAGCCGTTGTGCACATTCAGCAATTTCTCAACGTGCGCAATGTGCGCTATGAGCCGTACGGCCCTTGGGACCACTTCCCAAGTGGCATTTTCGGGCAGCCAAAGGCCACCAGACGTCGTGGTTCAGATTCCGATTCCAATTCGGACTCGGATTCGGATTCATCATCCTCAGGCTCGTCACTTACGTCTGCTGATGAGGAGGAAGAGGAGGCTTCCTCGTAGGTGACACCGTGATCATTGAAACGCGAAACGCACCGATACGGTTACTTCCTGGGCTTGGGCACCCCAAGAAGTAACACTCCGAAACGCGAAACGAGTGCATTGAGCACAGCGAAACGCGAAACGTTCGAAACGGCCCCACAGGCTTGGGCACCCTGTGGGGCACTAGGCTCTTCGGTCGAGCGGCCGTACCGGAGAGTTCTACATCCTCTTCTTCCTCTTCCTACGGCCCTCCCCTGGCAGGGGGTGTGGGCGGCCACAACCACCATTGGTGAGGAGGATGGAGTGGAGGCCTCCGTTGTTGTGTGCTTACCCCTTAGGCCACCGCGTCCTTGCCACCCTGAAAAAATGTGAAAAATGCAGGAAAGGGTTGGTAGAAACCTAAGCGCGGTGCGCGCGCGGTGCACCACGCGGTGCGCGCGGTGCGTATATCTCCCTCACAGTCCAATAGCACAGGGTTGGTACCGGGATCCGAGCAGAGGGGTCTGCAGATGCTCCTGGCATCAGGTGCCAGCGTCTTCCATGCTTTGGCCCCACCGTATCTCTTTCAGGGGTGGGTATTGACCCGCACATTTTCACAGGTGAGGGCCCCTCCCACCACATGTTGTTTTTGCACTAACAACAACAATAGCTCGACAGGCCGGCGGCTACCGGACAACTGCCGCCGCTTAATGACCGGTTGCAGGCAGTCACACGCCAATGTTTGTCAGTCAAAGTCCGCCGTCAGTCCACAACCAACTGCTCTCAGTTACTCGCCAGATGCTGTCGGTGACCAGCCAACCGCCCTGACAAGCCAAACGCCTTTGGTGACCGTCCAACTGCCTTTGGAAATGGCCATTGGTGTGGGTACGACTCACTGCAGCAGGTCACGGAAGCATACAGTGGGCTCGGCTCTGCGTCTTCCACTGTGGGGCCTGCGTCTTCCACTGCGCTGCCTGGTAAGAGGGCAGACTACACAGCATCGTAACAGAACGCTGTACCCCATCCCAGCAACCTACATCGCACTCCGTCCAATCCATGTTGCTGCTGATGTGTCACTCTTGACCCAAATGTCTGCAGCATGCAGGCTGATGCGCCAAGCTAGGCATATTATGCACACACAAAACATACCCATGCCGATGTGCAGGCTAGGCAGATTGTCCTCAGAGCGGCACACCACTGGTGGATGTGGGGAAACACAAATCCTGGCGGTCCGTAGACATAGCTATTATCGTTGCATCCGATGTGGAGAACACGATTGCCATACAACGATAGGTGTGTGTTATGCATTTCCTTAGTCATTAGAAGGAGCGACGACGATTGGCTCGATAATTGGCCTCGCATAGGCACCCCCTTGTGCTGCGAGAGCACATATCCCCCGGCGTAGAACAGGTTATTGAACCGCAACTCAAAGTCAACAAAAGAGCGGAGGCTTTCGACGGTGACATAATCAAATAGATCTAGACCAGGGGCTTTGTGGAGGCAGTCAAACTGTTTAGTCACCTTCAAGAGGGAAACAAATTCGGCCTTTTTGCATCGACTGGGGTAGCAGTGGGCGGGCGGAGGTTCGAAAGTATCAAGCTGTCGTATCATATAGTCGTAGCAGTCCAAAAGTGCAGCTTTCTCGATTTTCAGAAACATATCCTCCAAATATAGTTCACCCAACTCCCATGCTGATGTGTTGCCATGTTGTGCGCACATATGTTGGTGTATCATGGTAAAATGGTGCAGAACATCCGGCATGGCAAACGATTCGGAATTACCAGGCATGGAGGCTAGGTGTTGTACCGGGATAGTAAGGGCACGGCTCATTTGACCGGCCAAACGGCTCAGTGGGTGCTCCGTGTGTGATAGAATGGGACGTAGTTCAACGAGGCCAAGCGCCTTGTTAGATTTATGCTTCAAATACAACATGCAATACGGGGCTGCCCGACGGCGCCAACTATATGGTACATAGCGGCCCCATCCTTGGGCATATGCATGCTCATATGCATGCTCGACAACATGGGACAATACATAGGACGTCATATTGGTGCAGTATCGTATATCGGGGGCTAAGGATGAAGTGCTGTTGGAATAATTCCGCCCGATACACACTACAATGGGCTATGGGCACACCCTCACCCCAACGGGTCCCAACAGAACCAAGGGTGGGCATCACGCACACTTCGCACAGTGGCTGGTAATACTCATGGGTCCGCTAAGTCCAACAAGTGGCGATATATGTCCTTCCCAGTTTCCCGTAGTGTGTGCTTCATTGCCATCCATAAAGCTAGTTTCATCCGCGGTAGCACCCTAGATATACAACGACCAGCATTGTGGACAGCTGTGAAGAAGTGGGAGGCAGTGGGTAAGGTAGCATTCTGTGCGCATTGTGTTAGGGTGCACCGGTGCAAAATAATCGGGGTACAGTACATGCAAGTCAGGATCGGTAGCGTGTGTAACCACATGGTTCACAGGGACAGGTCGACATATGGTGGGATACACGGGGCATGGACATGGGGCGGACAAGGCATGAGCCATTGCTGTAGGCGTGTAGTCAAACCGCAATGTGTACAACAGTGAGCCTACCGTAGGTGAGCGCTTCGGCTTGACGCTCACTTGTTTATATAGTACCGTTGTAGGCACCTAGGCACCCCACTTTGTCGAATGACAGACTTCACAGCGTCCACAAATGGGCCATACAGCTGGCGGCACGCACCGGCAGACACACAGGTATCTCCTTGCTTAGGTGTACCTTTACATCAGTCCGTTCGCGCTGCAGGCGCAAACGTACCTTCTCAAACAACTGAAACCACAACCTAATTCCCACTCAGTTCTCAGTTCTCAAAAACCGCCACAAGGCTAAGGGCCTCCCGTGCACTGGGATTGGAGCGTTGGCTCGTAACCTTAGTGTGGACAAGTTAAGTCAACTCTGTGGGAAAATGTGCTACGGGCACCAAACCGCCTTTGACTGAATGCGGATACTTGGGTGGAGATCAGGAGGGGCAGGACGTGTTCACGGTATGTGGGAAAGCCTTAAGCTAGTGTGTCTCTCTATACATGCAGTCACTTGGAAACACCATCTCAATGGGGACCATGTCAACATCACACTCATTTGTGATGGCTGGCGTCGGATGTGGGAACATGAATGCATTGTGAGTGAGCATACATTGACCGGTACACGACGCCATCGGCCGTTCATTTGACCGCATTGGCAAAATGCTTGGCTGCTGCGCATCGGCATGGGTGCAGCGTGTTTGTTACCTCATGGGTTTACCCCATAGTGCATGCAGTGTTTTCCGTTGTGGGATATTGTCACCGGCACAAGCATCGGAAAAGCAACACATACGATGGGGCACATCGAGGTCGAAACCCTTTTCATTGCGCAAAGGAGCACGTTGGAAAGATGCTATGGGACTCAACCTGAGAAAAATACAAGCGTTGGAGTTTGATCCAAATGTATGCTCTAATAGCATTAACGGGGCCTCATAGATGGGTTTTGGTCCCCATGTTCTACGACAGGAAGCATGTTCGGGTGGTAACGTGTGGCATATTGTCTGCCGTGAGTGAGCCTAGCCTTGGTTTCTGCATCAGTGTGCCGTTCTCGGGGCCTCACTGCTAGATTCATACGTGCTGAATGATTTGGTGCGGCAATCACGGCACTGGCACTCCCTTCTGCGACGTGCTAGAGTGTGGATCACCTCCGCATACCGGCACTACCAGCGGCATAACCGAAGGGTTGAGCTCTTTTCGGTGATGAGCCATTTGTGGGCATCTAGGCGCGCCACCCACCGGATGGAGTCGCCTCTGCCTAAACGCCAGTGCCGCACAAGGCCGGCATCTTGGGCCAATGCCCGCCACCAGACATGGCCCCCGCAAAGCGACGAAGGCTTGTCACCCTTGAGGACCTTTGGGGAATGGCACACACGTGACCCGGCATTCCCGCCCCTTAACTCTTACGCATTACAGGCTTACCATATGGTTTTGCAGTTTTGCCTGCCGCATCAGAGAGCCCTCTGGTATACGCATATGAATGGGTCTTTACATGTGCCCCGCGTTGCGGGTTGATCCGCGTTGCGGGGATCCATTGTATCATATGCCGGAGTCGCCCACTTTCCCAAGCACAGTCTTGAGTACTCTTTGAACTTCTGAGTCAGTCAAAAAAAATATTGCTTACCGTGGGTGTGGGGGAAAAAATGCCCTTTCATGCTTTGCTGAAAGGGTTGTTTTTGCTATTATGCACAGTTTGCACCCCTGTGTCGTATCTTATTGCAGTGAATTTATTTTTGTTTTTGGCGAACTCTGTGGTCAGATGCCAGAGTCTAAGACACCGGTACTAGATAAAAAGAGGCCAGTGGATGAGGTGGATCCTGAGATAGTCAAGCTGAGGGCATTCGCGGAAACTAGGTTCCAACATTGGATCAAGAGGATTCAAGGGGATCATCTTGCAAAAAGGGCATCTGCATTGACGATGGAGTGGCAAAAAGAGGGTGAAAACGTGCCAGAGATGCTGGCAGGAATGGCTACTCTTCTGCAAGTGGGACTCGAACCAGAACGGATGCTCGACCTGGTAGTGGCGTGGGAGGACGTGGCTTCAGTGCGATACGATTGTGTGGCCATGAAATTCAAGCCAGTTGGTAACCAAATGGGAGGCGGCGCCCCAGCGGGGGCTCCGCACGCAGTCGAATTTTTGCATCAGGAAATTGCTGATCTTCGCCGAAAATTGGATGCCCAGTCGACTGCCCAGTCCAAGTCAAAGTCCGCCAAGACAGACTACCTCAAGGGGGCACTCACTGCTGAATTGATCGAAGAGTTCTTACAGGAGCCGGCGATTCCGGAATGGATGACAGACCTCTGACAGCTGCTGACCAAGGCCCTGGATGAAGAGCTCCTGGAGGACCCATCTGTCCCTGTGAACGACCTGTGGAGACTGCTTATCACTAAGTACCAGGACTACGAAAAGCGCTACCACAAGGGACGTGGACATCGACGACGTCGATCGACATCGCGACACAAAGCTCGGCGCAACAGGTCCTCCTCCTCGTCCCACAAGGGCAAGAAGTCGCGCAAACCCAGGAGGTCCAGGAGTAGTTCTACGGAGAATTCGTCTGCCAGTGGCTCTGAGTCTGATGAGGAAACGTACTACAGGGGCAAGTTCAAGTTCATCGTGCGAGACGGCACCGAGTTCCTGATTGCCAACAATGGGCGTGAGTGGCGCACTGACAAACGCCCCCCAGGTGACTGCGATAAGTGTGGCGGGCGCCATTGGGAGTGGCTTTGTGGCAAAGGCAAGTCGAGAAAATGACCCGGGGCAGTGGAGGCACCGCCAGCACCAGACCTGCCCGGGGATGGTTGCCAGGGGTCTACCGAACTTTCGAGGTGGTTCGACCAGTTCGTGGGGGCACGTGAGGACTCAGACCCAGTTTCGCGACTGCCCTATTTTTCTAGGAAATGTCTGGAACTGGCTGCATACCAGGCCTAGCACCGCTGGGATATATTGGTCAACAATCTGCATTATATCGAGTATAAAGGTGCTAGTTTTTTGTTGGTGTGAGGAACTTTGCCCCCGAGTGTCTTCACCCCGTTGTGGCCCTGCGGGTAAACCTTTCCACTAGCCGGAGGGTGTCTACACGCCCACAGCCTAATAGGGCTACGGCCCTTGGCGCCCTGGTGGAGGGGGGCAGCCGCAGGGCTCCCTCGGGCAGGGGGGATATTGGTGTTTGGTGTACTTTACAGGTCATTATACCTATGCTAGACTGTCCAGGGGCCTGTAGTGCTGATGACCAGAGAACTGAGGGGAAGAGCACTGATGTAGTTTGCTCCTGCATTCAGCTTTTGGTGCCATGTCTGTGCAAAAATGCCCTTTCATGCTCTGCTGAAAGGGTTGTTTTGCTATAATGCACAGTTTGCACCCCTGTGTTGTATCTTATTGCAGTGAATTTATTTTTGTTTTTGGCGAACTTTGTGGTTAGCCCGCCCACCCACCCAGTTCGCTGTGGCTACGCACTGGCTGTATTTCAACAACATCACGCTGATGAGCACTGATGTAGTTTGCTATTGCATTGAGTTTCAGCTTTTGGTGCCATGTCTGTGCAAAACATGTGTGGACAGCGGATGAAGACAGAGCCACATGGTGCGAGCATGTATGTTTTCACACAGGGTTAGGGCGACCTGGTGGTCAGTTGCCCCAACGGTCCCAGGCACGTATAGGTCCATATATGGTACCGTAGCCAACAAGCCTCCACAATGGTGTTGCGTTTGGGATAGACACGAATGGTAGAAATCAGGGCATGCATCAGACACCGTTAACAGAATCCAGCAGGGAATATGGCTATCCAGCAAAGGGGTCTATGCAAAAGGGTGACATGCATGCATCAAGGCATCACACATGTTATGCCAGCGTGATTCATGGACCTCTCGTCAACTTAGCTTCTGAGTGCACCTGTGCTATACATAAATGGACCTTCAGCTTTCCCGGGTTCTCCCGAGTACACCCAATGACACCTTGAGCGTTAGGAACTCAAAAAAAAAAAAGCAAAAGGGTGACACGCATGCGGTAGTACCAACCTGAAGCGAGATGCCAAAGGTTGCATTTAGTACATGTCCCATTTCATATGAAACGGGTGCGTAGTCGTGTGGGTCGTGCCGCCCAGTATCATATCGGTGACGTAGCGCTCCCAAGACTCAATGAACTCAACAACCAATAGACGCGTGGCGTTGAACCAAGACCTCCCGTCCCATTTAGCGGCGAACAAACTCCAACCTTTAAGTAAAATGGCATTATGGAGGAGCTGTGAACGAAAGCACCGGCAGAAGCAGGCATCATGGTGCGATAATGGGACGGAATCTCGCGCGGGAAAAGAAAATTGCATTGAGCAGTAATTTTTTGAAGCCAGTAAGGAAGTGTGCATGTTCTAGGTGGGCAATTGATGCTTCACAAGCTTTGATGTCGGACAAAACATGCATCATGTCATATCAAACATGTAAAACATCTAACATATCAAAATTGGACTCATGTGGACAAGTGTCCGGTGAGCTCTGACCATCACATGCAGTGACACATGAGGTGGTCCATGTCAATCATCTTTATGCGCATAAGGGTGCATAGTTCGGCGCGCCGCCTTGGACCGGGTACTACGGCGTTGAGGTCCAGTATCTGCCGGTGGCGCCGGCGCCCATCGGTAGAAGGTGCACGCCGCTCGGCGGTGCCCTTCCCACCCTTTCCAAGCATGTTGGCCATCTTCGAAATAATGTTGTCTTCCATGCAATCCACACGGTGGGTATAGACCTCAAACTTCTTAGTCAAATCGGTCAATTTTTGTTTTTGTTCCGCACTATCGTGGGTGATTTGTTGTCTCCATGAATTTTGAACCGCATGATGTTGTTGCCCCTTACGTTCGGCCATTGCAACAAGTTGTTGTGCATAGCGGGAGGATGGGCGGTCGTGATTGTGTTGTTCATTACCAGCGGCATCCACATTGATGTGGGTGACGTCCGCCTCGCCATGTTGTGGTGCTCCACGTTTTACTTTCTGAGGGTCTATTTTTTTTTGTCGAGGATGATGTTGCCGTCGATCAACAACGTCATCCGAGTGGCAATCCTCCTCTTGCTATCCCCGTCAACTATGGCACGTCGATTGAATTGCACCGAACAGATCTTGAGACATCGTGACCTATTGAGATACTCAGGCATCAGGCTAGGGACTTTGCATCAAACGGGTACAGACTTGGGAGACTTCGAAAATTGCATAGCTTTGGACGATGCGCACCATTGCACTTTTTCGCTAACATTGCGCCCTCCATCAACGACCCCGTTGGGCCCACCAGGGAACAGGAATCTGGGCATGCCTCTTGCCATGCTTGGACTGTGCGCCCCGAAAGAATGCTCTGCGCAAGATATCCGCAACGGTATCGGAATGCTTCCTGCGGCGCATGAGTTGCCGAACATCCCAGGGATGAACACCAGTGTCATGGACGTTTCGTGTGCGGAGGATGTAGTCACCATTGACAATGACCCTGTGGCATGTGTCATGGTGGCCGTGACGTTGATCTTATGCGTGGTTGTTTGCGTGGGGACGTGCATTGACACCCCTGACAAGGCTCACCATCAACATTGCAACATGGTCCCGTCTGGTGTCACAATGCCGGAACGGGGAACCGAAGCAAGTGGTTCTACAGACCTTGGTCCCACTTTGACACGCAAGCGTGCCTCATGGCATGAGTTGTTGGTCGCGTTTTCGCTATCTAAGAATTTCCGAGCTCTATTCCATCACAAACATAACAAAACAAATTACCTCAATGGGATCCGATATTTGAGCATCTCGTGGATCATCTTCGGACATCTTTTTGTGTTTACAAAACCTGGTTTTCGCAATTTGCTTGCAGCGCTCCCAGTATTCGTTGACAACTACTTCTTCGTGGTGGTCTCCACTAGCACTTTTTGCGTGGATACTTTCTTCTTCATGGGCGGTTTTCTACAAGCGTACATTTTGACGAAACGGATCCACAAACTGAAGAAAAAGTGCCTGCACGGCATCCCTTATTTATATTTGCTACGGTATTTCAGACTGACACCGCTTTTGGCGTACGCATTGTTTGCAGCGCGGATTTTCAAGTTCGCTGGGCACGGGGCCATCTGGTTCCATTTCCAAAGATCAACTATATGGGCTACAGCTGAAAAGTACTGGTGGGCGGTTCTGCTGTATGTGAATGATTACGTCCCCTATAAAGATGGGTACAGTGCCGGTGCGTTTGAATGGACCTGGTATTTGGCCAACGACTTCCAATTCTTTCTTGTCACGCCTCCTCTGATTCTGTTGTACATATACGTGTCCAAAAGGGGGACTGTGGGGCTGATTCTCTTCATGATGGCGTGCTCGGCGGTCTTGAATTTTAGAGTCCGCACGTTCCTCCAACAGGACTCATATATGCGGCCTACGAACAGGTGTCCACCGTATTTTTGGGGGGTGCTGGCTGGGCTGTTGCTGTTGCATTTGGACGAGCACTGTCCTCAGGAGCGCGAACGCCGCAGCAGCAGGCCCCATGAGGGTGAGTCTTCACAAGATGGCATGGAGGTCCGCAATGCCAGTTCCTGGGACACCATCCGACCTGGGGACCGCCCCCCCCCAACAGTCAGCATGGAAGCTGCAAGTGGGGACGCAGACAGTGACAGGCTGGTGGATGGCCCGTCTACGCAGGTCAAAGCTGGTTGGGAGAAGAGAGTGCTACGCATTATCCATGGCTCATGGCCCCGCAAGGGGCTGTATTCCATCGGGTTCGCGCTCTTGGCGTCTGGAAGCTGGTTACAGAGCCAGAGGGTCCTGGCACATTATGCCTCCATGTACCGCCCAGACTTGGGAATCCCCCAGTGGTCAACTCTGGCGCAGTCCTGGCACGCTGCATACTACGTGTTCTGTTGGGGCCTGGGTCTGGCCTTTATCACCATCCCTTGGTGCTTTGGTTACGGTGGGTACCTTCGCAAAGCGCTTGAGCACAGAATGTGGTCACCATTGGCGCGACTGACCTATGGCGTGTATCTGGCCCATCCATTCGTGAACCTGTGGTGGACCTATCAAGCGAGCACGTGGTTCATCCTCACTGTCCCGAACTTGATTCTCATGTGGATCTCTTTCACTGTGCTGTCCACGGCGCTCTCATTGTTCGCCTGGCTGCTGGTGGAGAAGCCTGTGGCCAACATTCTGGACATGATTGTGCAATCTCGATGAGAATGGCTGATGCATTTGTTCCTGGAGACAATGGCAAGGGACTGGCATGGGACCCATGCCTCGATTGTCATCTTACGGGCCTCAGATTGGGTCGTTTATGCCCCCATGCCCCCATTGGGGCTGCGTGCAAGGAGTGATTTTTCCGTTCCCTTTTCGTTGGTGCTGCCTGCACATGAACAGCGGGTCATATTACGCAGCTGGTGCTTGACTGATGGTGGTCGGCCAAACACCGACGGCAGTCGCTGGTCGACTGACGCGTTGTTGACGCCACGTGTTCTTGTAGTTTCGATTCCCCGTCTGCCGCACTGCAGGCACAGAGGCTTTCACAACGGTCCCTCAAACCCAAACTGCTGGCCAGCCTCCCCCCAACATCCGGTGCCACTATGGCATGCAACTGCGGTCGTGTGGCCTCCAATGCCGTCAGTCGCATTGCGTGCGCTGAAACTTGCTCTGGTAGGAGCTAACTGTCGCGAGGCCTATGCTGGATATCCCCAACAAGACACTTCCCTGATTGCACTGCTAAGCAGGGCCAAGTGCCAGCTGCGCTGCTCAGCAGTCCATGTTGTGCATTATGTGCACTCGGTCTGACTCGCCCTCATGTCTCTCCATGCAACTGGATCCTCCCAGCTCTCTCTAGGGTTCCAACACACCCTTAGTATGGCTCAGTTGCGCTCCATCTCGTTTGAGTGTGCAGCCGCTGGCAGCCAGTTTTCCCCGGCAGCGCGCATACAAGCATCCTCAATGTCCTCAACCAGCATGCTCTACCAGCATTGCGCATCTGTACACATGCACGCACAGATAATCCAGAGCCTTGGTAATTTTCCTCAGAATGGGGTGGCGAAATCAGGAATCGTTATCAGGCAACAGGCCATACTCACGTGTTGGTGTTATCGCGGGCCCCAAACTGCGCTTCAACTGCTGTGCATTAGGAATGGATTTTCAATGCTTTCTGTTGTATTTCCAGTTGGGAAGTGGGGTGGGCTTTTAAGATTGTGATCAGGTGTTGTTAAAAGGGGTAGATGTTGTAAGAGGGAGGTTGGGGATATTGTTTTCGGTGGGGCAGGGTGACCGTGCACTCTCACAATCCTGCGTGGGCAAATCAGGGGGTGTGGTGACTGGAAGTGGCAGAAGTATTTTTCGCCCATTTTCTTGCCCATTGCTGTGTGGCAGGGGGATAATGATTGGTGCACATGGCACAAAAACACATTGTGAATTGCTCTACCAGCCCCCAACACGTGGTCTTCATTATCGGGGACTTCTGGGGGGCCAAGAGGGATTTTCAAAGCTGGAGTGATGAGGAAGCGGATACCCCTGCGTAGGCCTGTCTCACGCCGTCCGCTCAATGGCCTCTCTGCACATCATCGAAGTGTCCCCTTGCCTGCAAGCGCCGCTTGGAGATGCTCAATCAGAAGCCACACTTTCAGACATGGGGTTGTGGGTTGGTACCCTACAACACATCAGATAAACTCAGGCCCAGGTGCGGTGTCCGATGCACGCACAGCTGCTTTCTATGATGCGCACAGCTGCCCCGACCAGCAGTTCTGGGAGTCGATCTGGAGAAGCTCGGCGTCACGGATCCGATGGGATTGAGGGCCTCGCCCAGCCAAATGCTGCCAGGACTGGGTCATCTGCTCCTTCACGCAGCAGCTGCACTTTAGGCCGCTGTCTAAGGGAGTGCCGTCCCCCATTTGGTCCCCAGTGCCCTCGTGCTGGTCATTCTGCTTGAAGTCAGGTGTCTTGACAGCATCAGGATGTGCCGGCACTGGCACCTCCACCGTCACTTTCAGCTCCATTTGCATTGTCTGCCTCTTCCCCGGGATTGTAATCCCGAGGGTTGCGTTGCATACCTCGGGTTGTCTACACCGACGAGGCTAGACTGTCTGTACATTACACCAAATGTCGTGTCAGATGTGCCATGTGGTCCAGACTGCATCGACCGCATGCCCCCAAAACCATGCTCTTTCAGGTGGCGGAGTGTGCTGTGACTACTCCGATGACTGCGCCGCTCCCAGGGGACCCAAAATTTTCTACCTAGACGGGTCCGTCGCATTTTTCAAGTCGGGAGAGTCCAACCCAACCCAACCCAACCCAACCCAACCCAACCCAACCCAACCCAACCCAACCTCCCCCTTCCCCGGGTCCGAGACCCGGTCGGTCTGCCATGGAGCCATTGCTTTACCCTTTTGATGCTGGGAGAGTGGGGTTGATCCCTGAGCGGCACGCCTAACCGGCACCAAGGGAGGGGGAAGAGCTTACCCAGAGAGGCCAAGAAACATTCGATAACCGCTAACCACGGTGATCTCAAGGCAACATTCGGTCCTCGTCTGAGGTGCTGCAGTGCAGCAAGCCAAACAATGAACTGAAGTTTGTGGCAATGACCATATGCCTGTGACACGGGGGTATATGAGAGCTCTGTATCCGTTGCTTTATGGTCCCCATGGGCCCTTGCCAGTGAGAACTTAGTTGTTTTCAGCTGTTTTCAGGTTGGCATGCGTCGGCTGCAAATTTTCGAAAATTCAATTTTCTTGTGTTGTGCAGACATCTTTTATAAGGAATTAAGTTTAGGTGGGCGGGAGGGGGTCTGGGTGGGTAGTCCAGCTCTGGGTGGGTGGGTCAAAAATCTCAGCCCCACCCCCCTTTACAAACAGTCCCCTGCTTAGTGGCTGGGTGGGTGTGGACCTGCTTAGTGGGTGTGGACCTGCTGTTGTTGTTGTTGCTGTGCTCGTGCTCATGCAGACTATTTTAGCTTTTCGCAATTTCAGCCATGAATGTTGATCATATTGACATGTACCCAGCTGGTGCTGTTGTCCAGGCTTTGATATGCTGGCTGTGCGCCAGATTTGCGCGTTTTGTAGACACCACTTCATAAACGGCACTCAAAGGGTGCAAAAAAGCACTAGCCTCCGAGTGTAGTGGTCTATGACCTGGGTTTGCAACGGCAACCCTCGTGTACACACATTTCTTCTTGCCTTGTCGTCAGCCCTCTTTGTCCTGTGTCCTTGTCCGTCATTCTGCTGCAACGGAAACAATGTGGTTTTGGGGCTTGGATATCAGATACACTGCAAGCACAGCGGGAGCATGCCAAGAAAAGGGAGCATAAAGCATGGGAGGACAGCCAGAAGTCAATGAAGCAACTCTCATCATCAGCAGCAGCAGCGGCGGCGGCGGCAGCAGCAGTAGTAGCAGCAACGGTAGTAGCATAGCAGTAGCAGCAGCACACAACAAGCTACCACCCCAACTCAGGCAGCCACACCAGCTAAGACATCAGCACAGCCTTCCACGCAGTCTACCACTCCAACACAGGCAGCCACACAGCCCTCCACACAAGCTACACCCACAATGCAGTCAACCACACCAGCTTGGACATCACCACAAGCTACCACTTCAACTCAGTCAACCACCAACTCAGACATCACCACAAGCTACCACCGCAACTCAATCAAACACTCCAACTACCAGCCCAAAACAGCAGTTGGCGTTTCTTACGGTTGTTGCAGCGGTAAAATCAGAAACCCCCAAAACCGAAAAAAGAAAAAAAGATGTGGGGCCCCCTTTAGCAAGGGTGGTAGCATCACCTTGGGGGAGGTGGTGCGGGGGTGCCATGAATCCCTGGGACAGCATCTTTTGTTTTTTCCTTGAGAACCACCCTACATGTTTATAAAGGGTGGGGGGTGGGTTGGGGGGGGTGCCTCAATTTCTTCCAGGTGGGTGGAAGAAGCGTGCCCAAGCGTGCCCAGACTGGCTCCGAAATAACAGCCCATACCAATGGAATTCATACGGGGGAGGAATGAAATCCTTCGGGGGGGCCAATGAAATTCACAGGCAGCACCACTTGAATCCATAGCTATGCTTTGGCCTGAGCTGTGGTGACCACCTTATGGTCGTTGGAACACCTGCTACATTGGCTTCTAGTGGGCGTTTTTACCGTGTTCCCTCTCTGTGTGAGGGGTAGGCCTGTTTTACAGATACTACCCCCCCCCCCCCTTGTCTAAGCTACGCCCTTGTCCAAGCTACAGTAGGCGTAGGGACCGTATTAATTTGGTACCTAATTTTAATTCGGTACCAAATTTAGTGCAACCGCATAAGACATGGGTTTGACGAATTCGCACGGTACATAGGGTCATGTACACATTTGTTGTGAGTGTTTGCCCACATAACTCTGATTTTGGGGGTATTTGTGCATTATGGAACATGGAACATGGGTGGAGGTTGAGGTGCACTCATACTATGCGCTCATTTACGTGTGTGTCGGTAGTTGTATATGTCGCGCGCAAGCTACGCCCGTGTCCAAGCTACAGTAGGCGTAGGGACCGTATTAATTTGGTACTTTGGCGTAGCTTAGACAGGGGGGGGGGGGGGTATATGATTCTGGCTGATGTAACATGTGACCGAACGAAGCTCACCTTTGCAGCTTCCGGACTATGTCTACTGAACGCAAAAAAAAAGTTGTTGCTGTTCTTCTCGCGAGGGGCTGGGGATATTGGAATTCTGGGGCGGAGTCATGACCTGGTCACCCGAGGCTTAAGGACGGGGTCACTTGGTGACGCCCCGGGGACCCTCAGTCATCACCTGCACATCTTGCAATTCAGCGATCGCAGCATTTGCCAGACTGCGGGGTGTATGGTGGTGAGTTTGGCAGCAAAGCACATAGGGGTTATGGGGAGTGGAAGTATGGGGGCCAGCATGCAGTGGACGGACGGGGGGCAGTATGGGGGATATTATCAGGGACGGGGGTTGGGGGGGGGGGATGGGTGGCAGGCACATTGGGCAGGTATGCAAGGGGGGCTGGATGGGAACGGTTAAGCAGCACTGCTAACACGTGCGCATTGGATACCAAGCCGCAGCCTTTCGCCACTGCTTGCTACAATAGATGCGGCTGGCTACTTGTACACACTGCATGCTCCCCACTGCACATGTATGGGGTCTCGTCCCCCACGGAGTGCAGAGGTCTGCACTGTCAGGCCTATGCGGTTTTGCTGTGCCCCAAGTCCTTGGGTTGGGGTGCCTGTCGTCTGTTGCTGTCGCATGGACGAAGAAGCGCCCGTCTCCGATGATGCACTTCTGAGTGTTCTCGTCGTCTTCAATTTGCAATCGCTGCTGCCCCCCCCCCCCCCCGCCTTCACTGCCCCACAGACCAGCGCCCAAGCGATGTCGCAGTCCTTTTCCTGAGCCGGAGCCGGCGCGTCCCCCGCTGTGGCAATGGCCGCGTTGCTGCCGGTGGACGTGATCTTGGTCGTCTGCAGCTTCAGCACCGCGAGCGGGAGCGTCGCCCTCTGCTCCGCCTGCGCGCACTACCGCGCGGTACTCAAAGAGCCGCGGTTCTGGGCGCTCCGTGCGCACCTGGACTTCGGCATCGTCCCCGCCGCCGCGCCTGAGCACCCCACGGCCATGCTGCAGTACCAGGCCTCGTTCCGGAAGAGGGGCGCGCGGATCCGTGCCCTGGAGTCGGGCCTTGAGGAGAGGATCGGGGCGTGTACGATGCTTCTGGAGCGGAACGACGCCCGGGTCCGTGACATGCAGCAGCACCTGGGGGACATCGAGGCCATGATGGGTCAGGTCTGCTCTGCTCTGAGGCGACAGAGGGGGTGCGGCAGGGACGCGGCAAAGACGTCCGTGGGCTTTTGTTTTCACAACTGAGCTCCCTCAATGGGGAGGGTGGAGGGCAGGGATGCATTAGAACGGAGGGCACCTCGGAGGCGGTCTCAGGAGCGGTTAGACAGGCGGTTGGAGGCGGTTGCAAAAGCGCCTGGAGGCAGTTACTGTCGGTTACAAATGCCATTGAAGCTGGCATTTGCCGCCGGGGGGACAGTGGCTGGGCATCGGCTGGGCGCCCTGGGGGGGGGATCAATGGTCGGTTCCGATAGAATGAATGTCCCCGCCATAGACAATTCCAGCCATTAGTCCAGCAGTACTGCAAAGTCCAATCAATGCACGTGTCCCCTTCTTGGTTGGGGTGCTCCACTCTGTAAAGTACAGTGAGGCGTTTTGTTGCGGTTAGCTCTGCGGGTCACTTGAGTGCTTGTCCTTTCTGCCGACTCTAGAGAACAACCAGGATCAATAAAATAGCAAGGCGCCCTGGATGGGGGGGGGGGGATACCCCGCGCTCTCTAATGCATCCCTGTCGGAGGGGGTCCAACCCTCATCCCACTCAAGTGGGCGGGCCAATCCTTCCCTTCGGCGCGGTTGTGGCAGTCAGGTTTTACCGTGCCAAAGGCGCCTGGAAAACTCATCCCCCGCCCCCTGACCCCCGACCCCACCTCCCCACCGTAGGAGGCAAGAGCAGGCTGGCTCTCTCGGTGTCGGTGGGGGGTAAGGGGGCCAGGGACCTGCGCCACCGCCAACGACAAGGAAGGTGGGTTGCACACAGGTATCCGGCCATGGTGTCCCCCCGTGATAGCCGGGGATGGTGGTCCACCGCGCGCAGGGGACGCGGCACCCAGGGGACCAATCCTGGGCCCCTGCGGCGCGCAGCCCTGTCTAGCCAACGCCCCGCGGATCTGGCATCCATTTGACCACCAATGGGGCCCCTGAGGCGTGCCATGGCAATGGCCATGTGCGCAGGGGATCGGGTACCCAGAGGGCCAGACCTGGGCCCCTGCAGCGCTAAGCCCCCGGTTGCGAAAGCCCAGGGGATCCGGCACCCAGTGGGCCACCGCCAGGGCGGTCCAGGGAGAAGGACGAGGATGAGAGCAAGGAGCAGGGAGGAGATGCAGAGAAAGAGGGGGAGGAGGAGGAGGAGGAGGTGGTGGTGGTGGTGGAGGAGCCACAGGAGGAGAAGGATCCGGATCAGGGGCGGGAAGCGACAGACCCGCTGTCAGTCAACATGGGCAAGCCGCGCTGGGACGGAAGCACAAAGAATTTGGTCACTCGAGCCCAAGACCAAATGTCATCCACGCAGCTGCCCCTCCCCCTCCCTGTGTGGGCGGAATGGCTTCGGAACCCCTGCGTTGTCGGGGGTTCCCAACAAAGGGGACAAAAAATGGCCCGCGTGGGGCCGGTGGAGACAGGCGCCTCAAGGGCGGTCCTTGACAAAAAAAACAAAATCTGGGTCCTTGTTGTTGTCCTCATCCTCGTATTTGTCCTTGTCTGACACCACCACCACCACCTCCTCCTCCTCCTTGTCTGCCTCCTGCTTCTCTCCTCTCCTCCTCCTCCCCGTCCTTCGCCCTGGCATCCTCCTCCTCCTCCTCGTCCTTCGCCCTGGCATCCTCATCCTCCTCCCCGTCCTTCGCCCTGGCATCCTCCTCCTCCTCCTCGTCCTTCGCCCTGGCATCCTCCTCTTCCTCCTTGTCCTCCTCCTCCACCACCTTCTCCTCGTCCAGCGCACTGCCCACGCCCGCAGGTTCAGGACAGCCGCGACGCCATCGACGACCTCATGAGCCAAATGGACCAGCAGTTGGAGAAGGGCACGGCGCTGGAGGAGCAGCTGCGCCGCGGGCTCAACGAGTCCGCCATCCGCGGGAACTTCCCACGGGCGCAGAAGTTCTGCCTGCACTTGGACCTGCGGTACTCCGTCGTCCACTTCGGCGAGGGCTACGACACGTACAAAGCCCAGTGCCAGACCTGCCGCATGTTGGCGAACGTCAACGTCGTGGAGAAGGGCGGCAAGCGGCTTCCGTCCGCGGCGGGTGCCCCCCGGTCCCGGGGCCGCAAGGGCACCGGCGTCGTGAAGTGACTTCGTGTGCGGCCCCCGGGATGGGCACTGCGCGTTCCGGCGGAGCTACACTTTTTTTTTGGGGGGGGTTCAGCAAATGAGGTGTCGAAAGGACGACAGGACGCCATCCTGCGGCTGTGGGGCACCACGCACGACATCATTGTCCAACGTCGGGAGTGGGCAAGGATTGATGGACGGTTTGGTTCCGGTTGCAGCAGCCCATCGGCAGTGCTGCAGCCCAATCGCATCGCGCTCTGCTCCTTTGCCTCCGCCACGGCGCAGGGCCACAGAACAGGGATTCGGAAGTGACACAAGTCCCCCGCACCGCCGGATGAACGCCTAGACCACTCGACGCGAGTGTACGTGTGCCTGCGCAGGCGGGGGAACATGACTGCCGTCCTTTGGGGTCATCGGGAGCTGCCCTGCGAGAAGGCCTTGTGCACGGCCGCGATGACTACAGCGATGAGCGGCGGCCCGACCAACACAGGACTCCGCAGTGCGTCCGGATGCCAAAAGTCAAGACGGTATTCACGGCGACCGCCTCGCACGTCCCTGTCACGCTCAGCGCGCTCGCATGGGGCTGCGACTGTGCGGGGCAGGCCCCGTCCGTGGCGAGAGCATCCGCGGCCCGTTCCCACAGAGACGCAGGGGAGTGACTGCTGCGAGCCAGGACGCGGTGACGGGGATAGTGCGAGTGCGTGCGACACAAGGCGGCCCCGCGGGCCCTGCTTGTGTCTTTTGGGATACCACTGGAGCTGGTGGGAGTCAGTGTCAAACGGGGAGGGGTCGGCTTGTGAGACGGCCTGCACCAGTCGATTTGGGGGTCTTGGGGGATTGGGAGGTGCTCGTATCGTGACCCAATGCTCACCCAAATATATTCCCACGACCGGGGGCGGTCGCAGGAATCTTCGGCCACCCCATCACCCCACGTTGGCCCACCCCCGGCCGAGTCCTGACAGGCGAAGTTTTTTGGGGCGTGCCTGGGCACCTGGAGAGAGGACCCAGCACCCCTCCCACTAGGGACGGGGTTGCATGTAGACGACATACGGTGGCTCAGGTCTGCCTCCGCAGATGGTGTCCGCAAACATGCCAACCGCAGCGTTGCCCGAACCTGCAAAGGGCCCCAAACGCAATGGAGCGGGAGGCATGGGCACGGAGCGCTCCGTGCACGTCATACCCCACCAATTCCACAGAAGATTCCATCAGAAGGTCTCTCACGGAGGATCATCCCGAGCAACAAGCACTTCTGTCCAGAGCTGTGGAACCACGAGTCCAATGTCCCATCTGGGCAGCACTGGGTGTTTGCATGGATTTCCAATCCCGCATCACTGCACGCCAGCTGGTTGTAGTCGATCAAGTGAGTGGGGGCGGCTGCAGATGTTGTGCATTATTCAACTTGACGCCTATCATGTATGAGGTCATGTTGTTCTGCATGTGATCAGTGTTCCTCTTCCATCTGCTGCACAATCAAGAGGGCAATACAAACAACTACTCACCCCACATGTGGGTGTTCAAACCCTTGTCGGAAAGGGCCACAACTAGCGTTTGCATAGTTGCCGACACACAAGACTTTGCATTCAAGGTTGCCAACAGTCGGCTAGACGATGTCACGTATGACTACGTTGTCATGCGGTATGTACACTGTGTGCGCACCATCTATTTCCTGCTTCTTCTCATTGGGGATTCCGAGTGAACTGCTCTACAACATCTGAGACACTTGCAGTGTGTCCAGCGGGGGGGGCAGGCCTCTGGCCCCAAGGTCTCTGTCCCTGGGAGAGAGTTTGTATGTTCACGTCAGTTCGCATGTTCTCCATCTATGCCACCCCCTGAGCTCAAAGTATGGCTTGGTGACCTCCGCACAGCCCCCGCACAATCGTTGCGTGGTTTTGCTGCTGTTGACTGGTTGGGGTCTGATGCGTCCCATGCAGGTGGGTCCTACGGAGTGGCGGACAGCCCCAGGCCGGGGAGTGGAGCAGTAACAAGAGCGGAAGTCCGCTGCTCCTGCAGGACATTAACTGACGCCCCTCGAATGCGGAGACAGAGTGCCCCCCATGAACTGAGGGTCGAAAACGAGGCCTGCCCAGCCCCCACGCATTCCCAGATCAGCGCTGCGGCACCCGTCCTGCATGGCCTCTGCCCTTACCCCGGGGGATACCACTGCCACCCACAAATCGGACCCACCCACAGATCATCTTTGTGCCTCACTTTCGTGGCAGAATGGTGCCCATGGTCCTTTAGGCCACTCACGAGCCAATGCTGTTCCTCTGTTATGTGCTGATCGCATCTTGTGCACACGCACCATAGCACAGGCTTCCTTTAGGGCAGGCTGGTGGGGATGTGCTTGAGAGTGGTGGCCATCCTGTTTTGTCCAGGCCAAAGGGAGTGTCACAGGCGCGCAGGGTGACTGGGAGGGCAGTTTCGACCGATGTAATGTTTCGTCTTCTTCTGCAAGCCCCATCCGCCCGGTAGTGAGACTCTAGCCACGCACATCGTGAGATGGGGTGCCACAGGGGGCTGCCATGCCTTATTCAAGTATTATCATTGCACCCTGTGAAAGAATTGGATTGCCAATGGACCATTGCAGGTGTAGTGCGCGGTCATTGGTTGCCAGGTTCCTTGCAAGACCCCAGACCCCTCAAAGATAAAGGTGCCAACAGTCAATTAGTGCCTAGCAAGGGCATTCAATTGTCCTCTGGAGCTACCAAGAATCTTCTTTCCGCTGCTATGGGCCCAAGGACGCTAAGGACATGCCGCCAGCATCGTCCAAGGCTGAGTATGTTGGTGGCGGAGTGCACATCGGTGCTGTGGTGTTTGAGATTTGGCATTTGATTTGGCAACACCACAGCCGGTGGCAGCATTGAATACTGGCGTGTGAGTGTCGTGGAGTTGTGTGACTGGGGATCCAACACGTGTACCCCAATTGCGAAGCATAAAATGTGTTCAGGCAGGCCATTTTTGAAACAGTTCCCTGGCAGGCTCCCTCCGAGAAACCTAGGTCATTGTCAGTGTTGCTGGGAACCTTGAGATTATAACCGTTTTTGATATTTTCTATTCCCTAGGGACTCGGGAAGCTTGGGCTCCCAAAACTGGTTGCAGTGCTCCCAACCCCCCCCCCCTTGCAATCTCCCCCGCAGGGGGGGGGGGAGACCGTCACTTCACTGTTTTGCTAGGCAAAATCTATTGCAGTGGTTTGTGTTCCCCACCTGTCAGACACACGTACTTGCATTGCTTTCCCATTACTTTGAATGAGTCACCTGTGTGTATTCTGTGAAATTCTCTCTCCAAAGGCGGTGTACAGGGTGTCGTGTCCCTTTTTCAGACCCAAGATGTTTTCTCCCGGTGACCGTGGATTGTACCACTCACGCACACTTGGTGCACATGTGTTGGCCACTGTTGTGGGGCCATCATCACATGGGCCGCAATTCTGCCACATGCAGTATCCCCCCGGGGTAGACCGTCACAGGGCATTTAGGGGCATTGTCATGGTAACATCATGAACGAGTTCCCCACGTCTCATTTGTTGTATCTGTTTGTATATTCACTTGTACCATTTGGGGGTTTCATGACCAGCAGCAGGTGTCGGATTCCGAGAGAAACAGCTGACAAATGCACCTTTGAGCCCTAGCGACAAGGCCTGGCTTCCATGGATTACCCCCGCCGCCCCCCCCCCTCTGGTTGGGGCGCTGAACGATGGCACCGTTGCATTTTGAATCATGATTGCGATGCACTCTGGGTACTCACGAAGCCTCCATTGCCATTGTGTGTGTGTGTGTGTGCGTGTGTGTGTGTGTGTGTGTGTGCGTGCGTGCGGGCGGGCGGGCGGGCGGGCGGGCGGGCGGGCGGGCGGTGGGGGGGGCGGGGCGTCAATGATGGCGCCCTGAGCAAATTGATTGTATGTTCGTCGAACTGTCGTTACCACAGTCCACTGTGATGCAAGCAAACAGAACACAAATGAAGCCACTTTTGCATTGATGCTCTCCCAACGTGCCAGCGTTTGGGGTTGCGAAGCCATGGGGGTAATGTCCGGCGACTCTGGAGAGTTGGGTGATGCAACCACCACAGCCTCGAGCCTTGAGGATTGAGCACTCTAATGATCCACTTGAGTGACCCCACCAGGGCGTATGTATTTCTTCCGTGGGCCAAGATCTCCGCTGCGCGCCTGTCCCCGCAGAAAGGCGCCTATTGGTTGGTATCGTTGAACAGGCTCTGTCTTGTTTGACTGTCCAACTGACGAGGAATTTGACATTCGGTCCCGGCGTTGTGCTGCTCGTCTGTTTGTTTGCAAATCGTGTGTGTGTGTGTGTGTGTGTGTGTGTGTGTGTGTGTGTGTGTGTGTGTGTGTGTGTGTGTGTGTGTGTGTGTGTGTGTGTGTGTGTGTGTGTGTGTGTGTGTGTGTGTGTGTGTGTGTGTGTGTGTGTGTGTGTGTGTGTGTGTGTGTGTGTGTGTGTGTGTGTGTGTGTGTGTGTGTGTGTGTGTGTGTGTGTGTGTGTGTGTGTGTGTGTGTGTGTGTGTGTGTGTGTGTGTGTGTGTGTGTGTGTGTGTGTGTGTGTGTGTGTGTGTGTGTGTGTGTGTGTGTGTGTGTGTGTGTGTGTGTGTGTGTGTGTGTGTGTGTGTGTGTGTGTGTGTGTGTGTGTGTGTGTGTGTGTGTGTGTGTGCATGTGTGCGTGCGTGCGTGCGTGCGTGCGTGCGTGCGTGTGTGTGTGTGTGTGTGTGTGTGTTTGTGTGTGCGCTGGGCTGGGACTGACATGTGCAATCTCCGTCAGCACAGCAGTGCTGACGTGCCTTTTCTTCACAGCTGACGCTGCAGCGCTGCCTGGACATCTTCTGCCTGCTGTACCTACAGAGAGGCGCCTAGTGCGGTGTTTGGACATGCCTTTGTTTTGACACTGCACCTGACGAGATCAAGTACACTCGGGACGCAGAGGGACGGTTTGGGAGAACCCAAGTTGCAGTAGAGTGAGAGCAGGAATCGCTGACTGTGAGCTGCGTGGGTTTTGCTTCCCGCCGGCTGTATGTATGTGTTTGTCAGCCCTGCCGGCTGCTGACTACATCCCCTGTGCCCTAGGGCAGCTGTTCTGGAGTCAATTTAAGTTTTGGAGTAAGAGTAAGTTCTTTCGCACTTCTGTTTTGGTCGTAACAGAGTGTGTGTGGGTGTCTGTGTGTGTGTGTGTGTGTGTGTGTGTTGTCTGTGTTGTTCTCCGCAATCGTGTGTGTATGAGCGCTTACTTTGTCATATTCCTGTGTTCCACATTGCGTCTACCCACTGCTTTTCCGACTGATTTTTTTTTTTGACAATTGACGTCACCTCTGTGCAGATCTTGCATGGCCTTGCGATTGTCTGACGACGAATGGCAGTACATCTCCGACATTTTGCAAACCTCCGTTTTAAGTCGGGTGTGTCGTAAGACATGGACTGCGCTGCAACGGCGGCACCTGTCTTGGCACGCCACCGGTGCCAACATTCTGCCGTTGATGGCCGCATTGAAGGGCGATGGTGCCATACGGACAATTGCCATTACTTGCCAGTCATTTCTCGATGAAAACGCACAGGCCTTTGTGGAACTAGCGAAGGTACCTGCGCTCACCGCACTCACTTTGAGCCTGCAGTACAATCAAATCACTGCTGCCGGTGCCCAAGCATTTGCTGCGCTCACACACGCATCCGCGTTGACAGCCATTGCGCTGCACTTGGAGGGCAACAGGATCAGTGACAGCGGGTCCCAAGCACTTGCCGCACTCGGGGATATGCGATCACTGACGGCCCTGACTTTGGGCGTTGCGTACAACCGGATCGGAGTGGCTGGTGCCCAGGAACTTGCTGCACTCAGGCACGCACCATCACTGGCTGCCCTCACACTGGATGCCGCCGGCAACCAGCTCACTGCTGGTGGGGCACAAGCACTTGCTGCGCTGAAGGACACCCCCGCCCTGACGTGCCTCAACTTGGGGCTGAGGCACAACAAGCTCGGCGATCGCGGTGCGCAGAGCCTCGCCGCACTTCGAGGGGCGGGCTCCTTGACGTCTCTCACGCTGGGTCTCGGCTACAACGAAATCGGGATTGCTGGTGCGGAAGCCCTGGCGTCGCTGAGGGAGGCGCCCGCGCTGCGGGCCCTCAGTCTGGACCTCGCAGGCAATCATCTCTGGGCCAGTGCTGCACTGGCCCTTGCGTCGCTGAGGCATTCGCCCTCGCTGAAAGCCCTCCATATGGACCTGGCAGACAACCTTCTGGGGGCCCGAGGGGCGCAGGATCTGACTGCCTTGAAGCATGCGCCATCACTGACCGCCCTCACGTTGAACTTGGGGGGCAACCGACTTGGGGACAGCGGGGCCCAAGCGCTTGCCGCGTTGAAGGCCGCACCCGCACTGACGGCAGTGGACCTGAACCTGCAGAACAACGAAGTCGGGGACCGCGGTGCGCAGGCCCTCGTGGAATGGAAGGATGCTCCCGCACTCACGCGGCTTGTTCTGAATCTCCGCATGAATTCTGTCGGGGCCAGAGGTGCACAAGGACTTCTTGCACTGAAGGACACGCCCTCACTGACAGCGCTCACTCTCAACCTCCGCAACAATGATATCGGGGACGGTGTCGCACAGGTCCTTGCCGCAGTCAAGGCTCCACCACCACATTTGTTTTTGCACGTGGAGCACAATTGAACAGGATAATGTCAGATGCGCTCTGATGTCGCGAAGACGATCAGGCTCCACCAACGCCTCCACATTTATCTCGACATTTACCTTCAACTTTACGTGTACGCTTCAACGGGGAACAGTGGTGGGCGTCTCAGTTCGGTCCATCCCCGGGATCTAGGTCAACGATGTTGAGGAACCACCAATCGTGCCTGAATGTCATCCCCCTCCCACTCTGATAGTGTATGATATGCAACCTGCTGATTCACCTCGGCCTTCAATCTTCACTCCGCTGTCTTTTTCAGCCTACAGTCATTGTGCCTCACGCACACTGGGAAGCCTACGGGCGTGGCAGTCTCCCACTGCATAACCTGGTTTCAGACTCAGCTCATCCTCATTACGTGTCAGATCCGCTACCACAGTCATTTGTGGGATCATCGTAGCACTGGACAGCTCTGAACCTTGATTCCGAGGGGTCACCTCGAGTACTGTGAAGTGAGCAGGCTACGCCAGCTCATCTTGGTCTGAGCCAAACAAAAACAAAGATCTCGGTCAACGATGTTGAGGAACGCTGGGAAACCTCCGGTCCGTTGTCTGGGTCCGAAGCCGAGGCAAATTTTGGAGCCAGAGGCTGGACTGAGTGGGGCATGGTCAGAGACATGTGGTGCGTCAAGGTGTACCAGACCCTCCTTATCCTCAGCATGTCTCATCATCTTCCATCGTGCTCCATAATCATTGCATGGCCCCGGCTAATCCTTGGCAATGCCACAACATTGCCTGTGACGTGCTCTCGTGTTGGCCCATGGTGTCGCCATTCGTTCGCTGCGGACCCCCTTGGCTCATACATGGAGTTGCGGGTGGGAGGGCTGGTGGGCGCATGGGGCAGGCATGGGACTTTGGAGGGCACGGCGGAGAGTGGCACGAGTGTGGCAACAGGGGGCATGGTACGACTACCACAAACATACTCAGGATGCCACTTGCATAGGGCCTTGCACAAAATTAAACGACTCAACGAGCCACACTTTCAGGGGGTCATTATCATTTTCCAGTGCAGCCTGCAAGCCGGTTTCCCCAATTTTGGCACGTCCCAAAGAATACGTGGCGTCCCGCCGAAACTTCCCCCTTTTTTCACCGCGGGGTTGGGAGTAGGGGGGCTGGTGTGTGCGACCCAAAGCGAAGGCAGGAGAGGGGGATGCCAAATGCGCCAAATGACCGGGGGGGGGGGGGTCAGTATGTATAGGGGACGACAATATGTTGTGTGTGTGCCGATGGTTCAATCGGTAGACGTGATATTTGCTTGGCGGCTGGGAATACCGCTGCAGTACCACAGGGTTGTATCCTCGCAGGCACCTGGGAATGCCTCCAACAGTAGCGGCCTTTCAGAGCTGAGCACGGTGTCAATTGACACTGTGTTGTTTGTAGGTCGCTGTTGCAGCAACGCAACCGCTGTCCAGTACCTGGGCGAAGACGTCGTCTCCCTGTGTTGCCCATCTTTGTCCAGACCGAAAGGCGCCTCTGGTACCACTGATGAGGATTTTGTTTTGCTGAGCTTGCGCACTTGCCTGTCACAGCGCGCCACCCACAAGACTCTCGAGACATGTATCATGCATTGGGCACCTTGCAAATCATCTGGGCTAGCAAGACCAGCCACAGTTACCGCTCACCTGATCAGAATAATGCCCATTGCTGCAACGTTGCATTAGCGCCAGCTGTCCCCCTTTGTCATCCAAACCTCAGCGTCTCTCATTTGAAACATACAGCAAACAAACAATAGACTATGTCCATGACACCCCCGTACAGAGTGTCACAAAGAACATGGTTGCTGTACCTGCAGGCACTTGGGTCCATTACAATCATGTGGGCCAAACACTACAGTCCTGCTGTATTTTATCTCAGACCTTGGCGAAAGGCGCCTAGGGTCGGACATTCCGGTTCGTGATCAGCCTTGACCTCTTTTTGGCTGTGCAATGCTGTTGCTTGCGCAATTTCCCTGAGCACAATCACCACTTGGCACACCCACGTGTCACTGCAGGGGTGGGGGGGGTGTATACAATACATTTTCCTCATTGGATGCGTTACGTTGCATAACTGAGTACGCGAGCAAAGGGAACCAGCCGGTCCACAATGGCATGTCAAGCGACTGCAGTATTTTGGAAACCATTGAAAACATCCGTTGACCACCCTAGAAAACGCATATCTTTCACGTTTGCTGCAGAATTGATATGTCGGAAAGTGGCAAGTTCAGAAAGTTGTTGTGCTGCGGGGCAAGAAAGGCATGTAGAAACAAGGCGAGGCTTCGCATGTAAATGGACAAACAACCCAGCCCAAGGCTGTAGTCTGCACGTGTGTCGCCCCTCTCTTGGCCAAGGGTCCCAGTAAATGTGATTCCAGTATGGAAAGCAAGCAGCGTGCATGACCTAGTGTCAGCCTTTTACGCATCTCTTTCACAAATAATGCGACGGGCCTGGGATCGCAGAAACGGTGTGCAAATTGAGCCCCCAACGCCAAAATGTCAAACTACTACAGTCCTCACACCTACTGTACCTTGCACAAGGGCGTATCCTGTGCGCATGGGTGGAGGTAGCGCATACATCTTTTCCACTTGCCTTCCACACTGGGTCATGCATGCTACTTTCATGCAACGGGAATTTTCCCATCGACTCGAAAGAAGTGATGGAGAGCAGAGACACAGAACAGGTTTGTTGGCGCATCGCACCACATATGATGAACCATTGTGATGATCACCCAGCGGCATGCGATTGGGGGGTATTTGAAAGATGTGGCACAAAAACCAGGACTCTCCCAAAATCCAAGACTTGCAATGTGCATGAGCACAGAAAAATAAGGACAAAGACCTGTTGTGAGCACATCCCCAAAAAGTCGCGCCTTTAACCCTCTCTGCTGTCGGAGGCAAAATTGGGAATAGAGCCCTGTGCCTCTCAGCGCAAGTTGACCTGTTCAATTTTGTTTGCACTCGCCCCAACTGTATGGCATCGATTTTGTGCACCGGGTAGGTTTTAGTCGCCTTCCTCTGTGTACAGACAGCGACAACGCTTCAAGAGTCTGATTGTGAAGGGCTTTTCCTTGGCACTTTGGATCTGCAACGTTGCGTCACCTTCTGTTATCGAGGTTAGTGATAATTCGGGGGTGAGCTGCTGAGCAAGTGGTTTATTGAACCAGGGAGGGGACATTTGGGTAAAAGCATAAGTCTTTGTGGCAAGCACGTCCAACGAAATGGTGGTGGGCGTAGTGTGAAGGATAATTGAGCTTCGCAAGTAGGAGTGCGATGCAGACCTTAGCTATGTGTCATGTCCGCTACCACACTGAGCTGTTATCACAGGGGGCACCACAGCTTTATCCATAATGCCAAACCCATGTTTTCCCCGGTTTTTGAACTGGCTGATTCCACAGAAATTTGTTCCCAGCAAAAACGGAAACATTTGTGCACATCGCAACGAGCATGCACGTAGCCAAAATCAGTTTTGTCCAGTGGGCCACCCAACGGCCATATTTGCTGCATTGGGGTGTGTCATTAGAGTCACCCCAGCTTGACCCATGATTTCAAACCCACGTTTTACTCTCCCCCCCTTTTTTTGATGAATTAAACGGGTTCCACCCAACTTTGTTCGCGGCGAAAATGAGAATATTTTTGTGCATCCTGGCGCAAGCGCGCATCGCCGAAACAAGTTCCGTCGAGTGGGCTAACCAAGGGCGATATTTGCACGTTTTGGATGCACGGTCGGGGACACCCCAATTTGACCCATCATTTCAACCCCATCTTTCTCCCTTGGTTTTAGCCTAGCAAATTCCACCCAAATTTGTATCCGGCTAAAGCAGAAACATTTTTGCGTGTCATGACACGCGCGGGTTTTGCCAAAATCATTTCTGGGCAGTGGGCCACCCAAGGGACTCGGACTTTAGCACACATGTAAGTGAGTCTAGGAAGAGACGACCCCCCCCCCCGATAGGGCAGGTGTGAAGGGGTCGGGTCTAGTGGTAGTGCAAAGTATGCCTACTGCATACTACGTGGGCTCGAATCCTACGCATCTTTCTTTGCACATGCTTGGGGTGCACCAAAACCCCAAATCTTCAAGCCCTGTGGAGGGTGGGGTCACACCGAGTGATTTGAATCCCCACTCTTTTTACGACCCAGCCAGCACCGGAAATATCCTACCCTGCACTTGCGTGCATCCTCACACGACACTTGGGCACATACCAAAAAACAGCCTGTCAAGAGTCCCATTTCCTGTAGCACGTTTTCTCGAGGGGAAGGGATCATACTTGAAACGCACGGGTCGCACGCGTCACGGTGCTCTCGGGGTTGGAGGCTAGGTCCGCCTCCCATGGAGGGCATGGGACCGGCCCTGCCTCCGGTCTTCGGCGCTTGAAACGCACCGATCGGCAAATCGAGAACCCCCCCCCCCCCCCAGAGAGGGGGGTATTGGGAGTGGGTTGCACAGAAAACGGTTACCTTAGTGTTGGCAACATGGCATACCACACATGCACTGCACACGCACACCACGGATCATGAGTTCGAACCCCGTCTGGTGTGGCGGCAACGTACCGCTCCAAAGCACCCCCTGGGCACCGCACTTGCGATCTGATCTTCTGCTCCGCACCCCGTTCTGTGGGGACCTTTGTAATTTTGACAGTCATCTCCTAACAGTCCACTTTTTAGGTTCGCCAGATGGCATGCCAGTCGCCTACTGCACTAGAGAGCCCTCTTGCACACGCTCATGAGCTTTGGGTCTGCGCCCTGTGCCCTGCTTTGCAGGGATCCACTTTATCATATACTGAAGTGAGGCCCACTTACCAAGAACTATGTTGAGAACTCTTCGAACTTCGAGAGTCAGCCAGAAAAAAAGGATCATAAGTTCGAACCCCGGTCGGCCTGCCACAGAGCCATCGCTTTTCTCTCACCTATGATGGAAGGTGGTATGTGCGAGCTCAGTATCCGTTGCTCATGCCCCCCAACACACACACACAAAGGCAAGGGGCGGAAACCCGAAACAGTGCTTCCATCGAACAGAGCTATAGGGGAGAGTACGTGCGCCGTGCGCGCACTGCATGCTACTTTTACGGCGAGTTTACCTGGCATCGGTTGGCTTTTAACCCCCCAAAAAAACAAAATGCCCCCTGAGGACTAAGAGCAAACCCTTGGGTACAACACCTGTGTAAACATCCCTGGGTCACATGCAACAAGATACAAACATCCCCAACTTCAGGGGCCACTCAATTTGTCCTCGAAGGAGTAACCACGGGTGCCTGTTTGGGCCAGACTGCCTATTCTCTGCGGGGTGCGCGCGCAGCTTCAGGCGCTCCCCCTAGAGAGGTGATGTATGTCAATGAATGCTATTCAGTGGTTTCAATGGTGTGGGGCGTCAAACACATACGCATGCGTGCACCCGTCGCACACTCGTGGCTGGAGCCTTGAAACGAGTCCAAACAGATGTGTGCACAGGACAAGCCTCTACAATGCTGCAACTGACGACAGGATGGAAGTTGTCTTGATGCGATTGGGGGCCATGGCTAATGTTGCAGTGCCCAACATCCCTCCCCCCTTCATGTCCAAGTGTAAGCAACACATGCAGAAAGCAGAATAGGGGTAGGGACGGCCGGTGAGGGTAATCAACAGCTCAGAACGGTCTGAAGACCGGCAGCTGACCCAAGGGCGGAGGTGTGGGGGCACCCTACGGCGCCTTGTGGAACAGCGTGCCGAGTGCTCAACAATCTGTGGCGGCGCCTCCGGCGCCCGATTTGTGACAATGCACTGATAGAGTTCCCAGAGTAATTCCTGAGGGTGACGACCATCGTCGTTCAATGGCCAAGCGTAAGCGCGGCCTTGTCTTAGAACGGTGATGCCTGGGGTGAGGACCATCATCCGAGTAGGGCTAAGTGCGGTGAAGTGTGGTACCGTGATCTGTTGCAATGCAGGGCCGTGCTTGCGCAAGTCTGTGCGTGGGTCACTAATGTTTGGCAGACTTTCCCGGGGGGCGTTTCTTTTCAGGTGCATACCATGAGCCGCCCCGGTTGCAACAGTGGCGCACTTGCGCACTGGCCGTTGCGCGGCAACGCACCCCAGCCAACCCCTTTGGCGCCCCAGCCAACCCCTTTGGGGGAAATGTTCGGCTGGCAGTCTCCGATCTGTTTTTCTCCGCCCTCAACCATGACTGCTCTGGAGGTGGCTAGCTCTCCCAGTACCGAGTTTGCGGCGTGTTACCCCTCCACGCCGCACACTCCTGGAGAGCCTGAAGATCCAGTACCTCGGTCTATCTGTACGACTCCAATAGCAGGTTTGCGGGTATTGCAGCATGTTTGGAATTCCTCTGTCATTGCGTTGGGGTTGTACATAGCAGCATTTCCATGGTGAAGTTGCGTTTCCACCCTGTGGGCTTCCGAATTGCTGCGAACTGGGGCTCGTCGACGGCCACAGGACAACCACCAACAACAATCTCTGCGAGGGACTGAAACATACAAATGAAGTGGGTTTACCGGGTGGTTCCGGTGTGGAGGGTGGAGGGGGTGGGGAGGTGGTTGTGGGTCAGAGTGAACTAGCTGTCCGACGGCTCACAATTGCAGTCTTCTGCCTTCTCGCGTCCACTCCACTGGAATGGGGCGGCCGAACCATTAAAGGCGGAGTGGGCGCGTGGACAGTTGCTGCTTGTTTCCTTCGGCCTCTTGTTTGCAAGTGCAGCCTGGGGCTGGAACGCTTGCCCCCTTGATCGGTGTCCCTGAGGATGGGGGGTTGGGGGGGCGCTCGCGAACGGTTACACGTCACAATGTTTTGATTTGCCCTCAGAGAACTTCCTACCTAACCCCCCCTCCCCAACCTGTCCGGCGAATACTCTTGTCCAAATGACACCTGCTGTCGTTTCCGCAACTTTTGGAACCACCGAATTAGGCGGTACCAATTTTGCGTTGCCCACGGAGGTCAAGGGTTTTCTGTAATCGGCTGTATTGGGGAATGCCATGCACGCAGTGCGCACACAGTGCGAAGTTTTGGATGTCGGCAAATACTCGAACCCTAGTTTTGGCCCCTTTTCACAAGTTTTTGGTTCCGTACCAGGGTTTTTTTGGCTTCCCAAGCATTTAGGATGTGGCATATTTGAATTGTCAACCATTTCCCCCTAGAAGAGGCCCATCGACAAAGTGTACACAGTCAACACGGCCCGGATCTCGACGTTGTCATTGCCGACACTGCAGCGAGCCTCGTATCCGTAGAGGCGGTTCAATTCGCCCTGCAGAGTACTCTTCCGGACAGATAGTACGTGCACCAAAACCTTGGTCGACTTCAAGGTGATTCTCGAACCGAGATGCTCAAGATCATCGATCGGTATGGTCACGTCCACAACTGCAGAGAAGTCAACATGGTCATCGTCGCTCGAAGGCTCTCGATCGCCGATACTCGATGGTGGCGAGTCGACACCAAGACCGGACAGTTCTTCTTCGACGATGCTGTTGGTTATAACTACAACCAGAAGTATTGATGGACACCTAGCCAACCCTATGGTATTGACACCTTTCAGTCTTCCCTCTAGTAAACAGGTGACAGGTATTCTTGGGTGAGTATCCTAGCCTCTGCGTGTGCAATATGCACGCAGTGCGCACGCAGTGCAAACACTTAGCCTTGGTCTGTTTTTTACCCATGTTGGAGATGGGCTAGTGCCAAATAGCCAATCAGAGGAATGCCCAACGGCATGTTATGCGTTGGGCACACCATGATTATGTGTGTTATATCTGACCCCGGGGGGGCGGCCAGGCCCGGTCCTTGTATGCGACCCCCCCCAGCCCCCCCCCCCCCCCCGGGTTTTGAGAGATAGTGGGTTGGGGGCATGGCGCCAATGGCACCCCCCTTTTTGCATGGCGCCAACGGCGCGCCCTTTTTTTTCGCATGGTGCCAACGGCACCCCCCTTTTTTAGTGTATGCTTCCTTTTCATCAGACCATCAGTGCTTTTGAGCGCCAGATATCGCAAGACGAGGCGCTATACAAATGTCGTTTGTTGCGAGGTGCTTTCAGCGGAGATGAGCAAGACGGGCCGCCATACAAATGTTGTTTGTTGCTAGCTGAAGATCCTGCATTCGGAGCCAAACCCCGGCCCGTGTGTAGCGCCAAATTCTTTCTGGGGCGAACGCACTACGTTCATTCTTTCTTTCGTGTTTCTATTTTTTCCCACGCTTTATTGCGTGGCCCCTTGAGTTGGGGTTAGGGACTCACAATCCACGCTTTGTTGCGTGGCCCCTTGAGTTGGGGTTAGGGACGCGCAATCCACGCTATGTCGCGTGGCCCCTTGAGTTGGGGTTAGGGTCTTGCAATCCATGCTTTATTGCGTGGCCCCTTGAGTCAGTGTTAGGGACTCGCAATCCACGTGTTGTTGTGTGGCCCCTTGAGTTGGGGTTAGGGACTCCCACGCTTCGGTGTGGCCCCTTGAGTTGGGGGTTCGATTTATGCCCCTTGAGCGCTATGCAAGCGCAAGGTTGTATGTTTGGCATGACCGTCTTCATTCGCTTGCAATGTCGTTTCCTAGTACCTCTGTCCAGTTCATTCGTTTGCAGGTAAATGAGGATAACAAATGGTATGCACCAACTAGTCAGTTGGATGCCCTTTTAGAATGGTGTGCCCAATCCGCACCTCAAAAGGTGCCTCCATTGAAGTGTGAGCCTTATGAAGGCTTGTTTGTTACAGATCGTGGTGACAAAGGATTGACCACGGACATTTCCCGCTCAATGCAGTGCAAGATTTGCGAGGCAACAGTGCTACGTGTGTGCATGCGTACACATGTGGGTCAACACATTCTACGAAAGGAGTGTGTCAAGGGTCAAGAAGAGATTTCTTTGGCCACCGCTTGCGGGTTTTGTGGCGATTGTATCACTTGCTCGACGCAGGTCGTGATGCGTAACAAGCGGACACATGCCTTGGTCACCCTCATGATCTTTGACTGTCCCAGTCAACCAGCTAACCTGCGCTGGAACACGCTTGCCAAAAAATCCGCAAGCAGCCCGTGCACAAATCATCCTGTGCGGTGTCCCCTATGCACAAAGACATTTTGGTCATACTGCATGGCACATCACTATGCAGATGTGCATGACACTGCACGGCATCCTGATTTGATGCACATTGCAAAGGCAGAGCAAGAGGCGGTGCTGAATTGGGTGCCTCACAGGGCAAAGAAAAAAATCAAGGCAATGCACCTGCACACCCCGTCTGATGCAGCGGCCTCATCTACACGTGGCGACGTTGCTTCATCGTCGTCAAGCTTGCCTCCCTTGCCTTTGCCCCACTCAAAGCCTCCTACCCGCCCACTCCCAAGTGAGTCCGAGGCAACGACCTCTGGGGCTGAGCGATCTCGTCCGCTTAAAAGCGTCGGGAAGCGCAACAAGAAGAGGCGGGACGAAGCCCAATGGGAGCTTCAGTCGAAGGGCGCCCGCCGAGACTCCTCCTCCTCCTCCTCAGATGGGGAGCTTTTCAAGGACCTCTGAGCAGAAGTCCATCCATTTTTTCTTTTAACCCCCAACTCTAACCAAGCCTCAGGAATTTTTCTCACCAACTAACCGGGGGGCGGGTGGGAACAAGGGCGGAGGGGGAAGGGAGGAGGGGGGGGGGAGGGGGGCAACACGGCAACCCTGAAGACTTTCTTCTCGGCAATGACGAGAAAGCACTATTATCGCATACATACCTCCGTACCCCCAAACCCCCAGACACACACCCCCAAGGAGGTATGCATGTGGTAGTAGTGGGTCTCGTGCAAGCCCCCCCACGTTGGGAAACCCCCCCCCAGGGCCGAAATCCCCCCCCTACACCCCCCAGCCGACCCCTTCCCCACAACTACCCCCTGCCCCCCGAGTTTTGACAGATAGCTGGGGGGGTGGTCGCATCAGGACCGTTGGTAGTCGCCCCCCCCGGGTATCTGACATGGAAAGAACAACTTTTTTTCTGTGCGACTAACTCTGTAGAACCAACGCCGCTGAGTTTGTATCAATTTTGGCTGTCTATTTTCTATGATAGGAGATGATCTCGATCTACCTGTGGAACCTGCCATAATGGTGTTGAGTGGCCCTCTTCAACCGGCAAAATCCGGAAACATCCATCTAGCAGAGCCCTTGGGTCGTTCGAGAATCAAGCCACATGATATGGCCCATGGGCAGCCGACGTGCGATTTCTGATCTACTGTGCCTGTGGGATGCAGGATGCACAACCCACAGGCGCAAGCTTTTTTTTTACGACGGGTATCGTGATGGATATCGTGACAAGGAGTGGGTGGGTGGGGGCGTTTTAAGTGGTGGGAGAACGTGAAGGGAAACGGCGGTAAGCAGGAAGAAATTGGGAGGGTGGCACAAGGGGAACGTCCCATGTTCCTTGGTCTTGGACGCCTCAGGTTTCCCCCTTTCCCTCCCGCTGGGTGTCGACCATGCGTTTCTCAGTGTGGGAGATCATTGGGTTGATTGGCTCTTTCCTGGCGAAACACGATTTGATTTCTTGGAGATCGACCGCCCGTCTGCATCGCGAAGTTCTCCCGCAGCCTGCGAAGCTCATCCTGCGTCTACCCCGCAGAGGCCCCCCACCGTCCCCCATTCCACTGCGGATAATGACGACCGACGAGGCAGACCTCCTGTCTCTGACCAGCGACTGGTGGTGGTGCCGGTTCTGTGTGCAATGGGACATTTCCTTTGATTTCGACCAATATGAGCTGCTGAACGAGGACTGGAACCTTGGGGCATCGAGGGTGGACAGTATGGACCAGTACTGTCAGGTGCACCACCTTGATCCCCATCCGCTCGCCATCCTCCTGTCCCAGGCCCATGCCATGCCGGCACCGCCCAGGCTTCATGCCCTGCGAATCACTCCCACCAACAATGCCTGTGGGGGCTTTGTGAACTTCCCCGGGCTCATTGACCTCGTGGAGCATCTGCTGCTGGGCGCAGCCGAGCCTGTCTGCCGATTGGTGATTGACGTCCAGTGGCAGGAATACTTCGATACGATCCACCTGCAGCGCCTGGTCGACGTCATCTGGAACAAGAGCGACTGCCGACAAGCCTTCCTGTGGATCAAAGCCACTGAAGCCGATGAATCCGAATTCGCGGATCTTTCGTTTCTGGAGCACCTGCCCCCGCGGGCGGACAGGGCTCTCCGCATCGATTGCTCCCGGAAAGACCTCAGCGACGTCCAGCCCCCGGATGGGGTCCGCATCACCGTCACTGGCGGACCCAGCCCATTTATCCAAAGTTCCGCAACACCGCACGCCTTGAACCCCAACTGTGGAACTTGTGGCTTTCTTTCCCATGCCATCTGAACGAAACGGCCACGCTCTCCATCTCTGTGCTCTGTCAGTCCTTTCAGGTCGACGGGGCAGTCCCCGTTGCATGAAAGTAGCATGCATCGCCCAGTGTGGAAGGCAAGTGGCATGCGCGACCTCCTCTGTATTCCCTGCCCCCACCCGTGCGCATGGGACACGCCGCTTGTGCAACGCACAGTAGGTGTCCGGGATGGAGTAATTTGGGATTTTGACGTGGGAGGCTCCATTTGTGCATCGTTTCTGCGATCCGAGGCCCGTCGCATTGTTTATTTGACGCCATCTGGGGATGGGCCCCCGTTGTCTGAACGCTGGGTGGGTGGCGTGGACCCAAGGCCAGGGTTCCATTTGACACACCTCCGCCGTGTCACACCCCCTGCGAGACTGGCAACGAATGGGGAGCTCCTTCCGTGGGCAGTGCAGTAAGACACATTGTGTGAATCCGAAGCATCTTTAAGATGAGACCTTGACTGCTCCACAAGTTGCGCTACGTTCGCACTCAACTCCTCTCCATGATGTGTCGCAACAGTTGACACAGGCAAAAGGAATGAAAAGCAGCCCTCTGCGTGCTGTGATTCGTCATATCATATGCACTGAGGGTAGGCTGGCAATTGGGTTTCATCGCCGCGGATGAAAATTAGAAAAGCGAACAAAATCGTCGATGAGAAAGTCAAATGGGAAATATGGGGTACGCTGCGCTGCCGGAATGGGCCTTCATGCAACTTTCAGGCCCCATGCCCGTTTGATCGTCCCGAAAGTGAAGCGGTACCGATAAGGGTGCCGCCCGGCAGTGCCCGGATGATTTGTCGGAATGGCGCGAGCACCCGACAAGGTGCAAGTGCGGTGCGGTGCGCTGCAGTGCGGAGGCGGTGCGTGCGCCGTGTGACTAGTCCCGGATGTAACCGCCCAGAGGGTGGCCATTCTTCTCAGAGTTGGCGAGCAGAGACGAATGAAGCTCCAAGGCCACGAGTTCTATGGGAGGAGTGATATCTAGTGCGTGCACCGCGTTCGCGCGCCTTAGGCCCTCTAGGCACCCTCTGGGAGCCCTGCGGGCGCCCGGTAGACGCCAATTAGGCGGTCTCTTGACCCTCTCCGGCCCCCTGTCGGCGCTTTCTAGGCACCCATTAGTCGCCCTCGACACGGGGCTCCGAGGCACAGAGTTCACAGGGGGTTGCAGTCTGGGCTCCGGCCGGCGAAAAGGGGCGTGCGGCGCGCGTGCGCATGCGGCGCAAGTGCTGCGCCGGTACCCCAATGCAGAGTTGGGCCGGCATGTCTTTCCTCGTACCCGAGCGCGTCGGAGATGAACCAGCAGACTAAGTTTGCGGGGAGGGCATAGCGAGGGCCTCTTCGAGAGAACGCAAGGGGGCGTGAGCGCACTGTGCGCGCCAGTGGCACGTCGAACGACATCGCCACAATTTCGTTGAAGTCCTGCGGTTTCCTATTTGGCTTCGCGACCTTGGACGTTACGGGACATCACCGGTGACGGGTACCGCGGCCCGTGTGACCCGACGCAATATACACCCGTACCCTCAAGCAGTCACCCACGTCTGCACGCGGCGGAGTGGGAGGCTTCCAGAACCTCCCCCTCCCCGTCTTCCCCGTTCTTGCGCCAGCGACTCGGACAAGGTCGACCGAGCATGGAAAAGTGCAATGCATGGCACACCATCATCGCACTGACTTTCTCTGCCGGATGACTTAGTCCATATTAGATTGCCAACAAAGTCGTGTCCGATGACAAATGTTCGCAACCGCGATTGGCTCTGAGTTTGAAACAAGGTGATTTGCGTCGTCGCATACCCTTTGCTCCTCCCCCTATTGTTTCGGATCTCATGTTCCAATTTCAAGCCCTTTGCCCTGGGCTCCAGCTCGTGCTGGTTGCTGTTGCACAGTCTCTCAGCCACGACGCCGAAACGAAGTGCCAATGCTTGTTGCCGTGACTTGTGCAACACACCACTTCTGATGCTCTTGGCTTGAGCTTTGATTGTGTGGTGTTGCATGGATGCAAACAGTTCGGGTACCCCCTGTCCGCCGTGCAATCTTCTATGATTTGTGCTGTGCATCTTGGTGGCCCCTGGAGTTTACAAGGGTTTCGCCCATTGCACGCCGCCTCCAATCGCTCGTGGATACCAAACCACCCAGGCGTCCGAGGCCTTGCAGACCCCTTTGCGGCTTGGTATTCCTCTTGCCGTTCATGGCATTGAGGACCCCGTTTCCCTTGGGCCCCGCCCTTTATCCCTCGCCTCCCTCAGAACCCGATGAAACCAACCATTGCACTCCTCTCTCAGGCTGCTGCCATATGTGGGCACTGCATCAAAAACTGCTGTTGTTTGGAAGGCTAAACCACAAGGTTCAGGTGTGGAAACATAATGCACATCAAAAGTGGGATCATGGAGTTGAGAGTGTGGCCGTGCTGCGTGCATCCTGCCACAGCCTCGCCTCAGCTCGCTGCCCTGGAAACTGCCCTCGCTGCCCTGTGCAATACATGCACAGGGCCACTGCAAAGTGTTACAAATTTTAGCGAATTTTTGGCTCAGGAAAATTCAAATTTGAATAAGCTGCCGCCCCTGGGACCCCGCCCAGACCCCCCCCCCCCTCCAATTTAATTCCTACAAATGAGGCTGCCGATCATCGCTGGCAGAGGGCAAGGGTCACAGGCCGCCATGCGTGGAGGAGCGGAACACTCCCACTGCACAACCTGGTTTCAGGCTCAGCTACTCCCCACTATGTGTCAGATCCGCTACCACAAGTCATTCGTGGGGGTCATCGTAGCACTGGACAGCTGTGAGTCTTGATGCCGAGAGGTTGTCTCCAGTACCAAACGGCGGGCAGGATACGCCAGTCCATCTTGGTCAGGACAGAAAACAAGACACTTTCTTCCTTGGACGAGTGGAGCCTTGGGGAATGCCATGCACGCAGTGCGCACACAGTGCGAAGTTTTGACTATCCCGACTTCAGCCCGAGATTTACCCTCTGATGGAGAAGGCCCCCCAAATAGACCATGATGGTCTGCGCACCTTCCCTGCAAAGCACGTTGCAAAATAAAGCAATATCTGTGAATTCAGCAACTCCAACTGTCATCTGTATTGTACTTAACAAACAACATTGGTCCCACAAGTGTGGGTGTCAATACATTCAGTGCAATAGTGCTCCTTACACTCGGATGTCGGCCAATACTCGCACCCCAGATACCTTTTGGTGGTAAAGCATTGATCCTGTGCCCTTGGTTTCCTATAAAGGAAAAGTGCTTCCATAAATGGTCAAATATTTTTGGATTGTTCATTTTTCTGAGATGGATCCCGAGGAAATAATACGGTCACCACCAACCGTATTACTTGGGTGAGTATCCCAGCCTCTGCGTGTGCAGTATGCACGCAGTGCCCACGCAGTGCCCACGCAGTGCCCACACAGTGCCCACACAGTGCCCACGCAGTGCAAGAACTTCCCCTTGGTTCTCTCTGATCTTTGACTTGGAGGTTCATCTCGGGTGCCATTGGCTGAGAGGGCTTTGCCTTCTTGCCGAGGGCCGAGCCCCGTCGAGACGCCAACCGGAGACCCTCTTCTGGCGGGTGTCCGGTCTGGCCTACGCACTATGGGCCTGCCCCACGGCCGGACTGGAAGGTCTTCTGGAGGCCTTGGGTGCGGGGGTACCGCGCAGACCATTTCATGTGTTTTGCCCGGTGCAGGACCGCGGCGCAGACGCGGCCCGGCGGGACGTGGATTCGCTGCGAGGCCTCTGGCGGTAGGACCGGAGGCGACAGCGGTGTGCCACGTGCCCGCCCCCGCCGTGGGCGATCCCAGGGACTGAAAGACACCGATGGCGATGTCACGAGATCGACCTTTTGGGGCTTTGTGCTTCGCTTGTCCTGCGACTTCGGTAGGGACTTTTGTAGGTGCGCGTGTGCCCCACCGCAGGGGATTTTGGTCGGGGGGCAGGCGGGGAAGGAGTAGAATGCGCAGGAGGAGGGAGGGCACCCCCTCCTGGGACCCCCCCCCCCGGACCAAAGTGGCGGAATGGGCTGATCAGCCGAATGGGGCCAGCTGCAAGCAGGTACCCCCTCCTTGTATAAGCTACGCCCTTGTCCGAGCTACAGTGGGCGTAGGAACCGTATTAATTTGGTACCCCCCACCCCGCCGCCATGTCGCTGGCCCCCCCTTGCAGAACAAAGAAACATGGCCCTTAGAGCCGCTGCCCCCCGCCCCCCCCCTTCAGAAGTGAGAATCACCCCCCCCCCCCCCCCCCCCGGGGGCTTTTCGCCTAAAAGCAGCCAATGCCGTGCATATCTTGGCTCCACATTGTTAGAGGATGCGCATGCAAAATAATTTTGCTTGTACAATCGATACTTAGAAGTGTTTTGGGTTTGAGATGACAAGTGTTAATTCTTAGAGGGCGATGGTTGGGGGTTCTAATGAAACCCATTGGGGGTACCAATGAAACCCGTTGAGGTGTGCACCAGAAGGCACGAGGTGAGGCCGCGATGTGAAAGGAATCGGTGTTGGTGTGCCTGATGGCGTGGGGCCCCCTGCTGGCGCAATATTCGATGCCTCATGATGGCACGCCATGTTGTTGGTGCCAGCCTACACCCCAGAGCACATGGAATTACGCCTACACCAACCATTTGCCAGCCTCGGACCATTCCTGCAGCCTTTTGGATTGGAACCGCAAAAACAATGGTAAAGAAAAGAAGAAGAAGAAGAAGGAAAGTTTGGACAAGCCCATGTTTGGACAAGCGGGGGTACATTCGCCATGTGGGCTATTCCCAAACGCCGGATTTCCACGTGTTGGCTCGAAGTGCATCTTTTGACACCATGACTCGACCGGGGGGACAGCAACATACTTGATATGGATGCATTCTTGCATTGTAGCCTAAGACCATTGTGGGGGATGGACGGGTTTCTGTACCCACATTTTGCTGTCACAATTCTGAGTAATTTCAAACCCGTCGGGCAATCTCATTTGACAGAAAAACGAAATGCAGTTTGTCAGTTTGCAACTCGCCCAAAACCGTCCCTTGGCCAGCAGCACTCAGTCACTTGACCTGTCAATTATTGCCAAACACCCCCGTTGAACAAGCTCCTTTCTCGCACATTCTCAGCCTCCGTTCCGTTGGTGGATCTGATGGGGCCACAAGGGGGCACCTGAACCCTCCCTTGCACCCCCCCCCCCCCTTGCAATCCCGTCACCGTCACTTGGCCCAAAAAACCGAAGGCGCGGAAGAAGATTTTACAAGGCGCCGAACGCGCTGAAGCTGAGTTACACTGCGATACTATGGTACAGGTTTGTGGTGCAATCCCCCCACCCCCCCTGGGGGGAGCCGGCCTGACGAAAGGGGGGAGATTGCAAAGGGGGGGGGGGGATATGTGATTTGTCGGGCGTGTCAAGCGTTGAAGAAGCGGCAGCGATCCAAGAAACCCCGGAAGCCAGCCAGGTACACAGTAGATACTACGGACTGAGAGAGGGAGAAAGCGGAAATGGGCTAAACTGTGGTTGAAAGGTGCTTCAACCCGCGTTTGTGTCTCAGGGGCACCGAGGAACATGCCAACAACGGAGTATTTTCTGGGGTCGGTGACATGGCTGCCTCATGCCCCACATCGTGCCCTGTTGGGGCCATGTGCAGGTCAAAGAGCGCTCCACACAGGCACGTCCCGGTCCGCATATGCAGCCCTTGTTCGGCAGTTCCACACGGCCGAGTCTATCGTGCAGCTCTCTTTTGAATTGTGCATCGTTTGGCCGTGTTTTGTCGGCCACAGCTACTGGCCTGCATTCCACTACGAAGGCCACGATGGCCTGTGGGCCATGGGTTTGAACACTGGGGGGGGGGTTGCTGTCACGGGCCGGGCAGGACTGGCAGAGACCATGTCTGGGACAGTCTGTGGACGTACCGCAGCAATCTGATCCGTTTATGTTCGTCGCACGGGCCGCAGGACACTGTCGTGCATGCCTCAGCGATTCCCACCGCATGCACCCAGTGTTCCAATGGAGCAATGCTCTGTGCGTCGCTGGGCAGTTGTCCGTAGGCTCCGAGGCAGGCTTGGGGGGCCAGCGATGGCAAATATTCGTGTTTTTGTTGCAGTGCAGCGGTGAGTGCTGTTGTGCGGCTGGCCTGGGGGTGTGGAGATGCTTGCAAATCGAGCCTTGTCCAAACTGAAGTTCAGCAACTTTAGTTTAGCCACGGAAGAGACGGATCAGGACACAGTGTTTGAGGTGTGTGTCACAGACCAAGACGCGGGGGGGGGGGGGGGTGCTGAGCAGGACAACGGGCTTCTCATTCTCCGTACAGTTTGATGATTCGTGCTGCCAGTCAGCCTTTCATTTCGCACGCACCCACGCACGCGAGCCCGCCGCCTACGTGATCCTCCTGCCCAGCGCCAACAAAATGGCGCCATGTGCCAGGCGCAGATTTGGCTCCATCGTATGGCTCCGTCACATCCATCCAGGGACTTCCCGTGTACAGTGTGTCCAGTACCGGTCTTCGGCTCCGTGTGTTTGTTTGTCTCCGAGTGCTGTGGCAATCCTGAGCAGGGGTGTGTGGTGTCTCTACCACGAGACTGCCCGGAGCTGCGACTCTCCATCCTTCCCGCTCTTTAGTCATTGTTTCGCCGGCACGATGCATCCGCACGCGATGACCTTTCTTGCCTTGTCCGTGGCTCTCGTCTACGTTGCTGAGGCAGGACGTTTGGGAATTGCCACGAAGCTTCGGTCGATGAATGGCGTCTTCTCGATTACGAGTGCGAGTGGGCTGCTTACCTCTGGAGCCTTGCACCGTTTACAGCGCCTGGGCTCGTTCTGCTGGCCCTACTCGTTTGCTGGTTTGTCACGTGGGTTGCCTGTGTCCTGTGTGGCTGGCGAGAGAACTGCATGTTGCGGGTGGTTGCCAAGCTCTCCCGCTGTGGTATGACGCACGACAAACTCCAGCTCCTCCTCAAGTACGGCGCCGTGTTGGTCCTCATCGTTTGTATCATTGCCTTGACCCTGAGCTGGTTTGGCTTCGGGCAGGCGCACAACGGGTTTTACGACGCGTTGGACTCGTGGGCGCATCTCATCAGCACCGTGTATGATTGGGTCCAAACCGCGTACAAAAAGGTTCATGTGTTCCGGGATGGGGTCGACAACGTTCTTTCGGCGGTGGACCTCAGCGTCTCAACCTCAGATGTGTCGCCGTGGCTGGACCTGTTGCAGAGAATGCTGGACAGGCTGAGGCAAATACAGGAGGACTACGAGAACATCCGAGGACTGGTCGACACCATGTTTGCCATTCTTTTCGGCGCGATGATCTTTTACTCCGTCGTCATCGCATTTCTGTGCTGCTCTCTGCCGGTCAACGCCTTCGTGATCCGCGAACACCGGTGGCTCCCTCTCGTGCAAAAGGCCGGGTTCTTCCTGATCGGAATCCTCGTCTGTATCACCATCATGCTTGCTGTGTACCTTGCGGTCTTCTTCAACGACTTCTGCGACCTTGCTGAGGTATGGTTCAACAACGCCTGGACGGGCAGCACCGCGATCTTCGACATCATGGACTGTGACTTCAATTCATCAACCCTGGTGACGATCAGCGGGAACACCACCGAGCTTGCACAGGCCATCCAAGCCGAGATCTGCAACGCCACGTGCGGGTGCACCTCCAACCCCGTCTCGGAATGCGCCGGCTACAGCTGCAACGGCACCGCCTGCGCCGCATGGGTGGACAACGCCACGGTCGTGGCCCTAGTCAACGAGCTGATGACCGCCACCTCCGACATGCTGGAGGCATGGCTCCGGGGCCTGGCCTGCTGGGCCGTATTCGCGGGCATCGTGGTCCCCCTGCTATCGTTGTGTGAGAACGTCCCGGACGGCCTCTATCTGATGCTGGCGGGCTCGGCCCTCATGGCGGTGGCGGTGGCCCTGGGCATTGCCGAAAGCCTCGGGCTGTCGAACTGGTTCCAAAGCCTCGTCAGAGACCAGGAGGCAGCCCCGCAGGAGCTGCACGCAGTGGGACACGAAGACGCTGCCGAGGACCCCGTCGACTCCAAGCGGCAGCCATCGGAAATTGACGAGAGGCCGTCGATGGCGGTGGTGACGTATACGGCCGAGGCGGTCACCCCCGCGACTTCGCCGTCCTCCTACGATTGAGGGTCTGTGCTAGAGCCAACGTCTGCACCGACGGCGGCTGCAGTGGCCCCGGGATGCGCCACCCGAGCAGTGCAATCAGAAGTGCGCAAGCGGCGCGTTGGATCTGGAGGTGGCGGAAGATATTCAACGCGTCCAAGGCAACGAGCTGACTGCATGTGGTTGGCAGGGGCTACGGTTGCCATCGCACGTGGTGAGGCAGCGAGTGGACATGCCCGGTACCACAGGGCAAGGGGGAAACTGCCCCCGGCGGAGGAGCAGGGGGGGGCATGGCGCAGCGACTGTCTTCGTGTCCGCCACAGCCCATCCCCATGTGACGTGCCTGCTCGTTGGCACCGCCGAAGTCCCGTAGACATGGATTTTCCGGAACGTCCAAAGCCGAGATGTGCCGCAGCACCGACCTCTGCCGCCCTCCAACTGTGCCAGCATCACTGCGGCCTCGACGCCTTGGTCTGCGCACGCGGCACCCCCCGTCTCCTTCCCCGGCCTCCGGCCCCTTCCCCCTCCCCGCGTCCTTTAGAGGCCTTGGCCCCCGGCAATTAGTCAGCAGCCCTAACCCCATTCCCTTCAATACTGCGTGCACATCCATCCCCTCGTTAACTCGGGTCCCTGGGACGACCGTATGGGCCGTTCCCGGGGGTTCCTTCGGCCCCCAAGTGGAGGGTGCCGAGTTGTCATTTACCACGCCTTTATGGCCTGCCTCTCTCGCCAGCACACCACCAGATACCTCCCGGGGACGGCCGGTTCATTCCAGCGCCGAGCAAAATGCCCCCCCCTTTTCGGACGTTTTTCTAATTGCCTTTCGATGTAAAATATTGTCAGCTCAGAGGGCGCCTCCAGCACAACCCCCAGTGTGCCAACCACTGGGCTCCTCCAACGCGAAAATGACACCAGCAGAAACACAGGCCGGCAGAACGCAGCGACCTGACGCAACACGCGAAGGGACGAACGGGTGACTTTCCAGGGCCCCATAAAGAAACAACAACCCGACGGAATGTCGCACGGGGGGTATGTGAAGATGAGATAAGAAATACGGTTTTCAAAGAGGCATCGGGCGGGTGTGTGTGTAAGGGGAGCAAAGGTCATGTTGCATTTGTCGGGGGAACCTGGCAAATGGGACACACAATGCACGACGGCTGGACAACCATTCTTCACAGACACCCTCCTTGTCTTGCCCGTGCGGCAGGCCCGGTGGGGCACGCATCACCCACGCCTCTGCCAGCCCTGCCCGCGGCCCGTGACAGCAACCCCCCCCCCCAGTGTTCGAACCCATCGCCCACAGCCAACACGGCCAAACGATGCACAATTGAAAAGAGAGCACTCGGCCGAGTGGAACTGCCGAACAAGGGCTGCATATGCGGACCGGGACGTGCCTGTGTGGAGCGCTCTTTGACCCGCGTGTGGCCCCAACAGGGCACGATGTGGGGCATGAGGCAGCCATGTCACCGACCCCAGAAAACACTCCGTTGTTGGCATGTTCCTCGGTGCCCCTGAGACACAAACGCGGGTTGAAGCACCTTTCAACCACAGTTTAGCCCATTTCCGCTTTCTCCCTCTCTCAGTCCGTAGTATCTAGTGGACGCTGGTGGCAGTGGTGCACACAGGCCTGCGCGAATATTGATGTGCGGTGTGGGATGCCCACGGAGTTGTGCATGCAGGGAAGGTCAGAGATGCGGCGGATGAGCAGAATAGGGGGGGTGGGGGGCAGCAGAGGTACAACCTAAACAGTACCAAAATGAATGTTTGGCTCCATATATACTCCATATACTCCAATACTCCATATGGTCTGCTGCAGCAGCTGCAGGAGTCGTTGTGATACGAGGGTCTTGGTTTAATTCTTGTGGCAAGCCTCACAAGCCCCAGTCCATCGTAGCGAATATTTCCTCCGTGGCACGTGTCGTGTTAACTTCGCTAAAATGCAATGCCGCTGTCTCTGACTGTGCATGGCCCGGGGTCCACAGTGCCGTCCTGTCTCCGAGTGTATGCCCTCGAGGAGCCCTGTTTCTGGTCTGTGCACGAAGCATAGGGCTGGATTGATGAGGGTCCCAAGTTGCCCTGGCTTGAATCGATAGGATGTGTGTACGCATGTGTAAGCACACGCACACACACGCACGCACACACGAAGAACGCAGCAGACAGGCGTTGCTCAGAAGTAGTGTTCAATTCTCATCAAGTGAAACGTCACACATAAAACATGTCAGACCCACTGGGCGCCGTTCTGCAGTACAATGATAGTACAGGGCGGGCAGCAAACACAAACACGCATGTGTGCGTGCGCGCGCGCGCGTGCGTGCGTACGTGTGTGTGTGTGTGTGTGTGCGTACGTGCGTGCCAGCGTGCGTGCGTGCGTGCGTGCGTGCATATTCCTTCAATTTGTGGAGTGCTCGCTTGGCAGGCGGTGTTCAATTGCAGGCGAGGCGGCACAGGGCACAGGGCTGATCCAGTGAGTCCAGAGGGACTGGGCCATGCGTGCCAGGGGTTCCCCTCTCGAAAGCATTGGTTGTACCGCCCTGATCCATTTTCCGCCGGTCCGTGCCCATTTTGCACGCGCGCGCGGCGTCCGGGATGGGCAGTGTGCCTGACCGCCCGCAGCAGCCAAGCGGAATCGTACCTGATGTTTGAACCCTCCCAGAAATGGCCTGGAACACCCTGTCGCCTCGGCACAGTTTCAGCCAGGTCAAGTAGTCCATGTGCACGTTGCCCCTGGTATCCACAGCACGTGCTCTTTGCCAGCCCGGAGCGCGCCCGAACCAAGGGAGCACCGTGGCAGCCTGTTCGCGGAGCATGAGATTTTCAGAGCCTATCATTTTTGTATATATTTTCGATTTGTTGCAAACTGCCCTCGTGTCCAACCATGACCAGGCGCTGTTCCCGTCAGTTTTTGCGCGATGGATTGTGGCGGTGCGATTGTTTAAGCGGTTTCGTTTTGTGTGCTCTGTGATACCTCTGAACTGAGGTGCAGAGTGGCGAATATTTGTGTCAGGGAGGCGAATGTGGGTCTGATGGCGTTGGTTTGGAACAGTGCACCATCTGGTATCACACTCCGCTCACGTGACCAGATCCACTTCCGTGGTCGTCGGTGGAATCATCGTGGAAGTGGACAGCTCTGAGCATTCATCCCGAGAGGTCATCCCGAGCACTATACAGTGGGCGGGCACCGCCAGCTCATCTTCGTCTGCCACCCCCGAAACCAATTTTTTTTGTCCAGAAGAGTACCCCATGCCCTGGGCCAAAGGTGGATGGTCTGCGTGCCACACACCGTGCGAACTGTCGTGCGCAAACGACGCCCTCGTCCAAACAGCACCACACGTTGTTTCCGTCGATTTCTGGGCCTCGTCCAGCCTTTGTGCTGGGGGTTGTAGTAGTGCCACTTTGTGGGTGGATACGCTCTCTTCCACATTCAACTGGCGGCTCGCATCCGGTCTGAAACCGTTGTGGTTGTTGGGGGTCCTCAGAACGTTACAGTAACCCCCCAACCCCTTGCCCAAGCAACACCTCACGGCGCCTTGTTGGGCATTTCGGACAATGTGTGTCGCGGCTCCGCCACGTGAGGAATCATAGTACGGTTGGAATGCCAGAGTCATTCTGGAGGGCGTTGACCATCGTCGATTTATGGCCAAGCAACACGTATGTCGAAGTAACACTATTTGTTGGTTCCGTAAGGATGCCAGAGTGATTCGGGAGGGCAGCGACCCTCGCTGACTTATGGCCAAGCAACACTAGGCTTTGGTTACGCCAGTTTTGGGTCACCTACCGTTGCTTGGACAAGGGGGGGGGGGGGGTACTGCAGGAATGCGGATGGGAGGAGGAAGGCAGCGAGAAGCCGCATTTGAACAAGCCATGAGAGTTGAGCAAATTGATCACCATCTGTGGTGATCACAGGGGTGGTGCATTGGTTACTCTTCATGGACTCAGGCTTGGCTTGTGCATTACGGCGTGCCATCTGAGCTCCTGAGAGTATCTCAACAGTGCACAACTGATTCACCCGGGCCGACAATGGCCCCCCATGAACGTGTGGGAGATGGGCACTGAGGCTTCAATTGGGCGGAGGATAGAGCCTCTGGTCAGAAACCCGCCCCTGGCCACGAAATCACGCACACTGGGAAGCCTGAGGGCGTGGCAGTCTCCCGCTGCATGACCTGGTTTCAGACTCAGCTAATCCTCTTACTACGTGTCAGATCCGCTACCGCGCCCATTGTGGGATCATCATAGCACTGGACAGCTCTATACCTTGATCCCGAGAGGTTGTCTCGAGTACTGTGGGACCCCTACGCCACCTCATCTGAGTCTGAACCAAAAAAAAAGGGAAAAAAGAACAAAAGAAACCCGCCTCCGGCCACAGAAGCAGGGGGCTTCATTCACCGGCCCCCTGCAGCAAGCCCGTTGAGGTGGCCCAGAGGTGACCCCAACCGAAATGTCAGAAAAACTGAATCTGTAGTTGTGGAATCCGCGCGACAAAGGGTCGGAAAAGCCATTTGGGCCGTCTGGTATCAGCGAAAAATGTTTCACCATTTTTGATCTTCAGCGCCTTCAGCGCCTGGTCAATCGAACCCCCTCCCCCCCTCCCCCCCTCCCGCGACGTTTCTAGCGCTATACTGACCCCATTCCAAATTGAACATGCACATTCACCCGCCTTTCTTCAGTGCTAACGGCAAAAGGTGCAAAAAGCCCGCAGGAGCGGCGGGCGCCCTCATGGCAGCGCCCTGGTCCATGAATGATCACACCTCACGGTCTGTCAACGGCAGCAACTCCGGACCAAACCGCACGTCTGCCCCAGTGCAGAGGTCATGATCAGGGAATGCCTTGCGGGTCACTGTTCCAGCCACCATCGGTTGCACTAAAGGGGGAGCACCTGACGTGGCGCGCGCACCGCGCGGAGACTTGGCCGCTTGGCCCGACCAAGCGGCTGTAGATTACTGGTGGTTGGGCCGGAAGAGCTGCAATTTCCTCCGCTATTAGGACAAGGGTAGCGAACATCGACACTCCAGCAGGGAGAGCCCAGTCAGATCCGCTACCGCGCCCATTGTGGGATCATCATAGCACTGGACAGCTCTATACCTTGATCCCGAGAGGTTGTCTCGAGTACTGTGGGACCCCTACGCCACCTCATCTGAGTCTGAACCAAAAAAAAAGGGAAAAAAGAACAAAAGAAACCCGCCTCCGGCCACAGAAGCAGGGGGCTTCATTCACCGGCCCCCTGCAGCAAGCCCGTTGAGGTGGCCCAGAGGTGAGAGTAGGGTGGTGGTTGCTCCCAAGGGGCCATCTTCTGTATTTTCACGTTTGGGAGGCGGGGGATCGGGCAAGATGGAGGCAGGTTTACACGGGTCTTTTACCCAAGGGGTTGCTCTCCTTACGGTACCCCCCCCCTTGCAAACTCCCACCCCTTGCAATCCCCCCCCCCCCCGGGAGACCGTCACTTCCATGACTTTCTAGTTAACATGTATTGTGCTGGTTTGTGTTGCCCATCTGCTTTACACATTTGCTTGCATCGGTGGAGGGTACCACACTTTGCCTTGAAATACCCTTGCAATCCCCCTCCCCCCGCGGGAGACCGTCACTTGGCGACCGTCTCCCCCCCCCACCCGGGAGACCGTCGCACGCTACCCAGGGAGTTTGCAAGGGGGGCGGGGGGTACATTTTAGCATGCGGTAAAAGACAACTCATTCCGGGCAAACCCAACGTAAAAGTGGCGCGTGGCGCGCGCGCGCGCGCGCAGCTCAGATACTCCCCCAAAATCACAGGGGCCAATCCAACAAGATGGCTCAACGTCGGAAACGCAGGGAGCTGCTCACGGGCACCTACCGTCACTGCAGGGCGCCGCGGTTCGCACGGTGCAGAAGTATGTCCGCCAACAGGCGCCTATTCACTACCCCCGAAACCATCCGTAATCCCTCAGACGGAGACCGGGACACGTAAATACTTTGTTTCAAACACAGTCCCGCACCCGATGCACCTTACAAGGGGCATGTCATTGCCCCGGTCGTCACACTTGGGATTTTGTGGTGGTTTGTCATGGGCTCACCGTGGGATCACCTGTCGTTTCGAACTGATTCTGGGGTACCTGGTCATAGGGCAAGCCCACGGACCGTTGTCCCACTGGGACTGCTTTGCGGATTGTCAACTGACGTCTTGGACCTGCTGTCTCACGTGCACCATCCTGCTCCACGCATCTCCACTTTCCTGATCGGAAACAGGGGCGTGGGAGACGCGTCAACGCACCACTACGTATCTGCACCCTTCGTTTGTGCCAGTAGATGTGTTGTTTCGCTGCAGATGGGGCGTGGCAGTCTCGTCCAGCGCTGTGACCTCGCTCTCTCAGTCCTAATCCATTATACCCTTTCTGCAAGACACGGCAGGTTTACTGAGGTAGTACCCAATTTCAATCAGGCCCCGGACTCATAGAGTGTGCACTTTGCATGGGTTGTCTTCCCGTCCCTTTCCGTGAGGGGAAAGCAAGGCCAACGGCCACCCAGGTCCGGCCAGCTAAGTGGTGGTGAGGGTACGGTACGCTAACGCGATGCAATTTCCCGACATGTCTCCCCTCAGCCTACAGACTGTCAGCCAGTGCTTGGGTGGGCTTGACTTATCATGCGCGTAAGATCAGCTGCTTGGCGGTACCTATATATACTACTTCGCACAGGCAACAGACATGATGTGTATGTGCGATTGAACATCCAGGGATCACCATGGCCGGCTCAACGAAACTGGTGGGATTCGCAGGGACCTTTACCTTGATTTTTGGCAGTTATAACCTCAGCACATCTGCATGCAACGCACATACGCATCGCACCCATGTCAATATCAGCTGGCACGGATGGGACATGGTGGTACCCAACTGGTGCACAAACCAGGTTGGGCGATGTTGTTTGTACTTATGGCCTCATTATGTACAGTCGCGGCACGTGTGTGCATCGGTCAATGACGAGGTGCGGCTTTGGGGTGCCTGTGGCATGGGCAGATTTGATCTGAGTTTGATAATCCCCAGGTACACCTTGTACCGAAACGTGCATTGAACTATGCCATCGTATGGGAAGTTTCGGTCCAGACTCTTTCACCGTGTGGAGATTGGAACAACGGGTGAGACCACTCGAGAAGCCCAGACAAACGGAACCCCGGACAAGAAGGCAGAGGCACAAGAGGCCAGAATACCGCCGAGCGAGCAGCGGTATTCATGTGTAGCACAAGGGCCAGTCATATAGAAGGGACTGGACGAAGCCATGACTATTGCATTGGAGGAATGGGGCGTGCGTTTTAGAATGGGCAGGATGCTACAGCCAAGATGGCACTGGTAGCGTATGGCACAATTCAACAGTGGATGAGGCAGACGGAGGTGTAACAATGAGAGAGTGGAGGGACGTCATGAAGGCTATTTCGACTTATACAGCTTGCTTTGTATGGAAGGTTTGCGGTTCACTCTGGTCGACTTGGGGGGCTCCTCTCGGCGAGGGTAAATCCGGAGTTAAAGCCGGGATAGCTAATGCAAAAGTAGCTTGCCGGGCAAACACCCTAGGAAAAGGGGATGACATGGAATGATGCATAGCTCATATTGGAAGCGGGAAAACATAAATCGACCAGGCCAACTTGATTGGGATCTGGCATGACGCTCCCGCTGCGTGGTGAGCATGATTTAGGATGACAGACGGAAGGTGGGAACTTTGCGTAACTATGCACAGAGTGTCTTTGACCGGCATGGCCACCCTCCGTTGCAAAACAGCAAGAACAACCCAGTCTACCGCTGACTGTACCGTAAAGATATCCTTGTAGACCCCTTGGCGGATTGCTTTGTGTGCCCTGGCTAAGTGGGCTCCTGTGATAGTGGCGTCTACCACATGGCAGCCCCCTGCCGGCCCGCAAGAGGACATGATGGCAGCTGACATGCCCACTACCTCCGCATTCGGGACAGTCCCTAAAAAGCCCGCACTTAGTTACTTGATCCATTGGTGACCGCGGTGTTCACTATTGAGTCTGACCGTGAAGAGGCGTCGGAGGCCGTGAACGACCTCTGGGAGGGCAGCACCCAGCAGTAACAGGACATGGAAATCCAGGCGATCCCCGTTTCTTGGAACATCGTGCAGTGCCCCAAGCTTGGGGCTGACTCTGTACTCGGCTCCGGGGCGAGTCGAACCGCTAGGTGCCCCATGGGGTGTTTGGACCGAACAACAACGGATTGCGGGTGCGGATCATTGAAGCACCTGATGGCACTGCACAACTCAATGTCCCACGTCACGGAGATGCTGAATGATTGGTAGACAACCACACTTCCAAAACGCGGTGTTGCCGCTCTATCTAGTCGGGCCGTGCACGCATCGTCTATGGGCTCCGCTGAGATACGCAGCACTTCCCCCCACCAGTGCTAGGAGGGACCCAGCTCACGCTGTCTTTCCCGCTTTGTATCACCACAGCCCTGTCCTGGTGGGTCATTATTTCTTGAGCTGTAGGGGCACGGTGAGGGGAAGACAGGAGCAACAGGGTCGGCGCATCTGTGGAGCCCACCAGGGGGTTCGGGACTCCACACCTCAGGGAGTGCCTCTCTGGCCTGTCTCACGGAACGCGTCCCCCACGATGAACATGAGAGACGCTGCAGCGGCAAATTCACCGTCCACTCCGGGATCCGCATCGCGAGGCCATTCATGGCGCCTATAAGCCCCCACCAGAATTCGCTCCCAGAGGGGAGAGATGTGCGTCGTGACTCCTTTCTGCTTAGACCTCGTCGGATGAATGAGCCTCCAGTGCACCGCAGGGACCATCCCAGGAAGGAAGCATTTGTCCAGGCCATCCAACCAAGACCGGGGGACATCAGGCGCGACTTCGCTGGATGGGAAATATAGATGTGTCGCGGCGCGCGTGTGAATTTCCCCGCCCCATCCACCTGGTCCACCTTCGCATGCCCACATACGAGATGGGCGGATTGGCACTGAATCACAGTCGAGATGAGCAGCCCCGCGGCTCGGGAGGCCAAGGCCCTCGGCAGCCGCTGGGCCCATTTGTCTGCAGATAACTCAAGGAATTGAGCTGCAGGCAAGAGCAGTTGGCCACACAACCCATACTCGGCGTGTATTTGCTCCAGCAGGATTGGACATAGGTTCGGACGGACTGGTGTCGACACGTGGTGTGCTAGCGTGGTGTGCTAGCGTGGCAATGGTTGCCACAGTCGCATCCCTGCACAGGTCTTGAACTTGCGTATGATGTAGACCATGCTTGCAAGAGGGGGCTACACCGGAGAAGTCAAACGGGAGGCGCTCTGCCGAGAAGACCGCCTTACATACCGCCCTGGCCAACGTGACGATGCACTTGGATGAGTCTGATATGTAGAGGGCCGCATATCGGATAATGCCTAATGTGACCGCCTCATGCATGGGTATAGAGCACCGGTGGAACATCTGTTTGCCCGCGTTTGGTCTTGGCGGGTTGTGTGTGACATTTGGCTGGGGTCCCATGAGATTTTTGTTGTTTTTGGCATGTGAACGTGCGTTTCCCCAGCGGTGGGTGCATTTCAGGGTTGTCATGGGAAAGTTGAACTGTTATTTGGTGTGCGTGTACTAAGCAGAAAGACCCCCCTTGTGCTCTCACATGGGGTCATCTTCTACATTGCATTCATGATCACTATCAGGAGCTACATCTCACTAAACCATCCCCCCCCTGTGTTGGCTACAAGACTCTCCCTGCCTAATAACATGAGTAGAACGTTGTCCATGGCCTTTATTGGGCTTTTTTGGCTGGTTGTGGCTTGGAAGCTCTTTTGGGACACTTGCACCAGGAGCCTCCAAGATTTACCCGTGAAAGATGGGGGGGCGTATCCAAATTTGCTTCCCCTATGAAGATGTTCAGCTTGTAACCCAAATTGTCACCAAGTAGAATGCACCATTCACACATGAGATTGTGAGTTTGCATGCACAGGACATTCAAAAGCAATGTCGTCGCTGCTACTCTCAACCAGGGACAGGTTCTCTTGCATAGAAACATACGAACATACGCATGTTCTTTTTGGGGCTCTAGGTTGTGTGCCTCGGACCACGGTCTTTGTTTGCCCTCAGCGATTGCTGATCTACTGCATTTGGGCACAGGATCTCCTCAGGATCTCCCCTGTAAGTCCGGCAAAGCCAGTATTACAGCCCCCCCCCCCCCCCCCCGCCTTTGAAATCCCCCCCCCGGTGACCGTGGATGGTACCACTCACGCACACTTGGTGCGCATGTGTTGGCCACTGTTGTGGGGCCTTCACCAAAAAATGCGCTGCAGTTCTGCCACATGCGGTGCATACGCCCTGGTGGGGTCACTCAGGTGGATCATGAGTGCTCAACTCTCAAGGCTCGAGGCTGTGGTGGTTGCATCACCCAAGTCTCCAGAGTCGCCGGACATTACCCCCATGGCTTCGCAAACCCAAACGCTGGCTGTTTGCTTGCATCAGTGGAGGGTACCACATTTTGCCTTGAAATACCCTTGCAATCCCCAAGGCGGGGGACCGTCACTTGGCAGCCGTCTCCCGCCCCCGAGGGGAGACCGTCGCGTGCTGTGGGGGGAGATTTCAAGGGGGGGAAGGGTAGTTGAACTCATGTTGGTGTTAAACTGATAGTGGTCCCTGCACAACCCTGCTCTGCTTGTGCTGTGTAGACGTCTGCATCCATTTCGTGTGCCCACAATGTATTACGGGTCCCGGGACATGTGGCCTGATGAGGCACCCTGTGTATTCCAGACCCACAGGCGGCTCACAAGCCAGGCGTTCGTCCGTGGCATCGTCACAATGGCCGCCATCCTTCTGCTGACGGTCCTCATGTACATACTTGCACCGCCGCTTATGGGCTATAGCCAGCAGCGCCATCTCCTCCCTTCGACCGCGTTTGCTGCACCTCAGCGTGCAATTGCCTATGCTCTGCCCCATGTCGCCTACGCACCCCCACGTCAGCAGCCACTGCCCCTTCGCCCCACACGCCAGGCCATAACCGCGGCAGCTGCAACCTCAGATGCGGCTGCGCAGGCGCCCATTCGAACCATTCTTGCCCTTGGCGATGGATATACAATTGGAGAGTCGGTGTGTCCTTGTTCCCAGCATTCGCCCTTGTCATTGCCCCTCAGTCCTTGTTCTTCCCCTTTTCCTGTGCTTGCCCCTTAAATCGTTCTTGCCCTCGTTCTTGTCCCTGTCCCTGTCCCTGTCCTGCGTCCTGTGTCTCTGTCCCTGTGTCTTGTCCTCTCCCTGTCCTTGTGTGTGTGCTTGCCCCTGTCTTCATCCCTCTGTGCCGACTGGTGCCTAAGCATCAATACCATCTCACACCCATGCTGTTCTTGCTCTCATTCCCACGCATATTTCCGCACCCCTCTCCACACGCTCCCACCTTTGGAACATCTGGCCAGATACCCCCCCCCCCCCCCCCCTCCTACAGTGGGTGGGTTTGGCGACACGGTCCACAGATATCTCCCTCCCGTCGGCCACTTTGTTTTACACTAAAATTTTTGACCCCCCCTCGCAGACAAGAGAAAACACACCATGAGGACGGAGCATACCTGAAATGCACTGAGCACACGCGTCACAGTGCTCTTCGGCTTGGAGGCCAGGTCCGAGGGAGCCTCCTGTGGAGGCGATGGGGCCGGCCCTGCCTCCGGGCTTCGGTACGTGATGTGAACCAGCGGACAGTTCGAACCCCAGAGAGGTGAACTGGGAAATGGGAGCGGGGGGTTGGGAAAACGGTTATATTGGTGACGGCCAAGCAGCAAACCGGAAATGCACTGCACACACAGGCCACAGAACACGGGTTCGAGCCCAGGTCACGGTTGGCCTGCCGTGGAGCTGTTGCTTTTGTTATTCTGGGATGCAAGTCTAACCGGTCCAATGGGGGGAGTAGGCTTGTAAGCTTTATCCAAACGGGCCAAGAAACATTCGATAACCGCTGACTGCGGTGAGCTCAAGGCAACATTCGGCCCTTGTTTGAGGTGTGCTGCAGAGCAGCAGGTCGAACAATGAACTGAAGTTTGTGGCGATGACCATATGCCTGTGACACGCCGGCACATGTGAGCTCTCTATCCGTTGCTTTATGCCCCCCCCTTGTATAAGCTACGCCCTTCCAAGCTACAGTAGGTGTAGGGACCGTATTAATTAATAATTTGGTACCTAATTTGATTCAGGACAAATGTAGTGCGGCCACATAAGATGTGGGTTTGGTGACAAATTTGCCAGTTACATAGGGTCATGGACACATTCGTTGTGAGTGTTTGCCCACTTGAACCCGCATAGCTCTTATCTTGGGGATATTAGTGCATTATATTCCCCTTTCTTGCACCAGCTCACCATGCAATCCTCTCTTTTTGAACCTGGTTGTCTACAGCCTTGTCCAAGCTACAGTAGGCTCAGGGACCGTATTAATCTGGGACTTTTGCGTAGCTTGTACAAGGGGGGGGGGGGGGTTACATATGCTATGTGATGTACGGTGTGCGGCTTACCAGAGTCTCTGCGATGTGTATTCAATTCAACCAAATCCACATGCAGGTGTCAGACATTACATGGGGTAGGATGTGACAGGCTATCGCATAAGAGCAGAACGGGTAGCTGACCATACAGGAAGGTTAATTCGGAGGTGCCTGTGGCGCCTCTCGATCTTTTCACATGGTCTCGTTTCTACGACACAAAGACCCCCTTTCCAGCCAGAAGGCAGGAGTGGCCCGTGGGGTGGGCACACAATGCATCACCCAGCCTCATGCCTCCTCTGTGAGGACGGCGGGTAGGTGTCAGGGGACGGTAATGAACTGTCTCAGACAATGTGTCTGAAGCGCCGAACAATCTTGAACACTTGTCGATGGGTTCGGACAGAACAAAAAAAATATTTTATGGGGTAGGATGTGGGTCAGTGCACACTTTTGCCCGCTGGGACCTTCCTCCTGTCCATACCGATCTCTGAACTGAGACATTCCCATCACCACCACTGCCAAATGCACCAGACCGCAGAATCGTGCGCCTCTCCACAGGTGCTCCCTTCAGAAGGCTGGCCGATGCAATTGGCAGACCAGTTGAGGGCCAAGGGCATCGCCATTGGTGGGGTGGATGTTGTAGCCCAGGCGGGCTGGCGGACCGATGACCTGCAGGCTGCCCTGGAGGGTAAAGCACAAGGGGACCAGCCGAAACCGCAGGGCTGGGCCGCGGCATTCCTGATGGCAGCCCCGAAAGGCTCGTTGCTACAGAAAGAATATGACGTCGTGGCGTTGCAAATCGGGGGCAGCGATCGGATGGAGGGCAAATCAGTGGAACAGTACGGAGCGGACTTTGAGGCACTCCTGAAGGTCCGGCCCTTCCTCCGCATATTCGTGGACAGCGGTGGTCCCAACATGTCCGACACCTCAAAGGTGGTGGTCCTCCGTAGAGGCTGGTGGGGTACCATGTACCCCCTTCCCCTGTTGCACTCGCTCTGCCAGTGCATGTTCGACAGTGTGTTTTTCACACACGAATGCCATCGTCCCTCCTTCCCACTCCTTTTTGAAGTTACTCTGCCATTCCGAATACAAGTCCGGTGCCTAACTTCAGAGGGGGGAGGGGTCTAAATCCGCATACGCCTATGCAACCTTTACGGCGCACTAGCGACCCTTTGTAGTCTTTTCGCCACAAATTTGGCTGATTTGAAGCGAGACGTGCCAGAATGAGCGGCATGTTTCATAAATTTGCTAAGTTTTTTCGCCGAAATTGCAGCTGGGCCCCAGGATTCATAGGCCAAAAAAAATTCCGGGGGGGGGGGGGGTTCTTGTATTCGGAACCGCAGAGTATGTGTGGTTGCAATCCACTCATTTTTGGTACAGGGGGGGTGGGGATTTCGTCAGGGGACAATTTGGCAGGGAACATTTTGCCCTTCAGATTGTTGACGAAATTTTCCTCGCGAATTTTTTTTGCGCAATTTGGGGCACTTCTTGCTCCTTGTGTACCCTCTGCGGCGGCGGTAGTCAGGTGGTGTTGCGCTGTTGTCGGCCGTCAGTGTGTTTGTCACGTCCGTTCATCAAGGGTCAATTACACTGGTAGCCAAGGAAGTACTCAGGAAAACTCAATCAGACGCTGAAGGTTTTATGCTGCCATGCGATCCATGGGTAAGGGATTTCAAGCGGAGGCAGGGGTGGATTTGGAGGTCCACAGACACCGACCGGCCCCCCAGTGCATTAGCTGACTTGGACAACTAAGTCAAGGACAGACCTTTGCTTAAGGGTGGTCCCACTGGACTGGGGGGGTGGGTGAGTCCGTGGCCTGTGGGTGGGTGGGTTAGTTTGGTGATGACCCCCCGCCCCCCCCCCCCCCCCTAGTCGCTAAGCAAGGGTCTGGTCAAGGACAACAAGTACTTTGCACACAACTGATTGTCCAGAAGGAACTAAGGGTTGGGGGTTTGACAGTTTGGTCTGACCAGGCATATGCCTCGTGGCACATGCCACATGCTGGGCTGTGCAGCCAGTTTTGCGCCGACTGGTGCCATGATTTTCCCATCCTCTCTTACCTTACCCCATTGCTGGATCCGTCGACATCAATCCGTTTGGGGCCTCGGCCCCGGGGGGAGGGGTCTCTGGCGTTTCCTGTTGTATGTGAACTCAGTGACAGGTTGACTGATTGATCCGGTGAGGCCTGCATAGCGATGGTCTTGTACGTACCGCCGCGTCCTCACTGCAGTTCGCTTTTTCAGTGGTCCGTCCACTGGCATCTTTGCGTCCTTGTTGACAGAAAGGTACCTATGGTCTTGTAGGCCACTGACGAGCCACATTTCTTTCTGCGCTTTGTGCTGATCGCGTCTTGTGCTCACGCACCATAGCCCAGAGTTCCTTCGGGGTTTGACGAAAATTCGCCCTCACAAAAACTTCCCCTGACGGAGTTTTCCCCGTCGAAATTGTCTGCAGGCGAAAATTCCCCCGCCCCCCCGTAGATGGCTGTGCCAAGCAAGGTAAGTCTCCCAAAGGTCCCACATAAACCTTCGCTTTTCGCTCTTCGCTTCCCTTAATAAGGCTGTACTGCCGTTGTTGCACCCGGAGCATACCCAAAAGACGTGCGAGCCCTGAGAGGCAAGTCGAGGCATTGTTCTGTCCAAGCACGGAACCCTCGTCAGCCTACGCTTCTTTGCACATGGAATTTGCGATGCGGCTTTCAAGAGACGGCCAAGTGTATGCAAATTCCCGAATTTTTTTGACGTGCCTTCTGTGTGCTGGGCTGATGAGTTGACTATTTTGTGAGAATCCTGTGCCCCTGAGTGTGTGACAGATTCACGTATGGCGCATGCGTCATCTCTCTTTTTGTAAAGGGCTGAGGACAACGGAAGGTCTTTGGTGGCAGAACGCTGGTCAGCCAACGGGGCTGGCGCGTAAACGACTGCAGTCGAAGGTCTGCCGACAGTACTCGGTGGTCAGACGACGCGAGTGGACCGAAACGTCACAGCGGCTGCTGACTGGCTCGTCTGGGGCAGAGTTTGATTTCTTGCCCGTTTTCCCTGCGTTCAGGACAGCCAAACATAGCGTGTTATTGTGTGCCCAGCGCATGCCCGTGCACCTGTGCAGTGCGTAGCGTCGTGGACCGCGCGGTTGGGCTTCGCCCATGGTGCTCAGAACGTGGGGCTGCTTCCCTGGCAGCTGAAGACCTTGGCCCAGCGGTGGTAGCACTGCAGACACTGGCTGCTCAGCAGCACGACTGCGCCGGAGCCTGAGACCCAACATCGGCCATTGTTCTGCCCCCATGGGGGGGGGATTCGGATGCGGGGGCAGCTGCTGGGGTGACTTTCTTCCTGGCAAAGACGAGAAATCGCTATTATCGCATACATGCCTCTATACCCCCATGCCCCCAGACACACACACACACACCCCTTGAGGTATGCATGTGGTAGTAATGGGTCATGCGCAGCCGCCCCCCCCCCCCGGCGGTTAGAGGAGTTGTGCCTAGTCCCAATGGAGGACACCCCCCCAGACCCCCTTGATTTTAATGTCAGCGATGCATCCAGCAGGACACGCAGTCCAGAGGACACAGCATCAACAATATCCTGTGACACGGCAGGGTCCAGGTCTTCCACCCCCCCACGGCCCCCCATGCATTGAATGGTTGTGTGTTGAATGTAAGTAACCTTAACCAAACCTGTACCCACTGGGTTTTTCAACCTAAGGACCACGATAACCGTCCCAAGGGGTACTGGCCGAGTGGGGCCAGCTACCAGCAGGTACACCAAGGGACTGACCGCTGACCAGCATAAACGCCACTCACCCGGTAGAGTCATGACCAGCACGAACACTCTGCAAGGTCAGGAACCAGTGTACATACGGAAGCGAGGCACAATGAACATTGGCGGAAGCACCGGGACAGTCGCCTAGCAAAAACCCGGACCCTGTGCGAACATGCTGATGAACAATGGCTGGAAATGTCTATGGCGGGGACATCCAGTTCAGCCGACCGACCATTTGATGCCCCGGCGGCCGAGCTGCCAATACCCCACCCACCCACCCTCCCGCCGACCCCCCCCCCCGCCCCGCCAGTTTTGGCAGATAGTTGGGGGGGGGGGGGTCGCATCAGGACCGGTTGTAGTCGCCCACCCGAGGGTAGCAGCTCTCCCTCCTTCCATGGCTGCCCTTGTGCGCTGGCCTGTCGCTCAGTTGGCGCTGACGAAGACTGGGGGTGACGCGAGCCGCATCTTTGTGCTGTCCATCCCCGACTCCGGTGCCGCTCCCGCAGACGTGGCAACGGGCATCGATGCGTACAACAGTGTCAACAAGGATTTGGCTGCAGCCAACGGCATTGGGTGTGGCAGGCGCAGGGGCAAGAGGGCCTTTGAAGGGGCTTTGGAGTGCATCCTGTCACAATGAGGACCGGGCCTAAATCACATCAGATAGAGCACGTGCACTCGGGGGCTATATACCTCAAGCAATGTGGAAACATTTTTTGCGTTGCCGTTGACCGATCCACAAATCACCCCCCGACGTGGTTGTCGGATGATGGGCACGCACAAGGAACTGCATGGGGCAGGGGCTTTGGAGGAGTTCTTTGGTTAGCACTGCCTCAGGGGGTTGAGTAGATTTGCGACATAAATGTTCAGTGGCAATTTTCCCCCAAACAAGTTTCCCCAATTTTAGTGGAAAGGACAAGAGATACGAGGGAGGGACAGCAGCGTGAGTAAGTGAGGACACCACTGTCACAGTCAGGGGAACACTGCACGCCCCATGCTGCTGACTGCCCTGAAAGGTAGCGAGCAACACCAGCCATGCCCCTCTTACTGGTCTCCTTGGTCTTCCACTGGCAGCCGTGACGTAGCTGCGTGCAGAGGTACCCCTGGGTAGGCAGTACAATAGTCTTCGTTAGGAAGACAGAATTTTTTCTTTGTACCCTTTGTGAATGAGCACTCGGGGTTAGCAGACACTCTACCATTGATGCGGGTCGATATTAAGAAGAGGCAATCATTCAACCCCCCCCCCCGAACTCCCCCACTATTCCCTCCCCTATTTTGGGGTCGGAATCTTTTAGAAGGAATTTAGATGCTTCAGGTGGGATTTTTGGGCCCATCAAGGGGTAGGAACGATTAAATATAGGGTATGACATCATTGCTGGTAGAATCCTAGCCAGTGTGCTAGAAATAGCCAATTTACCGTAAAAATACTGCACACCACCCCTATCCACCCACATAACATAGCAATTGGGAGTATTTCCGTCACCGTTCATCAGTCTGATGGTGTACAAACCCATCTTAGGGGCAGGGGACACTGTTTTAGGGGGTTTTCAGGCCAACTCCCCCTATTTTTGGTGTTGTGGTAAGTATCCTGTCAGCAGTGATGGCACTCCCCACTTTTCGCCCTTCTTACCCCTTCATGGGCCTCAATGGCCAGCCCCCTCCATCCAAATACCTTCCAAAACATGTTTTTGTGGAGTTTCCGACCCTCAAAATACAGGGGGTGGTCCCTACCTGCCACCCAAAAGCGCACCCAACCGCAAGGGGGGTGGGGGGGGGGAATAAACGCCAAAGATTACAGTTTGGGACAAGAAAGTTCAACACCCAACAGGGCCATCCTGATACGAAGGCAGACAAATGCAATCCGTTGCTCACCTCCTAATTTTGGCTGGAGCTCATCCCATTGCACTGCATTTTCGAGCAGGAGAAAACAACCTCCCACTGTGTTTGCTACATTAGCGGTTGCCAAATTGTTTCTCAGGTACGTTGATATTACTGCGATCTCCAGAAAGGGTGCCACCGATGCCTCTTTGATCACGTGGGATGGTGTGTACCCCTCGGCCAAGATGTACCGTGAATGGGTGAGCCTGATGGTTGATGACGTGACGGCCGCATTGGATGCCAAGGGCTGAGCAACTTTTTGTGCAGTCGGTGAGAACAGGAATGAGTGCATCGAAGTTGGAAGGAGGATTGTGGTCACATTGGTCTTGTTCATATGACTGGGTCACGGAGTGCGGGGCAGTGGTGCACACAACTCACTGGGTCACAGAAGACAGTCAAGGTGCGAGATGAAAGCCGTCGGAGTGCAGCGCTGCATGAAAATGGTTGGGGTGCGCAGCATGACAAGTGCACAGCATAAGCGCGGTTGCACTGCACCGCATATGGTTATATATTTTATCGATGCATGCCCGCCCTGACCATGGCCAAAGCACATTGATCATCGCTCGTAGGGACGGACGGACAGACGGATTGATTGCATTGGATTGGATTGGGTTGGAGAGGTGGAGGGACAGGGGGTGGGTGGGAGGTGCACGCAGCAGGGGAGAGTTGTGATGCAATGGGTCCGGTCATTATTCAGGGGCGTGAGCAGACGGGCTGGGACAGCACTTACGCAGATGGCCCATCTGAAAAGCACACGGAAGTCGGCTGGTCTTCTGCAAACTGGCCGTATGCATCCGCATTGTAAACACTAGGGATCCGGTGGCATATGCACGTGTGCTTGCTGACTTCAAGTTTGAGTACCAGACAAGTGGCCCTTGCTCTCTCCCCCGCTGCATATTCGTACACCACGGATTTACGTGTCACGTCGTGTCGGGGCGCTGATCATTTTGGTATGTATGATGGTTGAGGAGGACAGGGGGGGGGGGTTGCCAAGCAGCCAAAGTGGGGTAGGCTGGAGTGAGGGGGGGGGGGGGTCAAAAGTTTTTTTTTCGTGATGTTTGAATTCTCCATAAAACTCTGAGCATTTTGAGCACACACACAAGGGGTGACCAAGTTTTCCCCTCTGGGCACACCACAACCAACAACTTTTCTGCACCTTCAGCTCACAGGTTCCCAGCCAAAAAAAAAATCTGAAATTGGCCAAAGACGGGTTCGAGAATTTCGGGGGCTCTGGAGTGGGTGGAGGGGGATGCAGGTTGAGCCAGGTTGCCCCACTTTGATTCTTTGCTGTCGCTTGAGCCTGTTTATTCCTGAAATGTGTCTCCTCCCATCCTCAAATAGGCACAAACCGTGGCTTGGGACCATTATGTGCCCGTGTGCCCCTCAAACCCCAAACAACCAGCTCTATCGCTGTAAAGAACCGAAATTGGCCCTTTGCCTCGGACCAATCCAATTCTTTTTGGTTTAGGATGGCCAGCCCTACGCTCATAGAAGCACATGCTCCATGCGTGACACTTGTAGGATCCCATGGTGAAGGATGAGAAAAAGACGGGGCTGTGTGTGTAGGTAAGCTTGCATTGGAAACTGGCAGGGAATGTAGACACAAAAAGGCTAACTGGGGTGGGAAGGGGGTGAGAACCAACTTCAGTACCCAACATCCCCAACATGCCCAACATGCATGAGGCCAGATGTGGGCAGAGTATCAACTTTATTGATGTCCACCAAAGTGCAGTGGCATGTCACACTAAATGTGGTCTGGAGATGTCATTCCACACTGGAATGGTTGCATTTTTCCCGTCAAGATCAGGAGATAGACTGTGACCGACAGACATTGCTTGAATGTGGTTGAAGGTATAGGCTCTGAGAAAGAAGGACATCATATTTAGGAGCTATAGCCCATGGGCTGGGTGCCGTGTCCCCCCCTCAGCGAGCAGCCATGGTGATTGAGGGGCACTCCATGCCTGTATGGCAATAGGCTCCACTAGCTCAAACGCTTAGGTTTGTTTGTGGGGCATCTGTCCGTGTCCCTCCGTAGCACTCCGATAGAAGCCATAGATCTGCTGGTATCATGCTATACACTGTTGTGGTGGGCAGGAAAAAGTGCCTCTACTCAATGCCTAGCCTGGCATTTGGACGCAATGCCGCATCCACTGGCTGGTTGGCTCTGCGTCCGGCCGTTGAGGTTGGGCTGGGTGTATGTATCGGCCTGGTGGTTGCGGAACCAGCTGGCCCTCGTATTGACTCACCATCATGGAGTCATCCTCCAGTTCCTCGCAACAAGGTGGTTGTGAAACTAGCGGAATTGCATAGAGGTGCCCCGGAGGTGGGGCTTCTGCTTCCACTGGTGAAGGATGTTCACCAATCTCGTCAAACAGAGGGGCTAGATTCATTGGGGCTAGGGGATGGAGGCCCTGTGTATCCTGTTCACCCTCCCCTGACGTAGCCGCCAGTGACCAATGGTCAGAGACTAACATCAGTGCTGCTCTGTGAATGACAGCTGGCAACTACGGTGTGAGGTTGCCCTCACCCTCTGAATCAAAGCAGCTGGGAGCTTGCGAGGCATTCTTTTGAGGCTGCAATGCTGGCAGGGCCATTTGTGCACTATGCCGCGGCAGGTTGCTTGCACAAACCCGGGGGGGGGGGGGCAAACAGGGGTATGGGCACTGAGAAGCATTGCAACCTATGCAGAGGACGAACAAATGAAACACTCCATGATTCTTGATTTGATGTTGAAGTGGCAACTGGGCTGTGTGGGTGCAGCTTGAGTTGGACCGCTTTTAGTGCACAGTAGTGGGTCGTTTTGGAGAGTCATTGGTGGGATGTATGATAGAAATAAACGGTTTGAAAAAGTGAAGTGTGCGGCAGCGGGGCAACGGAAAATGAAATTGTGGGGAAATAGAAACAAGGCTGGCTGGGACTGCAGACTCTCACAGCCCGGCAAGGCGGTCGGTTGCCATCTCTATGGGGGTTTTGGTGGAGATTGCCGCATTTGGTTCAAGGGACCTTCTGATGTGTTTCAATGAGTGATTGTTGGGCATTCGGACCGGTGATGAGATACTGGTACAAGCTGTTTTTGAGTAAGCCAAGGGAGGGTAGTTACACCTCAAGGGGCACAACATTACATGGGTAATGCAGTACCTCTAAATAACTGCGTGGCCAGTGTTCTCACCCACTTGCAGGAGTGGGTTACAAACACCAAACCATTGAACAGAAACAGTGAATAGTGCTGGTCACAAACTCAAGGCAACATTGCGAGGAGCAAACTGGCTCAACGCCTTACAGCATCCAATGCAACCATTTTGTTTGTACTTAGCAATAATACCCCCATTGAACCCCCCATGCTGCTATTCTATTGCCTTCAGCAAGGCACCTCGAAGAGAGACTAGAGTCAGTCAGTTAGGCTGACTTTCAGCCAATCACTCAGTCAGTCACTCAGGCAAGCAATCAGTCAGGCAGTCAGTCAGGCACGCAGGCAGGCAGGCAGGCAGAAACACACAGTTTGGCTTTTTTTCATCGGAGCCTGTAGCTACAACCAGTGGGGAACAATCTGTCTGCAGGAACAATCAGTGGTCGAGTGGTATAACACTCGCCCAACGACATGTCTGGCGTCGGCTCGAATCCTGGCTGGCAACCTCCGGCACGGGTGGCAGATCACCAGCTTTTTTACCCAACCCGGTTCAAATCCTTCAGAGCACAAACTTTTTACCCCCCCCCCACCCCCCACCCCAGTTTGTCAGGCGAAATAATGATTCTACGAGGGTTTAGACATCCAATATCATGCCTTGGGGTATGCTACGCGAACGACCCCGAAAGGGGGCTGTATGGCGTCCGTGCCTGCACTTGATCTAACAACCTCTCTTCGAGGTGAATATCATTGTGGCCTCCCTATCCCTATCCCTATCACCAAGAGGTTTGTACCTGTTTGTGCTTGTTTTTATTTGGTTGTTGATTTAATTGAGCCTCAAGTTTCAGGGGATGTAGGTAGAATTGCATGCCGAAGAAGTCCACAACCCTGTGATGATGCCTTTTCCTGTGCTGTAGGGTTGCATCAGATGTTGGGTTGTTTCTTTGGAGAGATTTATAAAGAATGGACGTTTTAAGCCCCAAATGCAAGAAGACACCAAATCGTCACAATGGGGGTTCTGATCTGGTTGTTCCAATTTGTGTTTGCTTCCTTGCTGTTCCTTCCACCTTGTTGCTGGTTGCTGCTGCTTGGGGCTGCGCTGCACCAAGAAAAAAAAAGAGGTTGCAAAAGCGTGCAGGTCCATTTGCGTGTTGTTGCCCACATTGCCTCAACATCGCTTTCGATTGTGAAACCTGAACCGATATGGTCTCCTCTGTCCACAGCAGGGCATTTCACATGCAAAACAGGAAAAGTCAACAGCAGTAGGCGCAAAACCGTCGCGTGACCAAATAGCTGGACAACCATGCACAAATGACCGTTCATTTGTCCTCATTCTGTCTGCTTGCAGAAAGGGGGCGAAAAGTTACCGCAGAAATAGAGGTGGGGTTATGATGCCAGTGACGGACAGACCAGGGGGGCTCAGAGAAATTAGGCCCAAGTATGGCTCTCCCATGTAGTTTGTGTGTGTGTGTGTGTGTGTGTGTGTGTACATGTGTGTTGTGTGTGTGTGTGTGTGTGTGTGTGTGTGTGTGTGTGTGTGTGTGTGTGTGTGTGTGTGTGTGTGTGTGTGTGTGTGTGTGTGTGTGTGTGTGTGTGTGTGTGTGTGTGTGTGTGTGCGCGCGCGCGCGTGTGTGGGGGGGGGGGTGCGTAGACACACGCACAGCGCCTGTTGCCCCTGCACGGCAACAAACCAAGGGGGAAGCACGTGGCCAGAGGGTCAGGGGCTCTGAGCAGGCAGATACCAGTGGTGAGTTATAGGGCCAGAGAAAAAGAGGAAGTCAGGAAAACCTACATTTAGTATCCCCTGGTTTTGTCCTACTCCCCGCGATAAAGGGATCATGGTAAGAAGGGCACTCAGTCTATCATAATGCCTGTTTTCCACACTGAGGGGGACGGCACGGGCACTGAGGGGGATGGCATGGGCACTGCAGGGGGTGGCATGGGCATGCAGAAGATGCCATCAATAACACATCTCTCCTTGTACGGCACCTGGGTTCATTGGAGCCCCCTTGGCTGGAACCCCCCCTCCCCCAAAAAGGGCTCTCGCCACGGGACCCCCAAACCCACCCAGGAACATCCTGGTTTTCAATGGAGGGGGGAGGCAGCGGGGAGGGGGGCTGTCTCAGGGAGCAGAAGGGGGGGGGGGTGGCAGGGGATTGGAACGGCAGGAGGGCACTTACTTACGGTGAGAGTACACCTGGGTCAAACCCTAACCAGGATTGAATATTGGGACCGAGCTGGTGGGGGAAGAAACATCGTCTAGGAGACTTCAACGACAAATGAGGTACGCACTGGAAAGTGGATGAGAGCGGCTCAAAAGGGACTCAAAATGAGCTTGATTCGTCCGTTTGGACACCACAACCGGATTAGGATCACCAGGCTGTGCGGAGGCAGATACCCTCCATCGCTCTCACCCTCTCCAGGAACGCCTTTTTGTCTCGCGGTTGCACTCCTTCGCCTTTCGATGAATCCTTCGGCCGATACAAGTGGCCCGGGCGCGGGTTCCCAGGTGTGGTTCCCCGAAATGCACGAACAACGGCTGCCTGTGATCCTGGGTCTCTTGGCGGCAGCTGCCTGTGGGGCAATCTCATGGTACTCACTTGCCAACTGCACGCTGTGGGCCGTGTTCTACACGTGCGTTGCTGCCGCCCTAAAACGTTGGCGCCCGGGTATTGCCAAGGACCGGAAGTATGGCAGAGCTCAGGATGGATACGGCCGCTGGGCCTACAACCTCTCGATCTTCCACCAAGCAATCGTACTCCCCACCATTGCAGTGCTCGCCCTCATATGGGGCTCCCCAGCTCGGACCATTGATTGGCTGCGAGCTCCCAGCGAGAGCCTGGACCCCCTCAGCCGCCAAATCTTCTACTCTACTGCTGGAGCTATGGCCAAAGATTTCTGGATTTACGGTCAATCGGTGGACCTCTGGCTCGGGCTGCATCACGTCATGACCATCTCGGGGTGCGGACTGTGCCTCTCGCTTGACGCAGGATCGGGACTCGCAGCGCTGCTGGCGTTTCTGGGGGAGGTCAGTAGTGCGACCTACAATTTGCACATCATTCGCCCCTGCGCCTCGACCAAGTGGTTGCGGGTGGCTGCGTGCGGGTGCGTCAATGTCTTTGTCCTTACTGCCAGCCTTTGGCTCGTTGCGATGGGCAACCCCTGGCCGAAGAGCGCCGGATACCTCACCCTCTGCGGGTCACTGTTCACCTTGCGCTGTGTCGATGTGACCAAAGTGGCTCATGCGAAGTCTTGCTGAGCTTCCCACAAGCACCCCATTAAAAACCATGCGTGGCCTCAACCCCCTTGTTCGCGAATGCTTCAGGCCCAAGTTTCCTGAAAAGAGTTCCGCGACATCGCGAGCCCTATGTAGGGGCAAATACCCATCGATAACCATGCAATTCACTTCTAAAACATGTGTTCACCGACCCCAAAATGGGGGCGGGGTCCCCACTTCCCTGCCAAAGCTCACCCCGTACCCCTATACCCTGGTAGATACACTGCCATAGTTATGCCATATGTATATATATTCATCAGGGAAACGCGCACACAAGGGAAATCTCTGCAGACACCCGGGAAATGTCCGCAGACACCCGGGAAATGTCCGCGGCATTGCAATCCCAAACTGCGCCCTCTTCATTTGTCATTTTGGGCGTTCTGGTTGCTGCATCACATCACATCACATCGCATCACATCACATCGCATCGCATCACATCACATCACATCACATTTGGACACAATTTCGTCTCTCCTTTTCCTAATTCCCCCATTGATTTCCTCCAGGTGCCAATTGTTGCTGCAACAGTTGGAACAGGGTTGGTTGGGCCCAGAAGTGTCACTCGCGCCGTTTTTCTCACGGGGATGGTGGATCTTTGCCAACCACCCCGTCTGAAAGAACCTCCAGAACAATGGCACAGGCAGAAACATGGTTCTTTCACATGAGAAGACAAAGTAGTTCCCCAGCCGCAGAGGCACAAGGTTCCAAGCAGCATCAATCAAGGAGTCCTCAGACTACAAATGAGCCAATTATTCAGTTTGTGGGTGATTGAAGTTATACAGCGACCTTCTGTGCCCATGCAGACCACAACAGGACGAAGTTTCAGATCCCCTACCCTGCGCCAAGCAAATCACCTCGAAGAGAGGTTGTTAGATCAAGCGCAGGCGCGGGCGTCATATACCCCCCTTTTTTGGGGTCATTCGCGTAGCATACCCCAAGGCATGATATTGGATGTCCAACCCCTTGTAAAATCATTATTTTGCCCAATAAGAGCATCCCCCAATTGGATTTTTTGATTTTGAGGCCTCTACCCCCTAAAACTGGATATCACCTTTTTGGGGGGGGGTGGGGGCACTGCAGCAGCCAATACCAACAGACAGGCACGACACCACAAATGGCTGGACCTCGGAAAAACTCCCATCGGTACAAAAGTGGCGTATGAACACCCCACCAGGCCTGAATGGCTCTGGCGGATAATTATAGGCCTGAAGACCCAGGGCGACACAGCGGTCGCCCTGGCGAAACTGATGGCGTGAAAAAACAAAGGCGGAGCAAGTGGGTGGCGGCGGGCAACAAAAACAACAATGGGTAGCTCAGGCTACAATGGAGAAAGGGAAAAAACCCTTCACCTGAGCGTGAAGGAACAACAGAGGTGGGCGTGCAAGCTATAATAACCTATAAGCTGTTGCACTGCAGCAGCCAATACCAACAGACAGGCACGACACCACAAATGGCTGGACCTCGGAAAAACTCCCATCGGTACAAAAGTGGCGTATGAACACCCCCCGCACACATAAGCCAATGTTAAATAAAACTGCAACCAACCCCCAGGCACCCAGAGGTTCACAAACCCGGCCTGCCCACAGGCGCCAGGCACTCAGACGCACCACCAGGGGCGCGCCCTGGGCTGCAGAAACGGGTGAAAAAAGGCAGCCAACGGGGGAAATTGCATGTGAAAAACTTCCTTAACAATCTGCGGGCTGCCCAAGCGGGCAGCGCGCGATGGCGCGTCGGCAATGTTCTCCGGTCCCTCGACGTAAAATACAGCGGCATCAGGGCTGAAGGAGTACAGGGCCCTGAAAAAGGAATTCAGGTGGTAGGCCAGGGAGAACCCGCCCGTGGCGGAACCGGGCCGAAGCTGACCATGACACATGGCGCCGTGGTCAGTCACCACCGCAATCCGAGCGCCTCGCGGCAGGCGTCCCCGAAGCCACTCCACGATCTTGAGCCCCCCGATGGGCTCAGCCCACGCTGAGTGTCGCAGGTGACCATGCCAACCTCCCATGACCTCAAAGATGCGACCATCCGTAAAGCGGACATACGCCCCATACCCCGTGCCGCTGGCGTCCACGATGGCCACCGCCGCGTAGTCGTCGTCCACCAGAGATGGCAAGGGCGGGCAGTGCGGTACAACGGGCTGGTTGGCGGCCAAAACAGTGTACAGCGGGGTCAAGACGTCGAGGACACGGGGCGTGACGGGGAGCTGCATATCCCAGCTACCGACCTGCTGGGCCACACGGGAGAACAAGCGGAGTACGTCCCAATGCTCCCTCAGCGAGACGTTGAGGGTGTTCGCCATCCACGAGCACAGCCCCACAAAGGAGGCCAGCTGACGTCGCGTCACCACAACCCGGGGGTCGTCGCAAGCATCCCGCATCCGAGCAAAGGCGGCCATCAGCTTGGCGACCTTGCGCGGCTGATTCCGTACCCGGCTGCCCACATACTCCTCCCCCAAGAAGGCGGCCGGCCCGGAGCCGAGCTGTGCGCCCAGGCGCAGAATATCGTCCGGATCGGAGGGCACGGGCACCTTGCGGCCCGCGACTTCGATGTCGTTCAGATCGGCGGAACACCGCTGTGCGCGCGTCAGGTAAAGCCGCACGGCCTCCACGAAACGGTCCGGCTCGTTGGAGCAGATGATGACGTTGTCGACCATGGAGGTAACGAACACCCCATCCATCCGTATGATGGGCTCCATGAGCGCCCATGTGGTCGTGTTGGCGACCCCGCAAGACTGCGTGGCACCCATGGGGAGTCGCTCCAGACAAAATAGCTCATGTTCCGCATTGTCCCACCGGATAGGCATGGCGGAGCGCACGACATGGTAGCTGCCCACGCCCAGTAGGGGAAACTGGTCGAACCAGGCGAAGTGGTCGAGCTCCAGCCGGTATGTGTAACCCGAAATGCAACGGCGGCGCTCGACGCGGGAGGGATAGGACAGCGGGGGAACCAGCGACTGCTGGAAGAAGGGATTGTAAAGAGTCTCAAAGACGGGGCGCCAGCGCCGCTTGGCAGGCTGGGGCACGGCGAACCCACGCACGCCGGAGCGAATCTCCTGACCCCCCAGGGGCCGTATTTTACCCACCTCCAGGAATCGGGTCCACTGCTCGTGGGTGAACTTGGAGACGGGTACTTGCGACGCGGTGAGGAGAGGGCGATCAGCAATCCCATAGCACCCGGCGCTCTGAAGCAGACTGACAGCCCCGTCAAAGGCTGCCCTGAGGTCATCAGACTCGATGGAGGCGCGCACTGCCGGCAAGTTGACGGTGGACACGGCATGGGCGTGGAGGGTCCAGTCCTTGAACGCATCCTGGGTCCCATCATAGTCATCCTGCAGTCCTAACTCAGATGACGGCGGCGCCTGTCGCGGGAACAGAGACGGTGGGGCCCGCACACGACGTCCACGCTCCCCGTTGAACCCCGACCAGCGCCCCATCTTCATCGGTGCGGCAACATCCCCGCCCATCGGGGTGACTGCCCGCGAGAGTTTGGTCGCCCTGGAGGCGGCCGCGCCCGCCGCTTCAGTGCTCTCATGCCCCCAGCCGAGGTAGCGGAGGAGGGTATCCCGGCGCTTGTGACCGGACAGCAACTGGAGCTCGGCGTCAGTGGCCCCGGCCCTAGCGTTGCAGACCAAGGCCCCACGGCGTATGCTGCGGCAGCTGTGATCGGGGAACCTGCCCAAGGCCACCGACAGCTCACGCTGGGCAGTCTGGGAGAAGGCGTGATAGGGGGCGTCGCCCGGGTCCCGCTGCGGGGAAGTGCGCCGCGCCGCTTGCCGCCGCTCGTGGAAGAACGCCTTCAGCTGCTTGGCCACGGGGGCAGGCATAGTACTGTGAATGGTGTACGGCCCCCAAAAGAATGCACCTTTGCCCTCGGTGAACAGGGCCTCGACCGCGACGTTGCCATGTGCACCCGCGGCGTCCGCGATGCGCACGTTCTCCGGGTCGAGGCGGCGTGTGTCGCCGACGCGCGCTGCCAGGTGCCAAGCCAGTTGCAGTAGGTACCAGGCATCGCTCCCCCGGAGCTGGGACTCAAGCACATCAAAGTCGGCGTAGCTCAGAGGGGCTGACTTCTGCGGGCGCAGTGCGGTGACCCGTGCCTTGCGTGTGGCATGGGACGCCGCCCCGCGGAAATAGGGGTCCGTCCGAATGTCGATGACGGCCCCGTTGTAGGACGGAACGTAGTACTGGAGGTCACGCAGGGCGGACGCCACCGTGGACAGCGAGGACGAAATGGTGCTCCAGGCCCAGTGGCGCTTCCTGGCCTCCCTCAGAACCATCTCGACCACCGCCTTCGGTAGGGGCGTGTTGTTGAATTCGTCCGGCAGATGGCGGATACGGTGAATCCACCGTAGGTGGGACTGGCGTGTCTTCGGTGACATGCCGGACCACACGAGGGGATGCACATGGCGAGGACACTCCAGCGCCTTGCCCAGCGGGTGCCACCGCTTGGCATCCAGGACCCTCCAGGTGCCCGCGGGGGCGCTGTCCATGGATGCGAGCGTAGCGCGCGCCGGATCGTCGAGCTGGTTGTGCAGGGCATCGACCTCGGATGGATCCGCGGCCTCGTCGCCGTAGTCGCTCCCCACGTCGTCGTCGTCCTCATACCCACAGCTCGACGCGAACTCCGGGAGAGCCTGAACGCGGCCGAGGGTAAAGTAGGTGAAGTCAGGGTCCGGGAGTTGAAGGTAGGCCGGATCCTGAGACTCAAATTGACAGCACTTGTCGCACCAGCGCGCGAGGACCTCGGCCTCGCCCAGGGCCGACCGAGCAGGGGCCCGCAGAAGCCGCGCCACACACTGGACCCGATGGGCCCCACGGCGCGCCATGGAGAGGCGGATATGCGACCCCCGCGGCACGTCACGGAGCGCACGCTCCACTTCATTGTGACGCATGGCTGGCGCGCCTTCCCGCGGGGCGAAAAGCACCGTGTCGGCGGACGGTCCCGTAGGGCATGTGTCCCCCGTAGAAACCGCGTCCCACTGCGGCTCCCCCTCGGGATCGAGGACGCGGAGAACGGCGTGCCGCTGGGCCAAAGACGCATGGACCCAGCAGGTGTGTACCCCCGCGATTTCCAAGGCTGGTAGGCGGCAACCCCGGCGCATGGTAGTAGCGCACCCACAGCGTCGATCCGTTCCCTTAGTGGTCTCGAGAATGGCGGGGTGATGCCAGTGGCAGAAACCCCCGCACACGTGATTGGGTGACCGGGGGTTCGAGCAGTCCCGGCATGTCCCGCGGGGCGCGACCCGAGCCGACCCGGGCCCAGGGGCGCCATCCCGGGGCGCGGCGGACAGCGTCGTACCCAGCGATGACGGTTCCGTCGCCGACGTCGGGGAGGTAGAGGCCCGCGCGTGAGTCGCTGCGGGCGGGGTCACCTCCCTGTGGGTGACTGGGTCAGGGGAGGGGACAACCGTTCCTTGCCGAGTCCGCGTCACCTGCGACTGCTCCGCAGCGGACAGTGCAGGGGGAGGGCGACCAGGCCCCACCTCGGGCAGAGAAACCAGCCCAGGCGGACACGTCGCTTCCGCAGAAGGCACCGGCACGGAGGGGACGGACGGATCGGGTACAGGGGACAGCTCCCGCGTAGTCGGGGCACAAGACGACAACACGGACCAACGGAAGCTCGGGCGATCCGCCGGCTCCACTCTTGCCCGCGAAAGCCCCAGATAGAAGTTGTGGGCCTCACGAATGTGGGCCCTAGTCAGGGTCCCTGGCTCGGTGAGCGCGTAGATGGTCTGGAGGGTGTTATTCACGGCCTCGACCCCACACTCCGTCTCCTGCTGGCGTCGACAAGACGCGTACACAGCCTCGGGCTGAACGGGCAGGCCGCAGTGGCGACGGAGAAAGGAGGCGAAGACTCCAGCCCAGCGCAACGTGGCTTCGCCGTAGGCGGCCCCCCGAGCATCAAACCGCGCGCCCGTCGCGCCCGCCCCGTGCCAACTGTCCCGCACCACAATGGCCCCGCCCGCGTAGGCGAAGGCCACGAAGTGCTGCTCCGGTGCGATGTGCGCCACCGTAGCGACCTTGCTGGTAAGCGTGCCCGGGTCCCACCCGATGCCAGCGGGCAGGGTACAGCGTCCCTCCCACCAGGTGAGGGCCCTGCAGGGCAGATAACTCCATCCTGTAGCCGGTGGGTCACGAAAGACGGCGTCCAGGATTGGGGCATCCACGGCGGTGTCGGTTAAGTACGTGTGCCGTTGAAAGGCACGGTAGGCCATGTGCAGCTTATCCTCCTGCGCGGCGGCTCGGGCCCTCACCGAGGCCACAATCTGGGTTGCACAGTCACGGAAAAGGCGGAGTAGAGGGCGGTCGGAGCGACAACCGCCTCGGGACGCCCAGAAAACCGAATCGGCGGTGGCCGAAGTGAGCCGGGCAAGGCTGACGGTCGCCTGCTCCCCCCCACCGGGATCGCAGTGATGGTAGAACTCGCGGACGAGGGCAACAGTCGCCCCGCTCAGGCCGGCGGACGCGGCCCTGGAGAGGAACCACGACAGGGGCACGGGCGTCTGCACAACGAACTCCTCGGTCAAACTCGCCGGGTCGAAAGTGGCTGCCGCGGCTCGCTGAGCGTCGGCGTCGTGCGCCGAGCGCCGCGCGCGCGTGCGATGGGCCACAGGTGGAGCCTCCTCAGGTACGTCGAGGGAATAGCGCACCGGGCCGAGCCCCAAGGCCCCCTCAGGTCCGTCTGCAGGGGGCGACAGGGGAATCGCAGCGGACGTCGGGGCCCCACCGCGCACGACGTCGTCAAAGCCGATCATGGAGGCAAAGTCGGGACACGCGGCGGCGAGGAGCGCCGTGAGATGCTGAGTCAAGGGGCGGCACTCCGTCAACAGCGCCCGCCACGCGTGAAGGGAGACGTAGCGCGGGGGCGTCAACTGGGCCTGTGGTAAGGGCCTGGTGCCGTACGCGGCCCAGGCGCCCACGAAAAAGACATGGAGGCCGCACTCGGCGGACCCCCGGAACTGCTTGGCGTGCGCCACAATCACCGGCCGTGCGAGGCCGAGATCGCGCGTGAAATGGGAGGTGATGTCCCTGGCGGTGGCCGGATGCCGGGCGGAGTCGTAGACGACGGTGGTCAGGCGCCCAGCAACCCGGCGGACAACCGCCGTAGTCCAATGATACCGAACGTGCACTGGCATAATAGCACACGAGTGCCTCTCCAAAATCGAGAGGAGCCGCGCGACCAGGTCACGTGCCAGCCCCCGGCGGATCGACGGACGCTCCTCCGTCCGTACCCGGTAGAACAAAGCGGCGGGCACGTAGTTGGGGAAGGCGGGGGCCATCCGCAAATCCAAATCCATGTCACTCAACTCGGCATCGAGGGACCCGCCCCGTAGGTCGCCAGGGCGGAGCCTGCCGCACCCGGCCGAAGCTGGCCCCCTGTTTTGATTCACGTCCTCTGGAGAGCCAAGAGGACCGCTCAAAAACCCATCTGGGTCGAGGGATCGGTGGGCGCGCCATCGTCGGTCACGCCACGGGGCACAAGGGCGGTAGCGTCGTCCGCACTGCCACCAGCAGGACCCCCGCGAGGCTGGCGGCGCCGGGCCGGGAACTCAGGCGCTTGCCCAGGCTGTTGGTCCCGACGGGCCTTCCCGCTCCGATCGGTGGGCCCAGGTGGGCCACCGGGCTTGGGTTGCGGCACAGCTGCGGGTTTAGAGGCAAGCTGGACGGCCTTACGGAGTCCATCGATCTCCGCACGTTGCTGCTTCACCTGGGCCTGCAGATTGGCAACAGCGTCACTAGCGGGGCCCATATCCACTGCATAGCGCCCCCTGGGGTCCGGCCCTTCAACGAAGAAATATGGCTCGCCACCCTGGACCGGCGGACGGACGGAGACCCGAAAGGACGCCCCCAAAGACACCGCGCGCTTGTAGGCCATGGGAAGCCGCATGCCGCCGCCGCCGCTGATGCGCCCCTCTGCACTGTCTGGAACATGGTCCAGAATATCCTGGTTCAACCGGACGAATTCCTCACAGACGGGCGGCAAGAGGGGAAAGGGACACGCAAGGATCTTCGGCAGGTTCCGAGCCTTGAACTGGGGATGTCGATCCTTGTGGTCCTCCTCCATCATTTCGGTAACTACGACGTTGTGGGCCCGAATGCGTGACGGCAGGTCCCTGTAGCGGAGCAGAATCGCGGCGTAGACCTGTGGGCTATCGGCCCAGACCAGGTGGGAGTAAAGGAGGACGTCCTCGATGACCAACTCACCCTTCTCGGCCCACCATATGATCTGGGTCTTCGCCTCGTCGGCCGAGTAAGTATTGATGATCCCCCCCCGCCTGGGGTGCCCCGTGGGATAACGCGTATTGCCGTAGAGGTGCTCGAAGACCTCCATGTAAGCCTTCTTGTGCGCCGTGTCGAGATCCGCCTCCCTCTCGAGGCGTCGTCGCTCATCGGCCGTGCGCTGGCGTTCCTCCTCACGGCGCTCGCTCTCCAACTCGAACTGCCTTTCGAGGGCCCGTGCCAGCTCCAAAGTGGACCGGCCCGAAGCGGGGTTGTCCAGGCCGGCCTCTCTGAGATCGTACTGCCGCGCCAGCGTCTCGATGCGCTTGTTCTTGAACTCCTCGCTCCCGGGCCCGGCACGGATGGCTGCAGCGGCCGCGTCAACCGCGGGGTCCTGCCCCAACGTGGACCAGTCATTGAGCACGCCACCACGCAGCCGCAGGACCAAGTCCAGCGTGGACTCCCTCTGAACGTTGTAGTCGGCGAGAGTACGGCGGGCCTCCAACTGTTTGCCCGCATACAGCAACCTCTGCGAACCAGGGGGAACGCGCACCTTGGCCTGGACCCGCAGCATCACGGTCGCCACTGAGTCGGCGGACCTGACATCCAGGGTCACCGTCGTCCCAGACAAAGTCGTCACGAAGATCTGCATACGGGCCCCAGGCGAACGCGTACTGAGAGAGTCCTGCTCGGAGTCCGCAGGCCCCCAGTGGTCCGTACCATCCGCCATATTGGGCCTGTCCACCAGCGTACTGCAGCCAGGCCCCCAGTGGTCCGTACCCTCCGTTATATTGGACCGGCCCATCAAAGTACTGCAGCCAGGCCCCCAGTGGTCCGTACCCTCCGTTATATTGGACCGGCCCATCGAAGTACTGCAGCCAGGCCCCCAGTGGCCCGTACCCTCCGTGATATTGGACCTGCCCACCGAAGTACAGCAGCCAGACCCCCAGAGGCCCGTACTCTCCACTGAAGTAACGCAGCAGGTCGTGGAGGACACACGCGGCACACAGCACCACAGCCGGCAGCCCTCGACAGCCAAAAGGCCAGAGGGCCGCCCAGCTCTGGCCCCAGGAGCCGATGCGCTGCACCCCCTGTCACTGTAGTCGGACAACGTGCACGCAGCGGTCGTCAGGACCAACAATTTCTGGTCCACCCGGTACCGCGGCGTGGTCAGCATCATGGGCTGGATGGTCTGCAGCATGTGGTAGATGGTCTGCAGCACTCTCTGCATCAGGACCCAGGTGTCGTCCGCCATACTGTGCAGTACCCAGACAGCCTGCTGGCTCAGTGTCAGGCCGAAAGCCGGCGGCGCCAAAGACTGGAGTCCGTGCCGCGAGGCCCCGCAGTTGCTGGCCCCCCCATCGGTGGTCGAGACCGGGGCCAGCGTGTTGTTGCTGTCGATGTACACCAGGCCCAGTAGTGGGCAGCGGAGCGCCGCGCGTATGGCGAAGGGGTCGACGTCACGGAGCTCCATCCGGTCCTGCGGGGCAATCGTGCTCCGGAACATCAAAACAAAAACAACAATGGGTAGCTCAGGCTACAATGGAGAAAGGGAAAAAACCCTTCACCTGAGCGTGAAGGAACAACAGAGGTGGGCGTGCAAGCTATAATAACCTATAAGCTGTTTTGGGGGGGGGTGGGGGGGGGGTCAAAAGTTTTTGCTTAATAGGGTACAAGCAGTGGGACGCACAGTGCTGTTAACACAGCCGGCGGCCCAATGGTAACGCAGTGCAGACCAGCTGCGCAGGCCTGGGTTCGAATCCTGGTGTGCAGAATTTTAGCGCTGCCGCCGGCGGCGGCGCCAAAGTGGGCAAACTGGGGTTCGAACCGGCGACTGCGCAGGCGGATGTTGGTCGGCTGAGTTACCACTCGGTTGCTACCTGGATTATGGCGCATGGCCTCCCTGCTGCTTGCTGGCGCATCTGCCACTGACAAAAAACCCAAACTGTGTGTATCTGTCTGACTGCCTGCTTGCTAGCTCAGGGACTGATTGGCTGACTGTCAACCTCTCTTCCAGGTGCACTGCCGAAGGCAATAGAATTTACCAGTCACATAGGGTCATGGACACATTTGTTGTGAGTGCTTGCCCACTTGAACCCACAGAGCGCTGATTCTGGGGATATATGCCCCTTTCTTGCTCACCATGCAATCTTGTCTTTTTGAACCTGGGTGTCTACGGCCTTGTCCAAGCTGCAGTAGGCGTAGGGACCGTATTGATTTGGGACTTTTGCATAGCTTTTACAAGGCGGGGGGGGGGGTTGGCTGCGCGGGGGGCTTTTGGACGTTTTGGGGCTTTTTGCCCCATTTTTCAGATTGTTGTTACCGACCCGGTTCTGTGGGCCCAACGCTTGAGGCAGTTTGGTGATCCAGCCGTGCAGTACACAATCAGGCAGCCGTGGGTATGCCATACACCGTTTTGCACGTGTGTTGCCCCCCTTCCGCAAGCACATGTTCCGCCCATTTTCAGTTGGTGTCCTGTTGTGTATTCTGTCTTTCTTTGTATCCCATGCAATTAAGGTGTCCCCTTCAATGTGGGGGACCAAACCACCAAGTTTTCCTTGTTTTTTGTCTTCGGGTGTCCTCCTACACACTCTCTGAACTGCCCCAACCCTTGGGTAAGTAGCGCCGCAAGCCTGTTTGGAGAGCGAAGTGCTGATACCGGCACGGTAGTTGAGAGCCAATGCCCACATATGGCATCACATTGCCGAAGCTGTGTGTATGCATTGATGTGTGTGCAGATTTCTATTGGCCCCGCCCACCATGTGTTGGGTTCTTGGCGAGGATTGTCCAAGGTTTCGGAGGGGGTTAGTGTTACAGGACAGAGCAGCGCACAGAGATAGCAGATCGAGCACGGGATGCTTGTTTCGTCTTTTTAATGTCTTCGAATCTGTAGCTACCACGAATACGTCTTTATGCTGTTCATGGGATTTGATTTCTTTGTCATTGTTGCAACTGTGTATTCGACTTGCTGCCCCGCTCAAAGATCCTCATCGGTAAGCAAAACCATCACTCCGTCCTACACTCGCTCACGTAAACTGCCCTTCCCCGCTCAATGTTGTTGGCAACCCTTTACAGGTATTTGATGCATCTGCTTAATTGCAATTCCTCACCTAAGGGTGAGCAAATGATCCTACTCAATTCGATGATGCGCGGTGCAAAGATGCTAAGGGAATGAAAATGTCGGAAAAGTGTAGCAGTTACATGTTCAACAGTAGGGAAAAGGGGATGCACTCTTGGAAAAACACAAAAAAACAAAAAGCACAAATTCAAGGAGGCAAACGGGCCGAACTAAAAAGACTTTTTTTTGTAAATTTCCGGCGGCGGGACAGGTGATTAGCAAAAGCCTAGGGACACCCAATAGTAGGACAGCCATCCTCTCATTCTGTATAGGACACGAGGCTACTCGTATCAAGGACTCAACGGGGCTACCACTACATAGGTTACCAGGGTCATCAAATGGTTTTGATGAGGCGTGGGATCGCTATTGAGATGACTAGGACATTATTGAACAAGTGCGTTGTGGGCATCCCATTGGCCCCATGGGATGATGAACGTTGATGACGTCTCAAATGTGTGCAAGAACAAAGAGGAACAAAAGAAAAAGCGTATGATGGTGGTGCACCCATTCCTCGTTTTAATGGGTACCGGGTAGTCAAAGGCTTTTCATTCTGGATTTACTCGGCCAAAGCCAATTTTGGGCAGGTGCGTTGGCCTGGAAACCTGGGTTGGTGGGTGTCCCAAATCATCCCCTGCACCGCCCCGTGGTTGAGCACATCCCTGGCCCACAGTCAAGGCCAATGAATTTGTTGTGGCCTTTGTTCTGCAACACCTGTTATGTTTTGGTGATGAATGGAGCTGTTCCCCCAACGGGGATCATTACACTGCTTGGTGTTTGGAACAAAGCAACTGGTGAATGCACCCCAATGCTCATGTATAACAGGCCGGAGTCGCAACGGCAGCAAGAAGCGTCAAGCCCTTCAACGCCCGACCACGTTGTGGAAAGGTTGTGCTCACACTGGCAAGTGCAAAAAGACGATCGAAGCGTGGCAGTCGCGGTGGGGCCCGACAATCCAGCGGAAAGGGTATTCTGCTCCGAAGGAGCTGAAGAAGCTGAACGGAAGCCCGATGTTGTGGCGGAAACTCCGGTTTCACCAAGGTAGCCACTATTTGGGTTTCATTTTGCAGCGTTCTCTGTCGCCGATTCTTGCCGTATTTCAGCGTTCAGCCCCCACGCTAAACAGTATGGAGCCAGCGGAAAGATGTAAATGAATTACTGACACTGAGTATATGAGTTACTGAATGACACTGACACGACCACAGACCATATCGGAACGGACAAAGCCTAGCTTGCTCCATGAAAAGCCGCCAGATCGAGCACACCCCCACAGCTTTGCCATATTTTGCTCAATTCTCGTCCTCGGCGGTTTGGGCAATGATGGGGATGATACCTACAACCAGGATTTCATACTACGCCTACTGCCATCTCAGCCATTGGCGGCACATATCAACTAGTGTGCACTGCTATGCACGTTTGACTCGTTTTTTGAGCACGAGCTGGGGCAGGGCTGGATTCTTCTGTCAATTGTATCCTTTTTTTACTTCTGCTTATTGTTTTTCTGCATGGCCCATTTCATTAAAATTGATAAATCGTAGTTTTGTGAGTGCTCTTTTTTGTTTTTTGCACCGAAAGGCATGGAACATGTTTCTCCATCTCTAACATTTTTTGCAGCCTGTCATGGCCCACGTGATTTGCTTCAGTAAGTAAAATCAAGGAGTGGCTGGCTGAGGCAAGAAATGAGGGAGTGGGTGATGGCGTGGGGGTAGTCATGGAGGAGTTGGGGGGGCTGCTGCCACCCCCAGTGACTGGTGTGGCATGCAAGCTCGTGCAATGTCTTCAGAAGCTGGGCTAGCGCAGCATCTGAAAGCATTGCGACTTCATTGTCTTTCTGCATCCCACAGAACCCAGTGGACCGCTGGGAATTCAAGTGAAACGCTCGGATACGTTCACTCTGAATCGAAACACGCACTGCGCGCCGAACGTTGCTGTGGTATCCCTGCAAACGAAAACAGGATAACCTGCTGTACTGCCGGTGACAGCGGCCACAGAAAATGTCAGCTGAACACCACTGTTGGGTTGACTGGGACAGCAGAGACCAAGTGGCATGTGCAGTCCAGTTAGTGTCAGGTGTTGAAAAAATGGTTTGTGCCCTTGTGCACTCCGATCCCCATCCTATCACTGACAGCTGCGAGACGAAGACTAGTGAGGGATATCAAGAAGGCCAAGACTCGGAGGGTCCACCAGCACGGGCAGAGGAAACCGAGCCTGATTTGGAGATGCCAAAGGGGACTGCTAGAACGTGTTCCTTCAGGTGTGCTTACAATTCCCTTGCCGACATAGTCACCTGGTTTGGTGGTGGGCCCATTGATCGTAAATCTGGCGATATGCACTCTGTTTTCATGGACTGCATTGGTAATACCTGACCATACTACACTTCGTCCACCCGACTGTGAGGATTTCCCACCCTGCCACAGAGATTGGGATTGTCGCCATGTGGTTGCCAAAACACATGCCATCACATAACACAAAATGCACTGTATTGTGCGTACTGTGTAGACACTTTTACAATGTCCCTCCTAACAGCTGCTCCTCAAGCATCTGATGCGGACTTGCCCCTGGTGGACAGCTGCTGATGTAAAGCGGGGGAGAAAGCAAACGATACAATATGAGCTAAGGAGGATGTGGCTGGGCTTGGTGGTGGTGAATAGGGATAAGAGGAGATAATAATCCTTAGTCCCGCCTCAAGAGAAAACTCGAATGCGGGGGGGCTCAAGGAGAACATTGATGAGAATGCTTTTCGTTTGGCACCCGTAGTGCCCATGCAGCACCCCGTGGAGTGCCCTACGGCGCCAAAAAGGGTACGTCATCGGGTGTTGAACAACAGTGCAGTGCCGCAAAACCAACACTCATATGCGAATACACTTCCACAAAACCATAAAGCAACTGATCGGGTATGAGATGCGATGTGGTATGCAATGCAATGATATACTCCAACCCCATGGTGTCAGAGGGATGGTGTACAGATTCTACAGTCCCGCCATGCATGGCCCCATAGAGTTCCACAGAGTTTGCAGCTCTCTACAGCTTCTGCAGAGCTCTACAGTGCTTTTCTAACAGTCTACAGAAGTATGCAGACCTTATTTTTGTATCAAAAAGTGTTGAATTGGTAATTTTGTGCTACATTTGACACGAAGACATGACCGGCAAGATTACAAACATGCATTGTTAATACAGCAATGCTGAAACAAATCAGATGAGTCATGGATCCACCGTTATTTCCCTTCTGGGTCCCCAAATCACCTCAAAGAGAGCTTGTTACATCAAGCACAGTCGCGGGCGTCGTATACCCCGCCTTTTGGGGGCTCATTCGCGTAGCATACCCCAAGGCATGATATTTGATGCCCAACCCCTTGTAAAATCATTATTTTGCCCAATAGAACGATTCCCCAATGGATTTTTTGATCCTGAGGCCTCTATCCCGTGAAACTGGATATCACTTTTTGGGGGGGTTGGGGGGTGGGTGGGGGGGGGCAAAAAAATTTTCTGCTCAGAAGGGTTTGAACGAGGGACAGGTTGGGCAGAGCTGACGGGTCGGCCGGCGGTGCCGGCGGTCGGCTGACCGGTAATCGATCCGCCGACCTACAGGTCTGTGGTCTTCTGCATTACCATTCGATCAGCCCCGCTTGTTCTGACAGTTGCTGCTCTCCACACTGCTTGCAGCCAAGCCTGCCACCGAAAAAACCCGAACTGTGTGTTTCTGTCTGCCTGCCTGCCTGCCCGACAGACTGTCTGACTGACTGCTTGCCTGACTAACTGACTGGTGGCTGACTGTCAGCCTCTCTTTGAGGTGCACTGCCGAAGGCAATAGAATTCCAAACTGCAGAAGTGGACATCTGTTCTCACTTACTTTCTAAAGGCCACTTGACTCCCGCCCGTCAATTGGAGTGTGCTATTACACGTGCCTGCAGGGAACCAGGAGTAGGGAATCTGCCAAACCACTTGATTGCGGCTCTGGACTCCCGAAGTGAAGTCGCACAGCGATCTTTTGTTGGTGTGCACCAGCCCCTCCGAAAAGGACTGTGTGGGGCCGTCAACCGCAATCACTTCCCAGCCCTGGAACTTGCCACCGACTCACGCAGCAGTGGTCGTTTGGTTGTTTCATTCCGCGTGGAATAAGGGACGAGGGGGTCGTGGTACCCCGTACACAAAAACATGGTGGGTTTTCGGCCGATCCCTGGGTGTCATAGCACCTCTGATAATGGTGCCAGCCCTCAACTGGGGCCCCTCCTCATCCCCAACACCTAAGGGAAGAACCGGAGGCATTAAGATGACCTGGGTGTATCCACCAACACTAAATGCTGACTCCAACTCATGCCGGAGGGGGGGCTAAGGGGAATGGAAACCACCACCACTTCACCGAGAGGGTGGTGAGATGTCACCACCACTTCACGGAGAGGGTGGAGATATTTCACCACCACTTCACGGAGAGGGTGGAGAGAGAGAGAGAGAGAGAGAGAGAGAGACAGAGAGAGAGAGAGAGAGTGTGTGTGTGTGTAAGAGTTGTGAACGCCTGGCTTGTGCAAATAAAGATTAACCTGATTGTCCAACACAGGTCGGACAATAGGTCCGATCAGTCCAGCAATGCAAGTAGACGATTTTGGCTTGCTGGAGGTACTCTGGCAAGTCTACCACAAGCTGCAGCAATCTTTGGGGAGCAAGAAACATGTGAGACTGCTGCAGCGCAGATGTGGCATGGACACTGCTGTGTCATTGGCCTTGCAAACCGCCGTCGGAGTGGTCGGAGTGTCAGCATGCTGATGCATGATTGATGATTCGATTCCTCCAACGACGAACACAAAGAGTGCCAAGTATCTAATTGCACTGCCCATTACTTTATCTTTGAAGCAGGCATGCAAAGCTAATGAGGCAAAGGGTTCCAAAATGTTGATGAATACTGGGACAAAGTTGCCCCTTGGTATAAGATGATTCTCATGAATGCACATAACCAACCAACATACTGAGCATAGTAGCTAACGTGCAGAGGAACGACGTTGGCAAAAGTCACAAATATCTTTGATGGCCTTCAATTGTAGATGGTGCAGATCAATACCATGTGGGTGGCAAAATTTCTTTTGGGTGTGTTTTCCGTTTCGACATTACTGCGGCTGAGATGACGGCACATTTTGTACTTGAGACGGTGCATTACATTGCATAGCATTGCAAGAGTGGGGGGGGGCCAGGGTGGGAGCCAAACCCACCACACGGGCACTTCACCCACACCCAGCCACCGCCTCCCACAAACAAGGCACACACATGGAGCACCACCAAGAGCCCAAGACCCCACACCCCAACACCAACACGGCGCCCACCACACACGCAACAACCAAGGCCACACTTACACACAACATAGAAGGGATGCTTCCTTGATGCACTCCCGGGAGCCATCACCATCCCGACCACACCGGGAGGGGAAGGCAACCCAAACCTAAGTAAGGGGGTCGCCCCTGCGGGGGGTTGGCAGCCAGCTACGCGGTTGTCCATTGGGCAGCGACCTAAAACATGTACTGCCCGCGAGTAGCTAAGTTCTGTCACCAAGGCCTAGTGCAGGGGCCTTGGGCACGCTTATGAGACACAGCGTCCAAACCATTGGTGGTCACTGCACACGACCAACCAGGGGGTGGACTCACACGAGTCCCTAGCTCCGAGGCGTGGACAGCCCGGAGTGAAGTCCTCAAACGGGGAGCCCCTCAGCAGCCCAGAAAGCAAAAGAGCAACAACGCAACACATTCACCCCAGAACAACCCCAACAAACACCAGTGACAGGTCAGTTTGTAGATTTGGAGACATGTGCAAAAGTGCCTGGTGCCCCTTGCACCACCCAACTGCGAGTGGGACAACCCAACAGCCACAATGGGATGCAGGGAGCGACATGCTACCCCCCTGGCGCCGCAGACCAGAAGCAGTGAGCATGCCAGCAGAAAAAGAAAGAGCCCGAAACTGGGAGGAACGCATGCAGCAAAACAGCTGGGCACAAGGCCGCCCTACACACGGCAGGGAGACGAGCCCCAACACAACACACAACAAGACACAAGGGAACCATGAGGTGCGAGCACTGCAGCAACCACCAAATGCAGCGCACGCCGAGCGAGCCATCAGCAAACACCCCCCCTCCCTCTACAAGGTGCCCACGTACTCCACAAGGGCGGGGGCTGCGCCCCGCGCTCCGGGAGGTGCCCGCCACGGGGGTGGCAACAGGGCCGTGAACAGCCAACCGGGCACGGGGCAGTCCACGTTGTATGGAGATGTGAAATCCTCGTAGGGGGGGCAAGCGGGTGGGACAGGAGGGGGTGCGCGACATGGGTACCCAGCAGCGCCACCAGATAGGGGGAGGAGCAACACAGACACACAGAACGTGGGAGCCACACCAGGAGGGACAAGGGCGGGCACAGCAGACAAGGAGGAGGGGCACAGCAAGGCGGGAGAGGCAACCGGAACAGCGGGAACAGAGAACCAGAATGGAGCGGATGGCAGAGCGTGCGCATGGGAGGCAGCGACAATAAAGGGGATGGCTTGGCCAGCCAACCCCGTCGCTACCGGGTGCCAAGGCAACCCCTGCTCAACCGGCATCAGGTGGGGGGTGTCTCCCGCAGCCCAGATGGGCTGTTTGCGCAACAGGAGTGGGAGCCCATCAGGGGCAGACCAACCGTGAGGGGGAAAAGGACATATGGTGGACGGCCCGGACAGCGCGTGGAGGAACAGGGCACCTGGGCCGCACAGAAACACAGCGAGGCAGGCTATGGACGGCCTGTGGACAGAGGTGTGTGGACAGCAAAAACAGTCAAACGACCCCGGCAACAACAAGCACATCCTCAATACGCCAACTATTGGGCGCCACTGACACGCAAACGGCACACCATGCCACATTCAGCATAGTCCCAACACGCCAACTACTGGGCTCCGCGAACGCGGAAGCGACACCAGCAGGAGCACCGGCCGCAGCGGCCGACAGAAAGTAGCGACCCGACGCAACATGCGAAGGGAAGAACGGGTGACCGTCCAGGGCCCCGTAAAGGAGCAACAACCAGACGGAATGTCACACAGGGGGGTGGAAAGAGGAAAGTGTGTGAAACACAGACATGTGCAAGTCTTGAATTCTTGATCGGTGAATGGGTGGGGTTGTGTAGCCAAGCTAAAATGGTCTGAGATGGTACAAGACAAACGTGGGAAGTGGTGTTCATCAATGAGTTTGGCCACCAATCTCAAACCCAATGATGTTGGTTGATTTTGGCATTGGTTTGAGACAAAATCTTATTTCTCTATGTGCTATGGCGAACAAGAAGAAACCTACATCTTTGGCAAGGATTCTTGACCACCTAATTTGTGGGCTAGAGACGTATAGGTTTGCGCGTGGGGGGACGTTATGGGAGCCCTTTTCTCAGACCCCCCCCCCCGCATTCGCACTACCCAACATATGTGATTCAAAACTATCCCCATGTCGCACTGGTCATTTCGCATTATACATATGCTGGGAGATTTCATTTAAAAGGTGTTCTTCCAGCACCTTCGGCGCTCAAAATCATAGTTGCAACAACAGTTTCGTCACCCGAGCCACTTTCCCAGACCCCACTCACCCACCCACTCCCATTGGCTCCACCTGGCAGTTGGTACCTCGGGCTTCTTGTGGTAAGGTCAGATCCAAACGGCTTCGGGTTCCTGACCCCCACTTGCCCACCCCATGGGATATCTCTCAGGTGATGGCGTAGGTGGGGCCTTGCACTCTGCGCATACTGCCCTATTTCCGGGTGAGGCACCCCGGAATCACCCCTGTGGTCCCATTCCGTAGGTATACCATAGTTGCATAGCTGCACAGTTAGCTATTCTCCTTTTGTTCGGCTGCTTTGTGCCCTTTCAGATGCACAGCAGGCAGATGAGATGGATATCACCCAGGTGGCTCCGACCACAGCCTGCATCTGGCTCGCAAGTAGATTCGGCAACCCATCTTAGTGGTTGTGTGAGCCATTCCCACAGAGCGAAGATATTCTTAAATACCGCACACGAGCACCGCACCGGGTACACTTGGTCCCCTGTCTCCACTCGTGAGCTCATTCGGTGAGTCTACAAATCAGACTATGGGGACACTGTGTCGTGTATGTTGGGCTAAAGTTTTTTGGCCCCTGCTGGTCCCCCCTCCAGCCCCCCGCCACACACACATGCCCCCTCTGGTGCCCCCAAACACGGTTGGTTTTGTATAATCAGACGGGTTGCCCCGCTGGCAAACTATCAAGGAGACAGACAGAATCTGTGCCTGGTTTAATACACTAAATAACACCAACCAAGTTCAAATTGGAATCAAATCAAATGGCCCTTCCACCTTCATTGAGTGCTGGGTTTTGCAACTTCAATCACTTCGATCCCTTGAAGTACCACCACGTCTCGAGAGCTTTTTGGTTCCAAGAAGCCCCGGGTTAGCCCCCTACAGTCCTCATCCCAGTCCACTTTCCTTTTTAGCAGCATTGGCGACTTCTGCACGCATTCAATGGACTCTTGTGGCTGCAGTTGTAGCAACATTCTTATGTATTGCGGTTGTCATTGTGAAAGAACACCCCGAGCACCTTCGCCCCTCAATCTCTGATGACCCTCTGAATTTGAGCCCCCAACTTGTCACACATGTCCAAGACGCCGATCCTAAATCGGAGTCTAACACAGCTCTTCTCCATTCCACAACACATGACGATGCGAGATCTGCCCTGCGATATACCACCCCATCCCGACGTTCCCGTGCTGCTCCGTGGACTGCCTCGTCTATTTTGCCTCAATCTGAGGTGCCTTCTGTGGGGCTCCATCGCGGGCAGCCCCAAACAGGCCGGTCATCGCCTGTGGACGCACCGGAGCATTGTCAGGAATGGCACCACCACGCAGCCTTCCATGTTCGCATTTGCTTCTTCTCTTATGGCTGCACTGGCAATGTGGAGATCCAGCGCACTGCAGGTGCCTGCAATGCGACCAGTACACCCGTATCCAAAGATCCCGAGTCTCGGAGGGTGTATGGGCTGATGGGGCCTGACCTACTGCAAGTTCGAATCGTGGCGGGTCCGGAAATTGTAGCCATGTGGATGCTGCACGTGGGGGATTGTCGCTACGTTGCACGTATTCCGTTGTTGACCATTCCTGGGCAGTATGTCATCCAGGTATTCTTTGTACCGCATGGCGCCTCCAATAGTCTCCGCCTTTTGTGTAGTTCCCAACCCCTGTCCCCATGCAAGCTTACACTGAGCATGTGTCTCAGGACATGCGTATGTTTTTTGGAAAACCAGCGCAGTCATAGTGTCGTGTGATGTGCATGCACAGTGGGGCTGGTTGCTTTCCACAGTGCCGATGCAGATTTGGTTACGGTGCCATAGCGTTTGTGGCTGTGTGTGCGTGTGTGTGTGTGTGTGTGTGTGTGTGTGTGTGTGTGTGTGTTGTGTGTGTGTGTGTGTGTGTGTGTGTGTGTGTGTGTGTGTGTGTGTGTGTGTGTGTGTGTGTGTGTGTGTGTGTGTTTGTGTGTGCATGCACACGTGCAATTGTGCTTGATGTATGTGTGTGGGTGGGTGAGAGGGTGGGTGGCAGGCCGCCTTTTGCAGTGCCCTGTTTGTCGCATCTTCTTCGTGCGTGGTGGACAGGAGACTTGGGACATGCATGCCCCCTAACAGTTCTAACAGTGGACCCGGTTGAACTGCTGCTTCTGCAGCACTAGCAGAACTAACTAATTAGAGGGTTTCTAGTTTTTTTTTTGGCAACATGCATTTTCATTTCCAGAACACAAGCGCCCAATTTGTATAGCAGGCACCATAGTGTCAGGTGCAAATTGGGTTTGTTTGCATACCAACCGACATCTTGGTGTCGTCAGGGAGCTAATTGAGACTGCCCCCAGCCGTCTGGACCCATAACCTAAACACACCTTCATATATGGCGTGAAACCCCCACCCACCCACCCCACCCCACCCCATACCTCTGAGGTACAGGGAAAGGTATGGGGCGGGTAGGGAGGAGTTCCATATACATCTGATGTGTTTGCGTATTGGACACATAGGGACCTGGATTGAACATTTGTGAAAGCCTTGGACTGTAGCCAGATGCGGCTTGGATGACAGTCCCTTTTATGATGTGTTGAGACGGACAGGTATGTGTGAGTGGACCATTGTCCCATAACACAATCAGCCTAGCCCAAGCTCAATTGTACGTACATGCATTTAGTACAAGAAGAAACCGAGCCGAAGATATG
>OZ038399.1:10742839-10920339 GCA_964036045.1 Eutreptiella sp. 'Long Island Sound 2002' | reverse complement strand
CATGCGATGCATGGCAAACATGTGCCATGTGGACCATGTGCGATGTTTCGTTGAACATATTGATTTCTGTTCGTTTGGCTATGCAAAACAGCATGACATATAGGCTTTCACGGCCCACCCTCCGCCCCATTTACTTCGCCATATGCTGCAACCCACGGCCCACAACTGTCCACAGGCGCTGTCATGTTTGCGGGGCAAGACCATTGCTTTTGTCGGTGACTCGCAGCTGCGGACGCTGTTTGATGGAATGCGAAATCTGTTGTCGGGCACTGAAGCACCGATTGTGAAGTACGTGGGCTTTTACAAGGGTTATGTCACCGATGGTGTTCGGATGGCCTACTATTGGGACCCACATGTGGACAGGTGAAGCTTGTAAGGCAGTTAAGGTAGAGGGACCTGTGGTGGGTTTCCCTTGTTTCGCGGCACCTGATTACTGCATTGCAGCCACTCAAAGTGAGAAGAGACACATAATGCAACGATGATGTGTTATGGTGCAGTGCCAGACTGACAGGTCACATGATTTGTCCCATATGGTTGTCCCCAAAGGGCTCCAAAATTTTGGCCTCTTTTGCAAAGTGTGTAAGCATTTCAGGCTTTGGCACTGGTACTGGGACGCACGTTCGGAGGCTTTTTTTGCACAAAACCCTGGATTATTTGGGCTCAAAGGTTGTTGAGCTACATCCTTGTGCCACCTGTGAGAAAAATCTGTATGAGGGTTGTGGTGGAGGTTGCATGCATGTGGCTTGCATGTGTGATCATACTTGTGACATGGGCTTGCCTAATTGGTTTTTCAATGGCTGTGTCCTTCAACATGGCCCCTGTGCTTCTACATCACAGGGGCTTTGCTCATGGCAGGTTTCTCATACATTCTGTAGTGGTTTGTGATTTTTGCGTGAACGTTTTGATCTTTTATTCCGGATTTTGGTATTTGGTGGTTTGAGGTTGGTCTTGATTAACCCCAATGGCTAGCAGTACACCCGTGGTGTACGCTAGTGTTCACCTATGCCATGGTGTCATGGGTGTAGTGTGCTTTTGTTTGTTCTTCCCCTGTATTGTGGTTGTGTTGGATCCAGACCTTTGCTTAAGGGTGGTCCCACCCCACTGGGGGGACGGTGGCCTGTGGGTGGGTGGGTTAGTTTGGTTTTGGGCAATTTGGCCCAAAGTGCCTACTTCCCCCTTGGGTCGGGTCTGGTTGGGTGGGTGGTTGGGTTCACAGAAACTGGACCGTGCGGCAGGGACAATCACAGTTTTGATGGTTGACAGTGACAGTGACAGTTGTGATGTAAAATTTTGCTTCTTCCAAGATTTTGATTGAACGAAGGACTATTTATCCAGAGTCGAAGGTGTATACTACTGGACCATCTGCCGTCACTGCAAATCTGGGATCAAGTACTGTGTACAGCCTGACGTTCGATTTTGTTTTCTAAATTTTCAGTATGCAATGGACATGGGATGCGGGATGAGAGAACGCCCCCTCCCCCCTACTGGGGGGTAGGGGGGGGGGGTCTGGGGGGGTGGGTGGGTGGGTTACCTAGTCCTGAGGCAGCCCCAAATTGACCCTCCCCCTCCCCCCAGTGGCTAAGCAAAGGTCTGGTTGGATCATATTCATTCATGTCAGCATGGCCAGGACAAGAGCCATGGCAGGGATGGCAGACAATTGTGACAGTATGCCCGGTTGTTTGCAGGGCCTGTATCTGTGAGCGACGTGCTTGACAGCACGCATTGCATTTTTGGCTTTCAGGCAGCCCTTGAGCTCCTTCCAAAACTGGTCCCATGTGGTCTTTGGAGGGGCCCAGTGGATGGCCAGAGAGAATTACTTCCAGGCCATGTATTACAATTGGCTACACAATCGGACCCAGCAGCTGAAGGACATTTTGCAGGGTATGCCTTGCTGTATTACCACTACCCCCCCACACCACCAAGGCAAAAGTGCTGGAAACCCAACGAGCACCCAGTTGTACTGGGTGTGGATTCCAGCCCACAATGATATTTCTTTGGGGAATATTTGTGTTGGGGCATTTTTGGGTCGTTGGAGGGGTACTTAGAGATGATGTTGCGCGGATTACTGAAGGATATAGGGTTAGGGTTTTTAAGACGTCACAAGTTTTTTCGGCGTGACCAGTTCAACTCCGCTATACACATGAGTATGTACAGGGCGGCTGCACCCTGAGGTACCGAAGGTGCCAAAGAGGTGCTTGAACCGGGTGACAGCCAAACAGCCTTGGAGCCCAAATTTTGTGTGTAGGAATATACTTGGTTGCCTTTCATGAGGGCACCAGGGCTGTGCCCCAGGATTGGTGAGGCAAGGCGTCGGGAAAATCAAGTGTTGAAAGGAGACAACATGAATCAACACGGTGCGATAATACCAAGGCAGTGCGGAATAAGATGTTCGTTGATGATAAAAAATAGAGTAGAAAAATGAATATCCATAAAAGGCCCACGCTGATTTCTACTGCTCCACCAGCTGAGCTAAAAAGAGAAGTCCAAAAACTCTTTCTCTTCTTGCTGCGAGTTTCAGGAAAACCATCTGCAGTTACCACCCCAAGGGGAACACCGCACAAGCAGATTTTTCAAGCTCGAGCATACAGTAGCACGTTGCAATTGAATGCATTGTGACATTCACTGACACGAGGTGACAGTGCACTAATAGCAGTTGCTCATGACTCGTTCGGAGTCTGCGGCGCTGTTGAAGTCCTCGGTGGTGTCCATGACAAACAGGTCGGTCGATCACCTGTGCTCGGGCCGCGGTGGTCATCAATTTCAGAGTGGCTTCCGTGCATGGCAAGTCTGGTGCCGGCTGTGGGGCGTGATGGGGCAGTGGCCTGGGCATTTTCGCCTTGGGATTCATTCTCATCTTGTAGTCCTTCGCATCGCATCGTGAGGCTTCAGGTGACTGTGTCGCCCACTTGAGACTGCCTGCCTGAGCTGTAGCTACGGGCGCTGAGATACGTGAAGAGAGGGCAATAGGTCGTGGGGGATAACATTACGGCGGGTTGTGCTTAAATCAACATTTGTCCCCGAACTTGCAAAGATGGCCGTACTCACATATGACGTGCTGTGCAACAGTGCAGAAGGAGCGTAGAAACTCACTGGAGGTGATGATGTTGGATTATGGTGCTGTACTCCGCGTATTCTGTCACCTGGGCGAAACCCAGAAACTGCCCAGGGAAACAACGACGCTATATTTTACAGTAAGCAAAACAGTCGTTGAAATTCTCGTAGCGGGCAGATCCGGCGTTCAAGAAGAAATCCAAGTTAGAAATTCGCAGTGCCAGATTGCCATGGGTGTCGCGCGCGCCGACCAACGGCATCGGGTTAGGGTTGCGAACTACTCAATCCCGAGCACTGCGAGGGGCCACTCATAAGCCATGCGGTTATGCACACTTGATAGATGTTGTGCTTACAAGTGTGGGCGCATCCCATGCCTGGGGAAAAGAAAGGGGGTGGTCTGTGGTGCTCGATTCTCACACCGCTCTGCGAAGCTGTGCTGCTGCTGCGTTTTACAGACTTGACCTGGAAGTGCATAGCGGCAGCACTCCGATGCCCCAGGGATGTCACCCTTGAAGCTCCACAGAAATACACATAAGAACACTCTCTCTGTTTGGGAGGGTGGGGGATGGGTCAGGGGTCCGAGTCGCAACTCCACGAATACGCAAGGGGAGACATACATGTGCCCACAGAAACACACGTGGCCGCACACCAACAAACGCAACGCTGCAGCCGGACGACTGCACTCCTCCGCCCCTCAACGCAGCGCAGCGCAAGCGCCACGAGGGGCTCACAGCAGCCCCTCCTGCTCCGTATGTGCCCTGTGGCGGGGCTCCAGGCCAACCAACAGCCGCCGGTCATGTGTGTGCCCACGCGCAGAGTGCCGTTCAGTGGGGTCCGTGAATCACCCGCCCTTACGTGCGCCACGCGTGGTCTCCTGTGCTTCGTCCCCAGGCCCAGGCAACACACAGTGGGTTTGGCACGGGGTTGTGGCGGCGCCCCGCAAGCCCCTGGTGCCACCGTGGGACGCGCCGCTGTACTACCGCAAGCCCAAGGGCCAGAACAACGGCAAATACTGGTGGATGAATCAGATGGGCAACCGCCTGTTTGAGGGCTTGGGCGTGCATGTGCTGGACGCCTTTGAGGTTGCAATTCCCCTGTCCAGCGAGCTATCGGCACGGCTAGGTAGGGGTTGACTCTGTAGATGCCAGTACTGAAGAAGATGCCGTGAGGGTGGGCGGTTTTATTTGGGGCGCACGTACTGTTTGTGTCTGTGGGTTTCTCTCTCTCTCTTGTCTTGTCTTGTCTTTGCTGGGCTGCTGCTTATGCAGGCCTCCGCATGAGCCCCTGGAGGTCATTGAAACCCCTAGCCGCCCCGCTGGGCTGCTTAGGGTGTGCCCCTTAAGTCCTGGTGGTGGAGCCTCCACTGGCTCTTGATGATATTGCTTTCGAGACTACAGTGGCTCCTGCTCACACCCCCAGTACCGCTGCATGGGCATCCAGTGTTGGTCCTCTCTTAGTGCTGAAAACCGTAGTTGTCATTCCTATAGGTTCAGATCACAAGAAAATGTGTTGGCTCGAATTTGCCCCTTGAGTCCTCCTGTGCCCCGCCTCTGATTTGCAGAAAATGCTTTGCAGTTTAAATTGTCCGGTCTCGTTTCTTTTCTCTTCCTCGCAAAATGCTGGCTGGCTCTTATGCGGGGCTGGTGGTGGTCTTCTCTCTCTCTCTCTCTCTCTCTCTCTCTCTCTCTCTCTCTCTCTCTCTCTCTCTCTCTCTCTCTCTCTCTCTCTCTCTCTCACTCTTTCTCTCTCTCTCTCTCTTTGTGTGTGTGTGTGCATGAGGGACGGGGAAGGGAGGTTAGAGAACCCGGCGCTCCGGCCACAGTTACCAAAGGTACGGGCTTGAGGAGTCCACAAGCATCAAAGGTGGCCAAAGGAAAGGGTTGGCCATGTACAGGTCAGGGGTAAAGGGCGGGCAAGGGGAGGTTAGGGAGCCCGGCGCTCTGTGTGTCAGTATTGCAATCGTGGGCTTGTGACAAGCCGGCATGTGGCTCTGGTAGCTCGGGTACCTTCCCTTTGGGGGGGGCATTTTTGTGGGGGCATATAACTTGGGTACCCCCCAAAAAAATCCCCTGCCAGACCCCCCCCCAAGGGGGCTTCCAGCCAACAGTTGGTTGGGGCAGGGGGAAAGGGGGGACATTGCGTCACAACTGAGGAGATCCCCCCCCCCCCAGGGGGGTCTGACACCCTCGGCACGCGCCTACAAAGCAAGCAGCCCATATGCCGCATCCTCCTCACGAGAGGACAGCGCCAAGGAACCAATCCGCATGTTGTTGCTCGCAATTTTCTTCACCTTTAGGAACCTCCCTCCTCCCTGTTGTAGGTGTTCACTGACAACAGCCATCAGGGTGAGAAAGGCAACACTTAGTAGTGTGGCAGTCCATACAGTGAATGTTCAATTTTGTGGCATGAGGCCGGCTGAGTGTTCTCACACGCATGTGGGCTCCGTGCTCGTACACTCAACCCATAGGTTTTTTGGAATCTTGCTCACAACCACAGGAGTAGCTCGTCCTCACTGTAGGAGCCATCAGTAAGCCTGCCAACATGATAGTCTAGCTTATGCAAGAGCTCATTCACCCTATTGGTAGAGGGTTGTAGCAGTAGTTCTTGCTCACAACTTGTTCCAAGGGGCTGCTTACCCCGATATTGGTAATTTGGACACTTTCTGAATGTCCTCCCTGACACTCAGGTCAGTCTCGAAAGTCGGAAACATGGTTTCGAGCTGCTCTTCAAATCAAGACAGCCACCCCACAACCCTATACGAAAAGGGCATGAAGGGGTCGCCAGAGAACTTATTTTTTGATTGGGATTGAAAATGGTGCATCAGAGATTTTGGATGATACTGGGACAAAAAAGCAATTGTGGACCGTGATGGTCCAACGCCCGGACCCCCACACCCTCACACCCTCAGGTCTCGTACCCCTTGGGGGATTCTGGATACAACGTTGGCACGCACTTCACACGCCCTCCGCGGAATCCGGTGCTGGACACTCTGTGCTACATGCTTCTGACGCTTATGTGCCCAGAAAAGGGGGAGGTGGTCACGTGACCCCTGCATCCGGGCGATCGAGGGCTGTGGCACAGCGCAGGAGGGTGTGTAGGGCCGGCATTGTGTTCCTGCTTCCCCAGAGCGACCAGGGGCAGGATTCTGGAGAGGCCATGGGTGAGGGAGGGTGTCAGGGGTATGTTGCTTTGCCCAAGGCCCTGATTAATTGGCCCCCTTGGGTTCCAGGGGGCGGGGGCTTAGCAATGCAGTGGCGCACGAAGGGACTTGGGGTGCCATGTTTAGTCTTGGGGTCTGGAAAACCAAAATCTCTGAACCAATGTGTTTTGATGTCGTCACCACCCAAACGATCACAACTGCTTTTACAGCATGTTGTGACTCGTTGTGTTCTACGCCACTAGGATCGCGTGGTTTGGACCTTGGGGGTCCATGGGCCCGCCACACAGCATTTGGCTCCCAGCAGCTCTGGGCGCTGGGTGATTTTTTTGTTGGTGCCAGTGACCCTCTGCCTGGCGAAGTCCATAACGTCAGTTCGTGGGCGCTGGGTGATGGCGTTTTCCAAAGAGTTTTTTCTTTTCTCAATAGTGTCAACAGCCAACAGGAACGAAAACATGAGGAAACTGTTTCGACCCTCTTTGTGTTCTTCACCCCTTTTCAACTTTGGGGTGCTCTGTGTGGCAGGCAACGAGACCGTACGTGCGTAAAATCGGCCTTAAATTTGCGGCCCTTAGAGTGGATTGCATTTTCCAATGCGGAAGATGGTTCTCATGTGGTGGGTGGATGTCTGACTGTCTGTCAACTGGGATGGCCAGAAATTGAGCCCCCCTCAGTGGTCACACACGACTAGCCTGCTCCATGAGGGAACAGCAGCCTAAAGGGATTCATGACATTTTCAATCAAATCCGTTGGGCTCAATGGCTGGCATATGCAACGAACCTTGAGAACCTTTGACTGCTTATGGGTGTCTGTTGGGTGCAAGAAACAAATCCGATATATTGCAGCATCTGATGGTGTGTGGCCTCTTTAGAGCATTACGAGCATACCACATTGGGCATAGAAATCAATAAATGTACCATGTGGCATCATTTGCTTGTTTGTTGATGGCCTGTAGCACAGAAGTGATTGGCCACAGACCTTTTTGGGTGTTCAACTCCGCTTCTGTGAACCTCCAATGTCTCTTCCATGCCTCTTTGTGCATCCGCGATGTGTTTTATTGCCCCTCAATAGATGTTTAGTCCTGAGTTTTGGGGTAAGAATGGGGGGGTTTTCTCGCATATTTTTGGTAGAAAGGGGCTGGGCTGGGGGGGGGGGGGGTGCCACAAACGCCAGTGCCAGTGTGGGGTGCGTATGTGGCAGGAGGGGCAGGGGGTTACAAACCATACGCCAGGGTCATGCAGCCATTTTGATTTCCTCCCAATACCATGGGGACCCCCCAGTTGGCAGGGGTTATGTCACCATTTTGCCCACATGTGGCCCCCAAGATGGCAGGGGTTATGTAGCCCTTTCTGATTTTGTCCCCGAGCTGAGTCTGGGTTATGTAGCCATTTTGTCCACACGTAGGCCCCAAGACGATAGAAGTGAAGTGGTCATTTCTGATTTTGTTCCCGCGCTCTGCGTTGTGGACCCTCAAGATGGCAAAGGTGACATAGCTATTTTGCCCGGCCTTTTGGTAAACCATGCCCCCTAATATTTTTCACATGTGAATACTACACTGCCATGAATATTGAGTGGAGGTTTGGTTAATATTCACACGGTGTTGCTCTGCACTTAGCTGTTGTACATAGCATGGATGACAATGGGTGGTCATTTGGTATTGCAGAGGTTGAGTTTCTATCACATGTCAACTGGTTAGATAGCCCAAGACAGCTGTTGTACATAGCATGGATGACAACGGGTGGTCATTTGGTATTGCAGAAGTTGAGTTTCTATCACATGTCAACTGGTTAGATAGCCCAAGACAGCCAAGCAAAGATGTGCATTTCTTGCAAATGTAGCACAGCATGCCTGGTCAAAAAAACACATCTGGGTAGAGTGTGGTAAATGTTTTTGCGAAATTGGGATATTTTGACCCCTTTTCTACTTCTTTGAGTTGTGCACCCAGATATCAAAATCTGCGCACAAGAAATGGAGCCACGGAAGGAAGGGTGCGGGGAAGGTCGCCCGTTTCCTGACACGTTGAGTGCCTCGGCAGCCCCTCTGCAAAGGTACCCAAACCTGGCCTCCGTGTACGACAAATTCAACTACAACATGATAAACACACCTTTTTTAAGGACTCTTCTCGCACCGCACAGCCGCAGCCACCAGATCGCCATTTCGCAGAAGTTTGTAAAAAGCCAGCGCCGTTGACTGATCAATCAAATTCCAATAATCCTATGATGTTGCTATAGACAACGCACATTTGAATTCATGCATGCATTCCAGCGGCCCGAAATATTTCAAAGGCCAAACATACCAGATGAACCGCAAATCAAAGTATTGAGGTTTTTGCTATCTAACATCTCCTACAGACATGGCTCACACCGTGCCGAAATGTAAACACCGCAAAAAAAAAAATAGGCCATGCAACGCCACTAAAATCTTCTTGTTTTTGTATTTGTCCACCACGTATTCCAACGAATCCGCCGCCTGGAAGACATCATCTACAAACAGATGAACCAGACAGCCGCCAGCTCTTCCACCTTTTGAGTCTGCTATCCGTCTTTTTACTACCAGCGCACAAAAGTCCCGGATGCCACCATCACAGCTTGGGAAATTGCAGCTATGGAAAGAAGTGCCACTGCAATCATTCCCAACCAATGCAGGAAAGTCCAAAGAACACGAAGACAAATGGCCGAACCTGTGAAAACACTATTGAACGTGAAAAGTTTTACCGATGTTGCGCCTACGCCTACCAAACCACTCAGCACTCAATTGAGACTTGCCAGAAGCCGAAGCTTTGCACTATACCGACACAATATGCGTGCCGCGCAATCCTTTTTGATAGCCAGATTGCGTGGACTACCAAAAGCTGCGCACCGTCCAAATTGCCGGTAACATGTTGCCACTCAAAACAAGAAGCCCTAAACGACGCACCAAATTACTCAATTTTACGAAGAACAAAAGCAACAATTTCCCAAGTCAGTCACTTGTATGTTGAAGTACACTTCCAGACACCACTGGCGAACGAGCACAACTCCTTAACCGTCACTTTGTCCATTGTTGGAATCACACATAATCTCTATTGCATGTCTTATCGAAAAAGATTTCTCGATATAATACAAAATTCAACATTCCCATCCCATACCGTCTGGGAATGGCTTAATGACAAAGCAAAAATTAAATCCTGCGAAGATGATGAAGACCGGTCCACAGTCACGAAGCGGATGACCACCTTAGGGGCTGTTAACACATAAGTTTCAGAGATATTTCCTCATCCGTGGAATGATAGCCAGCCGACATGGGAGGGAAAAAGATATTTCAATTTACATTAGTGTGCCACGTCCCTGTGAACATGAATGTGTGAGGAATATAGTGAACAGAATTTCTGAGCAAGATTTGCTTGGGCTTGACACCGTAGAGCACAGCAAGGTGTTTTTCTGGGTAAGTGGATCGTAAAGTGCAGTGTTGTCAGTCCAAAATTGTTGTACATCAGAGTTCGGCTTTCCCGGCGGTTTCGGCATATTTGGCACCTCTCAGGGATTAGCCATCTTTTGTCTCGGTACCACTGTTATGTGCTCACTTCCAAGGTCTATTGTCGGCAACACTCTATGTAACAGTAGGTCGAGGCACTGGATCTTAGGTTTCAGTTTTGTAAATGGTTGTTTTCTAATACCAATTCTCTGGATGACCATCGCACATCTTAAGCGTGCGATTGAGATTCGGAACACTCTGAACTTCCGGACCTGCAGTCCATTCTTATTGATGAATCCGATGAACAATCTACCAGACACGCCATCGCCACATCCGATCTAGTAGAGTTTTTGTCTTTTCACCTACCACATTTGGTTCCCGGCTCACCGCCTTCCAAGGAACTACCATATTGCCCAAGAGACTTTGGATCTGAACAGAAAAACATTTACGCAATTCTTGCATTGCCTTGAGAAAAATAACCCATGAGATCATTACAAATCACACTAGAATACACGGACACAAGTACACAACCTCAAAAGCAATAAACGAAAGTGTTGTGACAAGAATTTATGCAAATACCTGCTGAACTGTGGAAAGATAGAAAATTTCGGTATATTACTCAGACCATTGTCTAAATGGTATAAATTCTGAGAAAATCAGGTAAATTCTGCCGTGCAGCAAGTGGTAAGTTACAGTTCGTTCTCAACGTGGCAATGCCCAAACCCGGTACCACCGGAGTTCCCATTGATTAGAGTGTTCCTAATTATTGGAGTGGGCCACACTTGGCTCCCACGGCCCTCCGCACGCTTGCTTGACCCCACCTACACGTGTACTTGCAATTGCTACCAGCAATGGGGACCCCAGGCCTTGGAAAGCACGTAGGGGGGGGGGGGCTGACCGCTTTAGGGCCCCCAGGGAGGTCCTCCAGGTTCTGTCTCAAAAAAATCAGAAAACAGACGGCAACACGTGCAAAATGGAAGCAGTGCACCCCTGTACCTTCCTGCAGCAGCCAAAAACAACAAGGCATGGCACCTGTGGTCCTCTCTGGTATGTACAGCCATTAGTTTGTTGTTGCAGTGGGTTTGGCCCACTGGCTACCTGCTGTTGCAGTGGCTGTCAGCCACCGGCGGAACTCATTGGCAGTACATTGTTCACAGGTTCAGCATGCCCCTTGCCTTTGACACACGCCCACTGCGTATGGTGTTGGTGGGAGCTTGTGGGGGGGTTGGATACTTTACACGGCTCCGAAAAACCTTTGCAGTGGGAGGGGTGCCCACACCAGTGTCCAGGTCCTGCAGCTGCCTCTTTACTGAGCTGTCTGCCCTCCCCACATAGTCAGCTGGAGCAGGTGCAGGTTCGGGTGCTGGTGCAGGTGCAGGTACAGGTGCTGGTGCTGGTGCTGGTGCTGGTGCTGGTGCTGGTGCTGGTGCTGATGCTGGTGCTGGTGCTGCTGGCTCAGGTTGAGCTGGTGCTCTCTTCTCTGCTTGCGCTCGCACTCTCTCTTCCTTCTCTCTCCTCTTTCTCTCCTTCTCTTCTGCCTTGTCTCTCTGCTGCTTCTCTCTCTCACACTCCCTCAATAGTCTCTTACCAGTGATGAACTTTGCTATGGTGCGATCTAGTACAGGGGCTGAGCGCTTGGGGCTCTTGACTGCAGCCCGCACATGCGCCCACTTTGCTTGGAAGGCCTCAGACACACCGTCGGCAGTTTTGGGCCCGACGGATGCTGACATTGTCAGCTACATGCACAGCCTAAAACGGATAGGAATCGGGATACCCCAAACTCCAAAAATTAGGAACTCCTAGTTTGAGGCACTCATTGGGAACATGTTCCTGTTCCACTGTTTACTGTGGTTACAAAGTGATTTACAGTATAATAACGTCGACGAAAAACGAAAATGTAAAATGTAAATGTTAAAAAAGAATAATGTGGCCGAAAAATGGATAATGTTAATGTAAATGTAAAGTAAATAATAATGCTCAGCACCGCATACTGTAAATGTAAATTTAAAAAATAATAATGCAGCCGGAATCGGGCGCTGTTACTGCAAATCACTTTGTAACCACAGTATTCAAAATTTCACATCTGGAATCCGGATTTTCGATGTACTATATTTACAAATCGACTTCACTGCATTTACTGGCGGCATGCAAATTCAAATCTTCACCGTGAATCGTCCAGACACTCGCTTTTCAACATTTAACCGTTCCTCCAATCAATAGGAAGTGCGGCGGTATCTCCCGCGCGAGTTCCGGCCCTGGGAAGGTCAGAAAAAAGCAACTTTAGAAGTTTCTTGTCAGAATGAAGTGGAAACATTTGTATACTCATGAAGAAAACCTTGAACCCTCTCGTACGTATGGTCATCGGCCTGCAACAGGACCGTCGAATATTACACGAGGTCCAATGTGCGCCTATTGACCGTTTTACATCCTAGTATGCAAAAAAACAAGAGTTGGCCCCAATGGTACCGTTTATGCCTTTATCTGATTTTAGGCACGTCCCCATAGTCGAAATATGGTTTGGCGACCGTGGTGGCTAAGTATGGAGTCCGTCGCTGTCGCTGGGGACACGGTGTTTCCTTTATGCTGGAAACCAATTTCCGAAATGAATTCATCGGCCAAATGTCTCTCCAACGCATCCCAAAAGTCCCTCAGTGCACTAAAGGCTGCACTTCCGCGCCACCCCATTTCAATGACTACACCGTTGTAGCATATCCAACACATGCCCTCTCCCGTCAAAAAGGGCCCCGTTGCTCGCTACGAACCATCTCATTGGTGGTTGTTGCGAAGAGAGATGTCACTGATTAGGGAAATACCTTGTATTATTGTGGTACAGTATTGTGGGGAGAAGTGTTCCTCTTTAGGCCTCACAGGTCCACAAGGGCTCGCTGCGCTTGCGACAAGCTTGTGGCGATTTAGACATTAGAGCAAAGTCTGTGGAGCTTTGGGAGTTTTTCGCTCGGACTTGCAGGCTTTAACAGACCTTCTCCGGACTTTTGAAGCATGCAAGGGTGAAGTTGCACGAGACGGACGGGTAGGTATAGCAGGTAGGGTGTACACAAGAGGTATGTATGTTTAGTTGTATGAGAGACAATTTGTTAAGAAACACGCCCAAAAAGAAACAAAAAACGAAAAAGAAAGCTTGTCAAGCCGCTTCGTCCGCTTGGAGGCGGGGCAGACGCCGTCCCAAGCGCGCCAAGCAGCCTTTGTTTTTTTGATGAGAGCCAAGACCTGGATTCGGCCTCGTTAAGGGATGCATTCGGTTCTTAGTTGCTTGTGGTCAAAAGATTGAAAAACGCTCAGAGTCTCGTCGTCTACTTCTCTAAACATGTTCAACCCATTTCACATAAACATATGCTGACACTCCCGATATCATCCAAATTGCCTAATGCATCGCATTCTACTCAACTCGCTTGCCCCCTCTTGTGTACCCACCCGCCACTTATCATGTTTATTCTAAATGAAAATTTGGACGCAAAGTCCATCTTTCACGCTAGAAAAAACCTGCTGCATGCGTTGCGTCTTTAACAAGCTCGGTGTGTGTGCGTTGGCAAACATGCCGCTTGGCCCTTAGTCAAGTCGGGTTGGGGGTTTTGCATGCACCCTTGGGGTAACTCTTCCTAAGTCCGAACCCTTCGCGACAATTTCTGTTTTAGACTACGAGTTTTCATAGCCTTTTGGGCTCATAATTTTCCTTGTCTCCAAGACTGCCAATGCCGCTGATTATTTTGTGCCTTCGCAAAATCTGTACTATCTCACGTACAACTGAACTCGATTCCTCCACGACGTTTTTTGCTCTCCGACTCTGCCAAAACTTTTATCAAAATCAAAGTACACCCAGTTGCCTCCTTGGTCCTCCTCCCTCAACAGTGCATGCATGAACACAACTCCTTCACTCTGGTGTCTTTCTCCTTGTTGTCCGTGGTTCCTTGGTTGGCTGAGCGATTGTGGGCGGCGTTGATCGCGGCCCATGGGGGACTTTGCCACCCCCGCACGGAAACATACACCTAGCGTACAAAAGAGTATTTACACCGTGAGTGCGCTGACCAAATCCTATAAATTAAATAATAAATAACTCCCACAGAACAATCTTAGAAAACTTGATTTTCCTACAAAATCTCTTCTCTCACTGTTCTGTCTTCTCTCACTCTGATCGTTACTGTTAGCTGCGCTGATGGTCGCTCGCGCCAGCCCTCTCTTGTCAAGGCCAAGGGCCACACAAGAGGCACATGGCCCTGACCTATTACACTCCCTTCACTATCCTAGCACCACGACTCCGCAAGACGGAGTGGGGCGCCTGGATAAGACCTAACATCGCGTCTCGCGCTCTCCCTTCACTGGGCAACGCTCTCCCTTCACAGGGCAACGCTCTCCCTTCACAGAGCAGCGCTTTCCCTTCACAGAGTAGCACTACTCCGCTGACAAATACAGATCCCCCGGCAAAAAGGAGGGAAAACAGAGCAAAGCTGCATATATATGCAACAACCCAACACCGCTCAGGTAGTTTTCAGGACCTCTCAATACAATGGCACAAAAGTCATTTTGGATGCATGAATCATTTTGCACATTCTTACACAACCGCAACCAACCAACAGCCACTTTCATCTAGCCAAACCTACCGTGCCTCACACTGCCAACAGCAAACAAAAACAAACTACTGTTCACTCGCCTAACACTGCTGCCTCATCACACACCACCAAAGAATGGCCGTCAGGGTGCACGCCACCAAAAAATGGCCCTGAAGGTGCCACCAAGGGCACTCATGACGTGTCAGGGCACTTGCACAAGCTTAAGCATATATACCTCACAAGCCCGTCCCAGGGCTCTTCTCTGAAGGATCAAAAACTTACTGAAGCTGCTCCCTGCAGCTCATCCGTACAGTGCCACACTTTAGGGCACTAGCGTCGTCGCGGTGCCGCTGGCAATCGTTCAAGTCTGCGAAGACCTGCCCAGCGCGGCCGTGGCGTCGGCGTTCGTTAACGGCAATTCGTTGTCACTGATTGTTGCTCCTGTGCACTAAATCCACCCTCCGAACTTGACTTGCGTCTCCCATATCTTGCGCGGTACCCTCTTTTGCCACCTCTCCTTGTTTGAACTCGTGGCATCATGCTCGCCAACACTGGCCCACCAGTAAGTGTTGACACAACTCGTAAACTTCGTGACATCTCGGTTGTCTTCTGCAACTCACAAGTCTCGCGTAGCGCGTTCACTTCGTGCTCTAGGTCCTCAACTCGTCTCTCTCTTCTTGCCGCGCGTCGCCGCCAATACCTGTTCGCCTTGGAAACCTTCGCCAGCTTCCTTCTCAGCTCTTGCACTTCGTCGCGAAGCTCATCTCGCTCGCGGCGGTAACGACGGCGTCGCTCATCATCTGTCTCTTCATCCTCCTGTTGCTCAGCCGGCGCTCGATGTAAAACCTTCTTGGCAGCGTCGCGCTGCACTCTCTCCTTGCGGCGCTTGGCTCCCATAGCTGTCGAAAAAACACACAGGATCAGAACTCTTGCAAAGCTACCATGTTTTAGACTATGAGTTTTCATAGCCTTTTGGGCTCATAATTTTCCTTGTCTCCAAGACTGCCAATGCCGCTGATTATTTTGTGCCTTCGCAAAATCTGTACTATCTCACGTACAACTGAACTCGATTCCTCCACGACGTTTTTTGCTCTCCGACTCTGCCAAAACTTTTATCAAAATCAAAGTACACCCAGTTGCCTCCTTGGTCCTCCTCCCTCAACAGTGCATGCATGAACACAACTCCTTCACTCTGGTGTCTTTCTCCTTGTTGTCCGTGGTTCCTTGGTTGGCTGAGCGATTGTGGGCGGCGTTGATCGCGGCCCATGGGGGACTTTGCCACCCCCGCACGGAAACATACACCTAGCGTACAAAAGAGTATTTACACCGTGAGTGCGCTGACCAAATCCTATAAATTAAATAATAAATAACTCCCACAGAACAATCTTAGAAAACTTGATTTTCCTACAAAATCTCTTCTCTCACTGTTCTGTCTTCTCTCACTCTGATCGTTACTGTTAGCTGCGCTGATGGTCGCTCGCGCCAGCCCTCTCTTGTCAAGGCCAAGGGCCACACAAGAGGCACATGGCCCTGACCTATTACACTCCCTTCACTATCCTAGCACCACGACTCCGCAAGACGGAGTGGGGCGCCTGGATAAGACCTAACATCGCGTCTCGCGCTCTCCCTTCACTGGGCAACGCTCTCCCTTCACAGGGCAACGCTCTCCCTTCACAGAGCAGCGCTTTCCCTTCACAGAGTAGCACTACTCCGCTGACAAATACAGATCCCCCGGCAAAAAGGAGGGAAAACAGAGCAAAGCTGCATATATATGCAACAACCCAACACCGCTCAGGTAGTTTTCAGGACCTCTCAATACAATGGCACAAAAGTCATTTTGGATGCATGAATCATTTTGCACATTCTTACACAACCGCAACCAACCAACAGCCACTTTCATCTAGCCAAACCTACCGTGCCTCACACTGCCAACAGCAAACAAAAACAAACTACTGTTCACTCGCCTAACACTGCTGCCTCATCACACACCACCAAAGAATGGCCGTCAGGGTGCACGCCACCAAAAAATGGCCCTGAAGGTGCCACCAAGGGCACTCATGACGTGTCAGGGCACTTGCACAAGCTTAAGCATATATACCTCACAAGCCCGTCCCAGGGCTCTTCTCTGAAGGATCAAAAACTTACTGAAGCTGCTCCCTGCAGCTCATCCGTACAGTGCCACACTTTAGGGCACTAGCGTCGTCGCGGTGCCGCTGGCAATCGTTCAAGTCTGCGAAGACCTGCCCAGCGCGGCCGTGGCGTCGGCGTTCGTTAACGGCAATTCGTTGTCACTGATTGTTGCTCCTGTGCACTAAATCCACCCTCCGAACTTGACTTGCGTCTCCCATATCTTGCGCGGTACCCTCTTTTGCCACCTCTCCTTGTTTGAACTCGTGGCATCATGCTCGCCAACACTGGCCCACCAGTAAGTGTTGACACAACTCGTAAACTTCGTGACATCTCGGTTGTCTTCTGCAACTCACAAGTCTCGCGTAGCGCGTTCACTTCGTGCTCTAGGTCCTCAACTCGTCTCTCTCTTCTTGCCGCGCGTCGCCGCCAATACCTGTTCGCCTTGGAAACCTTCGCCAGCTTCCTTCTCAGCTCTTGCACTTCGTCGCGAAGCTCATCTCGCTCGCGGCGGTAACGACGGCGTCGCTCATCATCTGTCTCTTCATCCTCCTGTTGCTCAGCCGGCGCTCGATGTAAAACCTTCTTGGCAGCGTCGCGCTGCACTCTCTCCTTGCGGCGCTTGGCTCCCATAGCTGTCGAAAAAACACACAGGATCAGAACTCTTGCAAAGCTACCATGTTTTAGACTATGAGTTTTCATAGCCTTTTGGGCTCATAATTTTCCTTGTCTCCAAGACTGCCAATGCCGCTGATTATTTTGTGCCTTCGCAAAATCTGTACTATCTCACGTACAACTGAACTCGATTCCTCCACGACGTTTTTTGCTCTCCGACTCTGCCAAAACTTTTATCAAAATCAAAGTACACCCAGTTGCCTCCTTGGTCCTCCTCCCTCAACAGTGCATGCATGAACACAACTCCTTCACTCTGGTGTCTTTCTCCTTGTTGTCCGTGGTTCCTTGGTTGGCTGAGCGATTGTGGGCGGCGTTGATCGCGGCCCATGGGGGACTTTGCCACCCCCGCACGGAAACATACACCTAGCGTACAAAAGAGTATTTACACCGTGAGTGCGCTGACCAAATCCTATAAATTAAATAATAAATAACTCCCACAGAACAATCTTAGAAAACTTGATTTTCCTACAAAATCTCTTCTCTCACTGTTCTGTCTTCTCTCACTCTGATCGTTACTGTTAGCTGCGCTGATGGTCGCTCGCGCCGGCCCTCTCTTGTCAAGGCCAAGGGCCACACAAGAGGCACATGGCCCTGACCTATTACAATTTCCCCGCGACCATACAGACCGAGGGCCTGGGGAGAAGTGCCTACCTGAGCCCAGAAGAAGCCCCGCGAGAAGTGCACCAAGCTTCTTATCAGTACAAACCCCTGAAGAAGTCCGCCTTTTTTATTGCATTTCTTGATGAATTGATAAAAAGGAATAACAGAGTGTTGTTGCCGCAGGCGAATCGGTTCCCTACCTTCCCCGAACCATACTCAGCCTCTGCGGACTTGTTGTTAAACTCTGTGTTCAACCGCCTGCGCAGTCGCAGTTGCTACCTGGGTAGCACTTAACTGAGTCAGTAACTTAGTCTGGCAGGAAGTTGCATCTTACCTCTGCCAATGCCGGCTGACAAATCTGGGGTATGTTGGTGGGCATCCGATCGGCTTCAGTTATGGGATCGGTTGCTCTGATCGCGACATGTACCAGGTTCTGACAAACTTTGGTGCATTTCGTGCTTTGAACTTTGTGCTTTGCCTTTGCTTTCACCGTTCCTGAATCATAAGAAAGTGGTGTAACACATGTCATCATGGAGCAAGAATCATTCATGCGCAAGGGGATATAACCCTACCGTGCAACACGGCAGCCTGGCATCCCTAGGGGGGGGGGGGGGGGCTACACCCGCATACGGAGGTGGGCGAAGCAAAGAAGGACCAAAAACCTTCTTTTGGAACCACAATGGGTTCATATGAACCCTCATTGGGGAGGGGGGGGGGGGTTGCTACTTTGTGTCGTGCCCCGTGCCCCCCCTAGCAGCGAGCTTAGCCGCTCGCTGAGCTGAATGACACAATCAATCCTTTTTCTAGATCCATGCCTTTGTCTTGTAAAATGTCTTTTATCTATTCCTGATGTCTCAAGGCAAAATGCAGTATTTTCGATTGTGCTGTTTTGAATCATGATGACAATGAATACCGTTATTATTATGTTAATGTTGTTGTTGTTATTGTGCTTATGTTGCTTGTGGCGTTCTTGGTTTTTGGTTTTTTGGTTTTTGGAAAAACAACATGCAATGCTTGTGATGTGGAAAAGAATTTTGGTACTTGGATGATGGCAAATTACACTGTGTTCTAATTTATCTGTGTGCTTAGGGTGACAAATTGGAGGGTCTTTGTGTGCAGTCCCCTCCTTGCACTCGACTTGGGTGCAGACCACCCCTAGCCTCCAGGTTTTGTTCCATAAGAGGGCAGTGCACACATAGTGCATGCACGTTGCGGCCACTCCTCCCCTTTGTGCATGCATGCTCTAATGCACAATTACTGTCCGAAAGCTTTGTCAAAATGGTTTCTTGTATAATTGGTCTGCGAGCCACATTGAGGGCAAACATGGGCTTTACAGGTTGTGGCCACCCATTTTGGACCCATTCCTGTCCCACACAAGCTCTCAAAAAGTGTTGAAAACCCCCACCTCAACCATATATGGGTGAAAAGAAAGCCAAAAATGTGATCTCACAAAGAAATGACAAGGGACCATCATTTAGGGTGAAATTGTGTTCATGGGAAAAATCTCTTCTTGCAAAATTCAAGGGTTGTGGGCGTGATTGTGTTGACATTTGTTGTTTTTGACCCTGTTCAGCAGCTGAAGGCTCTTAAGATGCATGAAAGAGGCCCGTTGGGAAATCAGAAAGCAGACAAATAGGGATGATTGGACAAAGGAGGGCATTTGTTTTTGGCTGAATGAATTTGCTCTTATGTAGCATGCATGTGGCATGTGTTCCCTTTAGTCAAATTATGGACACAACGGCTGCAACCCCCTATCAAACTCGGGAAAAGTGTTGTCATTGTGTGAAGGGGGGGGGGGGGAGGGGCAGCGACGGATTTTTCTGAATAGTTTGCACATCTGAAGGCGGATCATTCTATAGTGTGTTCTAGCCCCAGTACTGGCTTCCAGAAGCAAAAACCCCGTATTTCCCGTGCCCTGTCACGGTTTATTAAAATTTTGGTGCTAACAGTCTGGGGAATAATACTATGAGACCTGCGAATGATGCATCAGGGTGCGGTGCCCCAACGGGAGTGCATGACACTCAATAACGGGGGCTCGTGTGTTCGAGTCTTGGGCATGACTGAGCACGAATTTTATTTTGGGCTAAACTTCTACACTATAAAATGACTTTGTTGGTAGTACTAGTGTACGTACTGGTTCGCCTGTGTCGATTTTTTAAAAGTTGCTAAAAATTCGGAGCAATATGCAATGAATCCCGCACACAAGCCAATGTGGGAGTTGCTGCCAAATAGTGCCTTCCACCAAGGAGTGGTGCAGGCCAAATTGAGGGGGGCAAGGCTTCAGGCATCTTCCCCGTGCGGTCATAAGCTGCTAGTGAGCTGTGATTGTTCCTGTGTAGTTAGGTGTGCTACTGCGCATGCGTTTGTTTTTTCGTTCTTTTGTGTGATGGACACATGTAAGAAGCTTTGTCCATATAGAATACCTAGCCAATTTCCGATATTCTGCCTTAGGGTGGTGATTTAGAGAGGCGGTGCCGTGTAAAGGCACGAGTTCATTATTGCAAGTGGAGAATATTCTCGAACAAAATCCTGAAATATGCTGAAGGATCTGCTGTGCTTCTCCGACCTAGCCACCCAAAAACAGATCAGCAAATAGCACGGTGTTGTGATGATGGCGGTTATTTGTTCAACTGTAGAATCTGTTGTTGGTGCCAAAACCAGGTAGGGGGGCGGGACAAATAAGTAAGGGATGGAAGGTTTCACGTCATCCCAAACGTGCAAATGGGTGCATCTGATGTACACCGCCACCCAGGGATATAAGTACAAACGGTGTCAAGAGAAGCAAAGATCACGTTGCGATAGGATGGGAACACGTGTTGCTTTGTGCCTCTCCTTCCCCTTCACTTTGTCCAAGTCGGGTTCCCTGCTGAGACGAGGCGATCGGACCGTGTTTAGACGGGATCGTACCATGCTCGGACAATTGGACAATCTTGTGTGAACATACACGTCTCGACTAGCGCGTGTGACCCGATATGAACATATGCATTTTTGCGTGGTTTCTTTTGCGTGGGGGGAGTAGGTTAGAGGTGAAGACAGTTGGTGTGCTATATGCGCGTGTCACGCCTTTGTTCTCCGTCGAAATGAGCTACCTGCTGCCAAATGCGTCACTCAATTGGTCGCAAATAGCCCGCACTCCCCCGCCTCCAAGTGTTCTTAATCGGGAATGGAATCATTCATAGTCGAGCAACCGGAAATCAAGGAAATCGCACCACCAGTGACGCACAAAAGGTGTTTTCTCAACGTTTTGGGGCACCGGCAACACAAGAGCTTTACATACAAGCAGGAACACGCAGGACTATGAATCGCTGTGTCCGCACGGTTTTCAAGGTGATGTAGCCATATTGATTTCTCCCCACCATGGGGACCACGAGAATGTAGGGTGATGTAGCTACATGGATTGATGCCGCCATGCTGCCCAATTTAGAGCTTGTGAGAGGGCCGGGGCTCGGTAGCCAGAAGTGATTTTGTTCCCGTGGAGGCCCCTGAGAAGGCAAGGGTGATGTAGCCATTCTGCCTAGGGCCCCTGAGACGGCAGGGGTGAGGTAGCCACTCCTGGGTGACAAAGGAAGTCGAAGTATGTATGATGTGTGCTTGTGGGGACAAGTGGGAAGGAAGTACCTTTGGGGAACCCAAGGCTGTCCTACCCTATGCTTGCGTGCTTTCGGTACCTACAAAAAACCTACGAGGAACGTTGTGTGGATGTGCCCAGTTTTACCCGGTACAAGTACCTATGTAAAGATAAGGAACAAGTATGGGTATTTCTTGAAGTTTGAGGTGGGTGTACACGATGGTGGATATAAGGGACAGTTGCATTCCATGTCCCTTTGGCCGCAAGGCATTGACTGTCCGGCAAAAGACTTGTAGTGATATTCATGGCTTTTATTGAGCACCGGTGTAACATTTTTTTTGCATGCCTTTGGGCTTGGAGGGTTGTGTGTGACATTTGGTTGGGTTCCCATGAGGAATTACATGCCAATACGCGCATCCTCTTGCACTTCACATAGTGGTGAGAAGCGAAAAACGGTATCAACCTTATAGCCCATGGGTGCACATTCCAAACTCCATTTGGAGAGAGGACGGAGCTCCTAAGGTTGATGAAGAAGATGCTGATACCTATCTTTGCCAAGTCTGTGGGAGGAAAAAGACAACGGGATGCTACGTGTCACCTTTATTGGTGCGCAAATTGCTTCTTGTGATATTGATGTCCCGAAGTCGCCACATATTGATTTCAATGTGTCACACGGTCGTTAGATGTGGCACATATTACTACACCCACTCCTCCATACACTCAACCTTTGGTGATGATGTCATTTGTTTGCTCACCTTCTCCAAAGTGACATGCACCTTATCTTAAGTGACGTGCATCTCCAAACCGACAAGTACCACCTCTTTTCAAAAAATTGCACTGTTTGTGCCTTTGTGACCCTTGAACTTGACCTTTGCTCTTTTTTTGTGTGCGCTTTGGCCTCCAAATTAAAGAAAATTGCTTCCAAGCTGAACAAATTAGGAGATCGGCGCGACAACCCCGGGGAATGGCTACTGCTGAAGCAATACGCACATGCACCTAGCTGACGAGGTATGTTCAGTCCGGACACACAGAAGTCCTGCACTTATACAGGCCTGCGTTCTTCAATGCACACCCGTGTTAACAGCACGGTTGGGGGCTCCTTGGGCCCCCATTTGAATACACGCACGCAAGTGTGCATGGCAATCTAAGAGGCGAGAACAAACGAAAGGCACGGTATGTCAACAATCAATGGTGCTCCCCTTGGTCCTTTGATAACCGAGGGACACTTCACCTTTGTACCTCTGTTTTGTTGGCAGCCTCATGCATCTTTGAGGAGTTTTGTGTGCTCGCCGCCTGCATTGCTAAGACGCTTGTGCTTTGCCTTGAACACGCATTTTTGTCTTGTTGAAACTTTCAACTTTCAAACTCAATCAAAATCAACACACTGCTCATGAGAGCCCCGTGACCTTGAGGATGCCGACCGGGAGTCGGGCTTGCCAAGATCAGTTTGTGCACTGCATAGCGAGGCACTTGGATAGCCACAATCTTAAACAGAATGTTCAACATTGTGATTGGACTTTGTGTAGGAGGGCCCACTAGCATGTTTTTTGTATGCATGATCTTTGCATACTTGGAGAGACTCAAAATGAATTCCCAAGGTCACGGCTAGGAACAAAAGGAAGCACACACACGCACGAAGAAGAAGTAGTGCCATCAGTTGTCGTAGATCAAGATCGGGCTTTGGCGAAATTCTTGGTTTTTTTTTCCACTATTGTTCCCACCAAAGAGGATCCCAACTAAAAAGGGAGTCACATGGCCCCTTGCTCAAGTTCTCTTCCGCCACTTGGTTGCTCGCGACTTTTTGGGCGTGGGTGTGGCTTCCCTCTTGTCCAAGTAGGCCAAATGCCTGATTTTTTCACTCTTCGTTTGTTCTGTTGGTGGAGTCGATCTCAACTCAAGAGGACCCGTTCGCGCTGTGCACACGTGTTGTAGTGGTGTTTCAAGCACCACACACAATCCTACCTTGTCGAAGTGCAAAAGGGAGGAATTTCATCACGTGTCTCTGTGATAAACATCCTCGCACATCGAGAGGATGTTTTTTAGCTTAGCATCTATTTCGCCACTCCTTGTAGGCGTTTCGCAGTGTCCACCATGTGGTGAATTTCGAATTCTCATGGAAGTTGCAATTTGATATCGCCTGTGCACATGTCGGTCCAAGGCCATGGATTTCCTACTTACACCTCTGGCAGTACCCTCACCCGTGAACCACGGCAAGACTTTTCCCACCAAGCGATCTTAGGTGTGATGATTGCGTTTTGACTTGTCGATCATCGTGACGTTTGGACTGGGTTTCATGAAGCCACGTTTTGCATCTCTCTCCATCTCTTACGCACATCTTGCCAATCCGTGCTCCTTGCGGTTGTAAGGTTGTTTGTAGCTTTGGCCTGTCTGTTGTAGGGCGCATGCAAGTAGGCATGCAAGGTTCCAAGCTCCGGGTGACTTGGCCGCCACACTCCAACTGCGGTGTTAGCATGTCTGGAAGCAACCCGTGGGTGTAGTATTCTACCAACAAGGTGGGGTAGTTTACAACATGTGGCTTTTGGGTTCGGGTGCAAAGACCTCACTCATGCCATGCTTGGGCGTAGGCAGAACCGCACACAGTACCGCACACAACGGAAAGCCACAGCCACCAAAAAAGCGAAGCCTAGAGAACCGATCGCACGGCGAACACGAAACCAGCGTAAGACCACGATGACACAACACCCACTGCACACCACAACCACGACCCCACGCACACAAACACCAAGGAAGGCCACAAACAACAGAAGAACACACACAACCACAACACGGGTAACACGCCGATCCAGACAACGGTACAATGTTAGTGTAGGGAACACACAGATCGACATTGCAGGTCCGATGTACATCAGCTATCTGGACCATCTTGAGTCTATGTGGTGCTCCGAGCACCCCACATGCATACATGTTTCAGCATAGAGCCGAAACCAGGCCCCAACAGGATAAGATGAGTGAACAGAGAAGTCATTCGCATGTTTACACATCACATTTGTTGCAGGTCAAGTGCTTTTTGACAAGTGCTCTTGTGCTTTGCGCTTCTGCATTGCAATTAACGTGTCCACCACTGCCACTACCGCCTCTAGGCCTAGGTGACATGGTCCACATTTCCGGGAACGAAACCCAAGCCTTCAAGCGCCCCAGATGTCCTTCTCCCCACCGCGCTCGTGCATTCGCAAGTACCAACAAGCCCAACGGCAACCCTGGCCTCAATCCTACATGGCTAGTAAATGCAACCATGACCGCAGCTTAGCATCGTAGAGTCGACGAAGCATTCATGGCACAACCCAATTCAAAATCCCCAATTGATTATCTACATCCGCACTTTTTTGTGATGGACAACCGCAAAGTGCACGCTTAGTTTAGCCGTGCGCTTAGTTGTGGCGAGCCGTGCCTCGTCGGCTCTTGCCTTGCACCCCGAAAGGCGGCCCAAGGGTGGTGGTGGTGCAGCTCCTTCGACACGGAGTCAAATCGCATTATTTGCATGCCACAAAGCCCACGAGCCTTATAATATATACGATGCATTGCCGAGGGGCCCAAGCTTGCAATATGGGGCTAACCTTTTGTGACGAATGGGGTTAGCGTTGGGGAATACCACTCAACTCCGCCCGGATGAGACCACGTGAGCCCGTGATCATGATGAGATTAGCATCCTTTCCTCCAACCACCGTAGGTTCAGTTCGTCCAAGCACGAATTTCCCGTACAGCCGGCACGCTAGCCCGCGATTCCCAAGGTCGAGTCAGAGTCCCAGTCCTTTCACTGGTGGACAAGGCTACCCCACGCCCCCGCGAACGTTCAGCACACCGACATTTGGTGCGCGGTCGCTATCTCCTGGGACCAGCCATCATGAATATCTGAGGGTTCATGAGCCAACCGAAGGGGTCATGGCTCCGAAGATGGATACGAGCAATTTGCACGTGCTCATCAACACTTTAGTGAATAATGTGAAGGTACGAAAGACCAAATGCGTGTCACTATACTGCCACATGTGTGTTTGTGTGCATGCATGCGTGCGGAAGTGCGCCGGCGTGCTGGTTGTGGTGTTTTGCTTCATGAGCGTGCCATTGCTGCCGCCCCGAAGCGCATATGTGTGAAGCCAGAGCACAAATGTTTGTTGCTATTCCTGACCAATTAGATTGGTACCCAATGAGCTGACGTTTGGTGCTTGAGTGGGGGATTCCGTCCTCCTTTCGTGAATAGGTGACATATGTTACACGGCAAATAGAGCATGCCGACAATGGCAAACATACATTGAGCCAAGACCTAGGTTGAATTGTCAGTGCGACTGCAAACTCGCACACTCACTCACTGAGACCATGCTATCAAAAAGTGCCTGCACTACTGGATCTCACCCGAAAACAAACAAGAGAATGTGTGTAGGGTACTGGATTAGCTTGAGAAAAAAGCAATGCTAGGCTCTAGTGGTCAGCATGTTGCTACTGCATGCGCTTTGTGATAATGCAGGACTCCAACTGCCGCTACTTTTTTTTGCAGAATACACCAGTTGTTGTGGCCTATTGTTCTGTTGCTCTTCTTTGCATGTGATTTTGTGACTAATTTCTGCCACCTAACGACGCAACGAAATTTAGAGTTCTGGTCATCAGAAGATCAACGATTTGTTTACCACCTAATACACCCAAAGTCAACCCCTTCGGGGACAAGTGAAAAAATATTTGTCAGTGGAACTCTAAAGGTGTTTGGTCGCTTGTTTGCATTGCTTGCGTGGTGCACATGTGAGAATCGGGCCGAGAGTACGCTCGTGTTCGTCGTACACCACAGTTACAACGCAATGGTATGGTATTGTGCCGAACCACGGATATCGACGGCGTTTTGTACGGGATTCCTCTTCGCACCTGCTTCGGACGCCCCATACCTTGGCTTTCAGGAGCTAAACTTTCGCGCCGAGGAGAGTGAAGAGCAGTTGCTGCGGCTACTAGAAAGGCATGAAATGTCAGAAGCGGTGTGTATCCTCAGAGCAGAGACACTGAGCTGCGCGAGATATTTGCTGTCCAACCGACTCATGGAGGGGGGATGGGGTGGCGGAGAGCGGGCATGCCGTAAGCGACCAGATGGTGAGCTCTCAAGCGGCCCAACTGAGGACAGGGAATGGGAAATGCATTTGGCATTGGCTTGAGACTGGGCCCCCTCCCCGCTTGTTGTGTGCACAACACGTTGTTGTCAGGCGGTGGCGCCGTCATGGCGGTTGCGGTTGCGTGTTTTGGGTGGGAGAGGATGGATGTGCTGGTCCTTACTCGTTGCTTTGTGCCTAGAGCACGCTGGGCATGCAGGTGATCCATGTAACCCCCGCCCCCCCCCCCCCCAAAAAAAGTAAGACCCCGCCCCAAAAGTAACATCCCCCCAAAAGTAAGATCCCCTCAGATGACTACCTCGCCGATGGTGTCATTTTCCTCCAACTGCAGGTCATCTAAAGGCATGGGCTCAGGATTTTTCTGTGTCGGGAAAGGTAACGTGGCAGCAAAGTGGAGTGACCCGAAAGTAAGACCCCCCTTGGGACCCGGGACCAGAAAGTAAGACCCCCGGTCTTACTTTCGGGTGGGGGGGGGGGAGTTATGAGTTGCTTGCTCTGGCGGACTCACCCATTCGGTTGGCTTGCCACCGTTCCACAAGGTGTCCGGGGGGGGGGGAGTTCGCTTGGGATCTATTAGGCGTGCAAAATAGCGTTTCTCAAGTTCGCCGCACCCACAGGAGTCCGGTAAGCAAAGGGCTGTGTACACGGGCAGTGACGGGCGTGGGCGGCAAAGGTGCACACACAAAGGGGGCTTTTTGGAGATTCAAAGAACGAAGCATGCAACGGCCCATGAGTGCAATATGTCCCAACCCGTCCGGGGTCCTGGGCTCATCCCCTCCCATGGCGCTGTGTTCTGCCTTTGCATTCTTTGCTTCCCGGACTCCTGTGGGGAGGTTGCTTTGATGTGGGGCGGGACGACAGGGGCCTCCCTTGTCCTTCCAATCGCGTCTTCTGCGCAAATCTACCAAATCCTTGTGCTCGTAGATGTTGAGCCAGGCCAACCTGCGGATTCAGGAGCTTGAAGGCGTCTGTGGAGAGATGGTGCACAAGGTATTCCCTGCACCCCACCCCAGGGCAGTTGGTGAATGCTACGCTCCAATTTGTGCTCCCTGTTCCTAGCCAAGCCTGGCTCCTGACCGGTGGGTGTGGGTGGGTGGGTGTGGGTGGGTGGGTGTGGGTGAGTGGGTGTGGGTGTAGGTGTGGGTGTGAATGTGGGTGTGGGTGTGGGTGTGGGTGTGGGTGTGGGTGTGGGTGTGGGTGAGTTGGTGTGGGTGTGGGTGTGGGTGTGGGTGTGGGTGAAGGTGTGGGTGAAGGTGTGGGTGTGGGTGTGGGTGTGGGTGTGGGTGAGTGGGTGTGGGTGAGTGGGTGTGGGTGTGGGTGTGGGTGTGGGTGTGGGTGTGGGTGTGGGTGAGTTGGTGTGGGTGTGGGTCTGGGTGTGGGTGTGGGTGTGGGTGTGGGTGTGGGTGTGGGTGTGGGTGTGGGTGTGGGTGTGGGTGAGTGGGTGTGGGTGTGGGTGTGGGTGTGGGTGAGTGGGTGTGGGTGTGGGTGTGGGTGAGTGGGTGTGGGTGTGGGTGATTGGGTGTGGGTGTGGGTCTGGGTGTGGGTGTGGGTGGGTGGGTGTGGGGGTGGGGGTGTCCTGGACCATCTCCAGGGCACGGGGGTACAGGCGCCCACCATCGTATGGCTGTCCGGGCAGCCGACGGAGGCAGTGGGCACAGACGTCGCCTGCCCCCCTGGTTACAATAACCACAGCGGTGCCGCCGTGGCCGTGGATTGCCATCGCTCCGGCCGCGGTGGCAAATTTCAAATACCCCGCGGAGTGCGTGGCGCACAGGTGCCCAGGGCACCTGTACAAGGGGCCCCTATACTACTCGCTCAGCACGGTGGGTACATTGCCGGCCGAGCTCCACCCGGCCCTGAAGACCCAGACCTGGCCCTTCTGGCACCTCACGGCCTGGTCACCGACCCCCCCCCCAGGTCCTGGCCCCAAACACGGAGCCAGGTATCTGGTTCCATGACCTGCCGGAACTGGCAACCCTCCGCGGAATTATAGCCGCGGTGGATGCTGGGACGACACCGGCGGGCATGGCTGGGGTGGGTGTGGGTGTGGGTGTGGGTGTGGGGGTGGGGGTGGGGGTGGGGGTGGGTGGATGTGCATGCGTGTGCAGGGGGTACAGCGTGGCCTGGTCTTGTCTGACAGAGGACTGTGCGGTGCTGGCGGACCAACAGACAGGGGCGGCGCAGGGAGCTGTGCCCGCAGCTGTGTGGCGATTGCTTGGCGGCAGGTGATGGCATCAGGGGGTATGCCAACGGCAAGAGAAGGAGCAACCGGGAGCGGTTGTCAGTTGGCCGGCAGCAGTTGTTGCTTCCTTTCTGCTTTCGGTCATGCTCACCGTATTTTATGATGCCAGGTCTCTAGGTCTCTTGTGAATGCTGACCGCTTCAGACCTTTGTGTGCCGTACCGACCATTTGTACGCGGGGCACCATCGGTTCTTATCCGGCGCCATTTTTTTTTGCTTCCAGTATGTAGATATCGAGCTAGAAAATGAAAAGAATCAAAACCATCCTGGGTGACTCCGATTACCATCTGTGGCACAAGAAACCCTGGATATCTATCCTCTCACGTTTTGCTGCAACTCTGTGCCGTTCCCAGATGCAGATTTTGCAGCTGAATCCGGAGGAGGCAATTGACCATACAATTGGATTGGATCCTACACAAACCAATGCGTTTCCCAAGTCCACCGACATGAGAACAAGATTGAACACGGTATTTTCTGTGTGTTGCCAGATTCCTCGCGCCCTCCCTCTCTCTTTCCCACCCTCCCTCTTTCCCTCCCACCCTCTCTCCCAATGCCCCCTCCTTGCTCAACATTCTCCCTGTATCTGTATCTGGATCTGGTGGTTGTCATTTCTTCGGGCGACAACCGTCCTCCGTTGGAGTGCTTTCGCCCCACATGCACGCCTCTGTGCTCGCGCAAGCAAAGAGGTTGCTTAAAAATTGGGGGAAGGGGATCCGAGATTATCAACACGGGGCGCAGTCCCCCTCCCGAATTCGAGGGCAACGAGCAGAACAGGCCGATCAGCCACAAACTACGCATATTGTCTACAGGCCATGCACAGTGTTTCCAAACTCCGCACCGTGGCCATAAAACTGTGCGCAGTATCTACAGATGCACAGTGTCTACAAACTGTGCGCAGTGTTCGCAAACTGTGCACAGTGTCTAAGGGCCTGCCGTCACTTTTGCTTTCTTTGCAGAATCACAGAAAGAGGGCCTCCATTGCTCAGGAGACGTACCCTGTTCCACGCTGCAGCACGGCAACATGCAGTTGCCACGTGCACAGTTTTGTAGACCCTGTGCACACAGTCTGTCGACACTATGCACATTTTGTAGACACAGTGCAGACTCTGTACACTGCTAAGAGTTCACACACCCACGCACGCGCGCACACGCACGCACGCACGCACGCACGCACACACACACACACACACACACACAATATTATCACGCAATAGTATACCGCTGAGTGTAACTGTGATACCGATGTGCGCGATATTGTCGAGACCCGTCATGACGTCATATTATTACGCGGGGTACAACCCCTTCCTTGGCAGATATGACAAAGAAGGGCCCCTCACCCCCCAGCTGGCCTGTCTCTGCATCTCCCATGCCTTGCCTCCTGCCCGCCCAAGAGAATTCTGTGGCACCCCGACGGGGTCATTTTCCAGGTATCGCTGCAGCAGAAGGAAGCCACAACAACACTGGACAGTTTACCGCCTCATTCCCCTTCGCCCGCCAAGACCGACACGGATGCGCACGTCCGCGCCCTTGTTCAAGACTCCCTTGCGCGATACGCCGAGTCCGTGGACACGAGAATCACTCAGGTCCCGCTGTGGAGGCAGTCCCGCCCCTTGTTCTCGTGCCCCAGGATGCTCCCTCCCGGCCCCTCCCCGGTCCATGGCAACCGGGACCTCGTCTAAACTTGACCGGGGAGTGCGCCCACCAGTCCCCCCTCCCCCGGTCCATGGCAACTCGGACAAGGAAGACTCGCGGGGCGACAAAGGGCTGGCGCGCTGTGCCGAGACTGTGTAAAGAGGGCAGCCACCACCGCATTTCGGCCAATCGCTACTGAACACCAGGTGGAGTGTGCCGGCGGTTGCCAGGCGGCAGGAGGAAGTCAGGCCGGTTTCAAAGTTCATATGATGTTGGCCGCTCTTGACCACCGGTGGTCATTGGCTGCCCGAGGTCGCGTGTGGCGCTCTTTTGAGAAGGAGACGTTCTCCTTTTGCAAAGGAAAGCTTGTGGTTTCGGCGGGTTAGGATGGCGGTTGGCTGCGGTTGGCGCGAAACCGACGACGTTGAGCCATCAACTGACGAGAGAGCAACAGCAACGGGGGCAATAACGGCCCCGACAGCTCTTGTGGGACCCAGGGCTGTCTTGATCGGGCTGTCGTGGATGCAACATGGAGGTGCTATTGGGCGCCCGGCCAACCCTCGTTCCACGAACCTCAGGACATGATGGTGGTCCGCGAGTGGCACTCCCAAATGAAGGCCGACGTCGAGATGGCTCTGCAGGACCTGCGCGCAAAGCCCTTGTTCGGGGCGGAGGTTGTTCCGCGCGCGCAGCTGGCGGTCTCCAGGGACGAGATACAGGTGCGCCTCCCTCAACCCCGTGGACAGCCCGCGCGTGCAACGGTGCGGATCCGCGATGCGGTGTGCGCCAGAGTGCGATGGGGGCGTCGGCGGCTCAAAACATGATGGTGGGGGATCTGCACGTGCTCGTTCACAGCCCCGCCCCGATCACCGCACGTGCGTTGGTGTCTGCCCGTTGCCGGGCGTAGTGGACGACGGGTGTACCGCAGGGGCACAACGTGAAGTCATCCCTCATTGATTGGGCCCACGCATCCGGAACCCCCGTGCTCCGCTGCACAGGCTTTGAAGGTGCAACAGGCTCAGTCGGAGGACACGCTCAAAGAGTGTCAGCGAGGGCACAACAAAATGTCCGAGATCATGGACCGGATGCAAAAGGTCTGCGTGTTGTGCGGTAGTTTTGCTTGTCCCGATCCAACCTTCCCCAGGAGCCATGGATGGATCGTAACACAGCAGCAGCCCCCTCTCCCCCCACTAACACAACTGCCAGACCCCCCCCCCCGCTAACACAAAAACCAGACCCCCCTCCCCCGCTAACACAGCAGCCAGCCCCCCCCAAGAAACCTTTTACCCATGCCCGCCCTTGGGCTCCTGTGGCCCGGCAGATGGTTCAGTAGGGGGTTCGGCATCAACTTGCTGAGAGGATCTCCCCATGCCCCGTCCATAGCCCTACCATCTTTGCTGCCTCTGTCGCCCACTCCAACACTGCATTGCATTCCTCACTGACGGTCAAGAACCTCAACGGCCATCCACGACCGTGAAGAACCATCAGTGCCCCTCACTCATCAGAGCATGCGACATAGGGGGCCGGCATACCCTAATCACATCTGGCAGTGTCGTTGAGTGGACAGACATGGAGCCTGACACTCTGTTCTGGCCACAAACTGTCGTGAGTTTCTGCCTTTGCAGGGGGTACATTTTTGTCACTCGAACGCTACAAGGAATGTGTCATTTTAGTTAATTGATTTTGATTAATTTTAATTGACAATTGAATTAATTCATGAATTGATCTACTTAATAATTTCAGCCGTCCGCGCTAGCCGAAAAAGCGGCTAGCATCGGCTAGTCAGAAATTTTCCATTTTTCCAATCGGCTAGTTTGGCTAGTAGAATTCATCAGAGGCACTAGTCGGAAAGATGGTGAGGCTGTGGAAAGATGGGGAAAATGGGAAATTTCTCCCACATTGACACTTTTTTTTTATTATTTTTGTCTCATTTCCTATCAGGTTCACACATCTTTTGCAAAGATGTGTACTTGTAGTAGTACCTGTAGTTCCATTTTCCATTTTCCATTTTGCCGTGTGGTGTTTGGTAGGCCCTGGTGTTGTTCCATTATTGGCACAGCAAATATAAGTCCCCTTTTTTGAAACATACTGGGAGCATTTTTGTCAAGAAGCACCTCGCAACAATGCAACCCTTTCCGGTGATATCAAAGCCTTCCCTCTTGTTTTCCCAGGTGAAAAAGGATTGTGGGCACAGGGGAGTGGAGGTTGTATCGGGATATGGTTTTGATTGGCAATCAGAACTTTGATATTTTGCAATGGTGGGAAGGCATGAGGGACCGTCTGCCCTTGATGTATCGATGTGTTAGACGGGTTCTCACCATCCCACATACATCATGTGATGTGGAGCGGACTTTCTCAATGTGGAAGAGGTTGCGCTCTAATAAGCAACACTCTTTGAAAGAGGGTACACACAAAGCTTACGTGTCCTTTTGTTTGAATGGCACAGTCCCGGCACCTGAATGAGCATTTTGAGAATTGTTGCCTCCTCAAGTTGCATCGTGCAAGGGTTATGGATGGCTCAACACTGTCTTACACAAACATCTTTGCCCATTTCCCCCCATTTTTCTCCATTCCCCCCCATTTTCCCCGATTTGCCCCCATTTTCCCTCATTTTCCCCATATTTCCCATTTTTCCATGGCCCTGCGGTTAGTCGGCTAGTGCGGCTGCGGCTAGCGCGGAGGCCTGTAATTTTGATCAATAAATTAATTTTGACTTATTAATTTATTAATGAATGAATTCAATTAATGATTTTAGTTTATTAATTAATTACTTAATTTGATTGAATGAATTATTATTTGACTGGTTGATTGATTGATGAATTGATAATTTATTAATCCCCCCCCCCTGTACAACAATGTGTCTTGCCTGGGCTCACGGCATCCATGACAGACCTCCTCCTGCTCGCCAGGAAAGCAGGTGTGCGTTCTTTGGACAATGCGCCTCCCACGTCCAAATTTCCATCCTTTCCTGCAGCATTTACTGGACCTGACGGCGTCGAACGTGGAGCTGACGTCCACTGTGGCGCGCGTGGCCAAAGAGATGGAGCAGCTGGAGGCCCCCAATCGACTGCAATCCGCACAGTCCGTGCAGTCCGCACAGCGCACGCCGGTGTGTTTTGGAACATCTCAGTGCAGGGCAGGGCCAGTTTGGGAACAAGTGATGTCTCACCCCCGGGTGACCCCCCAGCCGCGAAAAAAAAAGGGCACAACTACGGTCTGAAACGCAAGCTAATATTCTGCATCTCCCATTCCAGTATACTCGAAAGGAATGTTGACGTTGAACCCGATCCCCGCGCCGTCACCTACCTCATGTAGTAACCCTGTGCCCGGGGTCTCAAAATACCACGTGTTACATCCCAAAGACTGCCAACAAAAAAGGGCACTTTTGTGCTATTGTTGACACCTGTTGCATTGAGTTTTTGTTTCTGCTTCAACTTTGTGCGATTCAACTTCATGCCCCACGGTATCATCCACCACAAATTTGGGTCGAATCTGAGCCAACAGTGTGGAGAACACGACACAACCATGTTTGGGTTCGTCAACCCTCAAGACCAAGGGTGTCCGCGGAAGGAGTCGAGCTTAAGCCCCATGACCGACGACTCTTTGGGCGGTGGAGTGACTATTTGGGGCTTCTCTCCCAGGGTTTTGCGGGAAGAGGATCACTTTCCATAGTGGCAACCAGCCCCACCCCAAGGCCAATGAGCAGCAGTGTGGATGAGTGTCGTGTGTGGGGGACAAACCCAGCCACTGGCGGCCTGCCCGATAAATCACCTCGAAGAGAGGTTGTTAGATCAAGCGCAGGCGTGGGCGTCGTATACCCCCTCCCCCTTCTGGGGGTTGTTTGCGTAGCATACCCCAAGTTGTGGTAGCGGATGTCCGACCCCTTGTAAATTCCTCATTTTGGGACAGAAAATGATCCCCGATGAATTTTTTGATTTGGACACCCCCTCCCCCCCCCCGCACTACCAGCAAGTCGTTGCTGGTTGTGGTCAGCACCTCGCTGCCCGGGGTCTTCGTGATGACCGCATACCGGGCACTGATCAGGCCGTCAGGGGAGGACGCCATGGGCAGAAGTTGCATTCTGGATTCCCACCCAGGCAGGGGGATGCCCGCAGCAGTGCGGATGCCCGCAGAAGTACGGATGCCTGCTTGTCATAGCAGAAGGTTCAAGGGTGAGAGGCCAATAGGCGCCGCCACAGGCTAACAGAGCCAATCACCAAGGCCTTGTGCCAAACCCCCCCTCCTCCCCAATACCTGGGTACCCCTTTTTTGGAGGGGGGTCGGGGAGGTCAAAATCAAAAAAATCATTGGAGGATCATTTTCTGTCCCACAATGAGGAATTTAGAAATTAGGAATTTAGAATGGTCTACGGTGATGGTTGTGGGGGTTGTGGAAGGCTGCTGGGGAGCGTAGTTCAGCGTTGCTGGAGGTTGGGGTTGTTGCTGGTTGTTGCTGGTTGTTGCTGGTCCCCGAGGGTTGATGAAGGTGAGTGAGGGTTGTTGAAGTTTTGGCCATTCAGGGTTGACCATGGTTGTGGATGATTGCTGTGGGTTGATGCGAGTGATAGAGAGTTGTTGTGTGTGTATGATGTTGGAAGAGGTTTGCTGTTGCCGAGGCATGTTAAGTTTTGTTCGGAGTGAATGGGAAGGGAACTGATACGAGCCCACATGGCATCGGATTCTGTGTGCCGCCTTGCCTTGCAGAGTAATGCAATGAATGATGAGATGTCGTTGGTGAATGTGCTTCAGGCACCACCCGAAGGTTTGTTCTGGCCATCCCCCGCAATGTTGAGCACGTCCAGTGCTTTGTAATTATGTCACTTGCTGTTGTGGATCCACATCGTTCGGGAGTGGGCACCTTGTACTCCACTGTGCCCGACCAGCCTTTGAGGAGCCCCCGGCCGTCATCTTGCGCAGACAGCCCCTTGTCCAAGCAAGGGATTTCCTTGCATTTTTGAAGAAGGGCTATCAAGGGAGGCTGCAGTGCTTCAGCCTCAAACACACAGCCCGCCCCCCCCCCCCGTCAATAGTCTTTTAGTGACTGCAATCCAGTCGCTCTTGGTAGGACGCTGTGTTAAACAAGGTGAGTCCAAAGGCTCCACCTACGCCTTCTCGCAGCTCCACCTTAATTAGGTCTCACCCCCCTTGTCCAGATGCGCCCAGTGGCCCTTGGTTCAAGTGTGCCGCGTGGCCTTTGGAAGCCTTGCAAGGGGATCCCCTGTTCGTGGCATTGCAGAATGACACCGCCAGAGATTTCTCGCAGTCTCAGAGTGCGGTTGTGCTCGTGTGCGTGCCGCCCGAAAGCCATTTTGCGACCTCCGAGACATGACCTCTGCATTCCTGGGGATGACGCGGAGGCCGGTACCCGTGCGATGTCGATGAACCGCTGGTTTGTGCTGACGCACAGAACACTGGGGGCAAGGACTCCGGGGAGTGTTCGTTGGGTCCAGACACGCCCCTAGCGTCTGGCAGGGAAACTAGTTCGCAGTAGCAATGTATCAAAGGCCACTCAGTAATACCCGCCCCCCCGCACCACCAGAACTCAGTAGGAACGTGCTGCGTCCAGCGTGTGGCTCAGTAGGACCCTGCTCCACCTGATCATGTCTGAGCCAGCAGACGCTAGTGGCAAGTGTGCTTGTGTCACACAATGGCATGCGATCACAGGGCGAAGCCGCTCACAATTGAGCACGCGTGGGACAAGGTTTGGCCACGCGGTTTGCCCCCTGCGCATCGTTTGCTGCGCGGGGCCTGTGGGCTGCCGGCGAGTCGTGTTGTCGTGTCAGAGGGGGGGTCGCGTGAGCGCAGCGGGCGTCGGAGGGTGCGGGGTGCGGTGGACTCCTCCCGCCGGGCGAGGGCCATTCCCGCAGTTGTGAGGGGCAACAGACCGCCACACCTCCACTTGAAGGCACAGGGGCAGAGGGCGGAAAGAGGTTTGCGTGCGGGGGGGGTGGGGTCGCCGACCCCCCCTGAAGGAGGAGGCGGGGGGGGGGGGGCTTCTGGGAAAGGGGCTCTCGTGACAGGCCACTTCAAAGAGGCTGGTCTGAGAACGCTACTGATGGCTCACCACCTGCGCTGCGGGGCTGCGAATCGGAAGAACATCTGAGCCAAAAGGATCCCCCACGACGCCCTGATCGTTCGGAGGAGGTGTCGTCGGGGGACCAGAATCTCAAACCACTGCCCGTCCGGGCCGCTTTGGGGCCCAGCCTCAAGCGGGTTTTCGCAGTCGAAACGTGCCTTGGGTCACGCCCCCCCCCCCCCTCACGCCCCCCAAAAAGGAAGAATTTTGCAGCCGCCCTTGAGGAAAATAGAATTCGACGGACCACACACCCAGACCTCCCCCCCCTCTTATGACTTCCTCATGAGCACAGGCTCTGGAGATTGCAGGCCCCCCAGGGGGTGTGGGGGTGTGGGTATCTGCCCCCATACCCCCCTCCCCCCCACAGATACCAACTCAGCATCTCCCGGGCTTTGGGCTTTGGGCTTACCTTCCCAGTCCGAAGAGGGCCTTATGGGCCCACGCATTGCCTCTCCGGGGAAGCCAGGCATAGGCGCACGTCACACACCCGGTTGCCAAGCGGCAGGCGGGCGGGGCACACGCCTCGTAGTGCGGGCGTCAGCATCTCCCGGGGGGGGGGGGGGCAACCCCCCCCCCCCCGGACCCGGATATCATAGGGGGAATGAAGAAATGAATTTTACAAAGGGAAGTATTGATTTGGGAGATTTTTGGCACACAAACTTTTGGACTTTTGGGTTCCAGACCCCCCCCCCCCTCCCCGAAGCAAAACTCTGCCCCCCCCCCCCCCCTCGGAGGTCTGGAGGGTGGTGTTCTTGTGCCATATCTGATGCGGGTGCACAGTCACCGGGATGGCGTACCACAGCGTACAATACAACCCACAGCGCGTTTGATTCTCTCTCGCCCCCCCTCCCCCCCGGAACGGCGCGTGGCCGCCAGTGCATGCCTTTGCCGCATGGGCACCTTCCACAGAGCAAGCCCTGGTCGCTGCGGCCCACCAAATGGTCACTGTTCCAGCGGCGCAACAATCGCCCCCGGGCTCACCCAAAATGAGCACGGCGACACGCGCCACGGTCTTGAACCTGCTGGACGAGCTTGAGCAGCACGAGAAGCGCTGTCTGATCACCAACTCCAAGGTACGCGCATGGCTCCCCAGGGAAGGATTCCGTTGGCCGTACACTGTAGGAGGAGGGGGGGGGGGTGCCCCCAGGCCTTTGCTTCGTGGGGGCGGGGGCTGGGGGTGACCCCCCTGCCCTGGTGAGGTCTCAGTAGGATCCAGCCCCACATGCCAGTTAGCTCAGTAGGAAGGAGCCCCGCCCTATGGGCAACTGAGTAGGACCCAGCGCCATCCACAAGGCTCCTCACTAGTAACCCGCCCTGACCCCCACCCCCCGAAAAAAAAGGGCTGGGTACCCCCCCCCCCCTGGGGGGAAAACGAAATCACCTCGAAGAGAGGTTGTTAGATCAAGCGCAGGCGCGGGCGTCATATACCCCCCTTTTTTGGGGTCATTCGCGTAGCATACCCCAAGGCATGATATTGGATGTCCAACCCCTTGTAAAATCATTATTTTGCCCAATAAGAGCATCCCCCATTGAATTTTTTGATTTTGAGGCCTCTACCCCCTAAAACTGGATATCACTTTTTTGAGGGGGGGTGGGGGTGGGTGGGGGGGGGGGGGGTCAAAAGTTTTTGCTTAATAGGCTACAAGCAGTGGGGACGCATGGTGCTGGTAACACGGCCAGTGGTCCAATGGTAACGCAGCCGAAGCCAGGCGTCGGTTCGAATCCTGATCTGCTGACTTTTAGCGCCGCCGCAAAAGTGGGCAGATTGGGGTTCGTACGGCCGATCACACGGGTGCCGGTCGGCTGCGTTACCACTCGGCCACCACTACCGTTGCGACGAAAGGCCTCCCTGCTGCTTGGGGCCGCATCTGCCACTGACAAAAAACCCAAACTGTGTGTATCTGTCTGACTGCCTGCTTGCTGGCTCGGGGACTGATTGGCTGACTGTCAACCTCTCTTCGAGGTGCACTGCCGAAGGCAATAGAATTTGCAACAGGGAAAATGTTGTCGGGCCATTTTTGGTACACAAACTTTCGGGTCCCAGACCCCCCCCCCCCTTCTGCTAATACTTCCCTGCGGCAATGTTTCTGATGTGGGTGGGTGAGGGGGGGCCGCCGCCGCTGGCCAGGGCCCCGAGCACCGCCCCCTCCCCCCTCCCGTCACCAAGCACCACTCTGATCGCCATCCCGCTCCCTGTCTCCCTCCCTCCCCTCAGAAGGCAAGGGGGGTGGGGCCATCAAAGTCCAGAACACTGGACCGCGGAACACTGGACTGGGAGGGGGGCGGCCATGAGGGCGACAAAAAGACCGGCGATGTAGTCTGGTGCCACTTGAGGCAGGTGCTTCCCCCGTTTGGGCACGATTTCCGACAGCGGGTGCTGCGTGGGGGCGCGCTGATGTGGCCCATGCGGCCACCTCCGCCGCCGTCTGGCGCCAGCACTAGCAGACGGAGCTCCCCCTCCGGCTGCCGGAATCCCCTGCTCCAGTCTGTTTGCGATGGCCAGATGCCATTTGGGCCCCCACCACCACAGCAAGGTCACCGGACCCAGGGTTTACTTGGGCGTAGGGGAGGGGAGGGGAGGGGGGGGGTCGTTTGAGCCCCTGTACCCCCGGGGGGGTGGGGGGTTCAGCAGGCTGACCTCCACCCCGATGCCCAGTGTGGAGACTGCAAACCTAAGCACTCGTCCTCGTTCCGAACCCCAACAGAAAACAGGCTTCTCTTTCCAGGTCTCCCCCATTCAAAAGCACTGTCCAGACGGGGTACGACTCCCCCTGTTCCACGATAATTACCCAAATGGCGTGCTGCAGGATTGGCCTGCCCTTTGCCTCCATGACGGACGCGGATGCGACAGGAATGAGGCGGGGCGGCCACACGGAGCCGAAGGGGGCGCATAAGAGGCCTCTGACGAGCAGATTAGTGTTCACTCGCCGGTTCCTTGACTGTGTTTCATGGGGAAAGCGCAGAGCTCCCTGCATCCGCCGGCCCCGGCGCGATCGCGATCTGGGCCTCGATCAGCGCTCGCCTTCCTTTCCTTTGTGGCCCGTCCTGCACCCCCACGCGCACGCCCGCACATCTACACACCGCCAGGGCGGTCCTTAAGGGACCAGATTTTTTTTCCCTTTTTTTTTTGTTAAGGACCGCCCTTAAGGACCGCCGCAAGGGACCACCAACCGCTAACCGCCAACTGCCACCAACCGCCAACCGCCGCCAACCGCCAACCGCGACCAACCGCCAACCGTCAACCGCTGCCAACTGCCACCAACCATCCATCACCAACTGCCAACTGCCGCCAACCGTTAAGGACCGCCCTGCACACCGCCGGGCGCATGCATACGTACGCTGCTGCGCGTTCCTCTGCAGTTCGAGACGGGCATCAAGTGCACTTCGCAGACGCAACAGAAGTTCCACAAGCTCTATTCCAAGCTTCTGAAGGTTGCCTTTCCCCCACTGCCCCTGCCCCTCGCGGCAGTACCCGATCCCTTCCTCCCCCCCCGGCAGTGCACCTGGTCAACGGCACGGGCGACAGCCCCGTCTCCGGGACACCCGACCCCCGGAGTAGTCAAACAGGACAAGTCATCCGGGGGCTCTGTTGACACAACCAAAACACGTTCGGGCCCACAGAGGGTCAGAATGAGCGGTGGCGAGAGGCCAATAGGCGCCGCCAAAGGCAAACGACCCAATACCGAGGCCTTGTGCCAACCCCCCCGCAGTGCCTCGTTCTTCCGCCCCCTTTCTTTGGTGCCCCCGTTCCTGCCCTCGCTATCTCCGTCCCCCTCCCTCAGTGCCCTTGTGCCCCAGTGCCTGTCCCCCCTTTCCCTAAAGCCTCGTCCCGGACGACGGTGCTTTCCGTGGCTGTCCGTTGCCGTTTGGTGTCATGTCCACCAGTCAATCCCTGTCTGCCCCCAGGGTCTGCGGCAGCGGCAAGAGCACGTCGACAACCAATTGGAGGAGATGAACGGCAAAATGTACGACATCAACGACAAAGTGTGTGCTGACTGATCCGGATTTACTGGGAGATGTGTTCACAGTCTGTAGCATGCCCCTCCACAATCCTCCATTCAGGATTGCTTCCCTTGGGTGGTCGGCTTTTCAACTGGGGGGTCAATAGAGCCCCCGAAAACGGGGGGGTTGGGAAAAGGGCTGAATTGACAGTACCGTTAATCAGTTATGGTGAACTCTGGCGCCAAAGGCGCTGAAAATGTTTTTGAGAATTGAAAATGGTTCCAAAAATCCCATTTTCACTTTTTGCCGAATTTTGGGTTCGGGTCACTTTGCGGCCGGGGGGTCAGTCTCGGTAGGATTTTGGGGGCCCGTCAATTGAGCCTTTTTTTTGGGGGGGGGCTAGCCAGAGCGCTGTAACGACCCTCCATCCCCCCCACCTTGAAAGCCTGCCCACCCATTTCTCTATGCTTGAACAAATGTCTCGTTCTCTCTGTCCCTCGCTCGCCCTCTCCCTGTCTCCATCCTCTCCAACCCTCTGCTTTCTGTATTTTTGCAGAATGCCACTCACCTCATACAACCAGGGATCATTGGAAGCGCTGACGACCATGGTCCACCTCTCTTGCCCCCTCAACCCCCAGCACCCGATGTCTTGGCTCGGGGGCATGCAGCGGCGAACCGACGACGGTAGCCGTGCACACGAAGGGAGTGGAGCCTGACTCAGTCCCCTCGAAGGCAAGAACAACAGAGGGAACTGGGGCCATGGAGGGGGCAAGCAAACGGGGGATTGTGGCCGTCCGGGGTCGTGGGTGGACGGTGCCCAGTGCCGTGTCTTTTGTATGGCCGCGGTGATGACTGGGACCGGGGGTGGGGGGGATGGGGGATGCGTTGCGATTTCTGCCCCACCCTGTCAAGTGGCCCCTTGAGTTGGAGATAAGGACAAAGTGACCGTTGCTGTTGATATGTTGGGCAACATTATATGGATTTGACCCCCAAATACGGGGGCCCAACCCCCTGCACCAGCACCAGCCCAAGCCGACCAGCCGAAGAGGGACGGGACGTGACGCGGGCCAGCGCGGAACGCACTTCCAGAGAACGCACGGAGCACAGCTCTCCCACAGGCCAAAGTGCCACAGGGGCAGTGTGGTACGGAGCCTCAGGGAGTGCGCAGGGATCAGTGCTGCTCGTCGAGGACTGCACACGCAACGACTGAAGGGGGAAAAGGCTTCCAGCCTCAGGCTGCACCCGGAAACAAGAGGCGGAAAGGAACAGGCGGCAGTGGGACAAACACTCCACTCTCAATGCAAAAGCCGTTGCGAAATTGCGAAATTTTGCGATGTTGGCAATTTTGGAAATGTAGTGCGGACACCACACATTTGTGGCTTTATTGAAGCAAAAATGCATCCCGCTCATTGCCTGTGCCTCTTAGGTTTGGGGTTGAAAGGGATCTTTGTGCACAAAAGTACGGTGCGAAAATTTGCGAAAATTTGCGAAATTTTGCGAAAATTTGCGATGCGAAATCGGCCTCCTCCATTTGCGAATTGTGCCCTGCCCTGCACTTAAATCTGCGGATTATGAGTCCATATCCCCAACTCAAGGGCCCACTTGATTTGTGGATCGTTTGGTGTGGCTCTAGATGGAGGGGGAAATGGCCTTGAAAGTCCCACTGCTGGCTTCTCCTTTGGCTTCCATCCTCCACCACGGGGGCCCCATGTGTGTGTGAGGAGTGGTCGTTTGTCGATCCATGTTCATTGGCATGCTGTCATTCAACGAGGACATTTATGGCGACAGCCATTTTGTCCAAAGCCACCCATTCTTCGAGGGAAAATGGGGACGCCTACCAAGCCTCAAGAACGCTGCAGATCATGGATGCATTGGAATGTAGGGGACCCCCCCCCCCCCTCCAGGGCTCCCAGCCTATGCCCAGCCACTGTCCCCCTGACGCCAAGTGCCAGCTTCAATGGCATTTACAACCGACAGCAACTGCCCCCAACCGCTTTGGCAGCCTCCTCCAACCCCCCATCGAACCGCCTGTGGGGCCGCCTCTGAGGCCCCTTTCCTTCTACTGCATCCAAGCCCCAAATACAGGGGTCTGCCCCCGCCCCTGCTCTTTGTGTTGCAGGTGGAATCGGTGGCGCAGAAGCAGGAGCAGGCAGACAGACAGAGCGAATTGGCTTTCCAAATGTGCGAGACGCTGCGGGACAAAGTGGACCAGGTATGGCTGCACGCCCCCTCCCCCCTGATTCCCACCCTCGTCTCAGAAATGGAGGGGGTGCAGAGGCGCATGCGGATAGGCCAAGCAAACCTCCGCCCTTGCACCTCCGCCCCCCCGTACACCCCCGCCACCTGATTGATTACCATCCCGGCAAAATGCGACGTAAGAAACCTGGTTTCTGCGCGCTGATGCTTGCGATTCCTCGCTTGCCCGCTGTGCTCCGCGTCTGTGCCCGCATGTGTTTGTGTGCGGGCGCCTCAGGTCGATTGATGGGGTGCATCATGATGGAGTAAGGGCGCCTTTGGAGGGGGCACTGGACATGTCGCGGAAACTAAAGTGCAAGCGGACCCGGGCGGCCATTGGTTTCGTGTGGGGTTTGGGCAGGGCACTCCATTTTCAAGCTTTTCTCAACGCCATTTGAAACCACGCCCCCCACCCGCCCGCGCCCGACCGCGCAAGTACGGCCTTTTCTAAGCCCCGTGGCCCCGTCATACCGCCGGTTTTTCGACCACACCGTCCCCGGTCAAGCGATGTAGGCTGACGTGGCTTTGGGCGGATTGTCCAGGGAAAGAGGTCAGGACGTCACCCATTCTGCACGGTTCCGCCCCTCCTTTGCCGCACCACAGGTCGCGTGCACGGCCCGCTGTGTGCAAGTGCGTGCACGAGCGCGCCGCACACGAGGCGTACCATCTTCACCCAACCCTCCCCCAACCCTCACCGCCCAGTGCCCTTGTCCCCACGGCTTAGGGTACCCTGTGGGCCCTCAGTCTCCCACCACCGCTCCATCCGCACGCGCCAGGCCCGCACATGGGACAGCGGTGGGGAGGAGCAGGCACGCATGAGAACAGAAAAAATGGAAGGAGGAGCCCCCCCCCCCCCCGGGTCCAACCCCCCCCCCCCTCCAGACCCCCCCCTCCCCCTCTTCCAATGCAGGTGAAAGTCTGAGTTGGGGTCCTGGAAAATTTTTTACATTCACAGTTTCAGGTGCAACTTGAGGGTGAAGAAGGGTTCAAGGAGTGGGGAGACACCATGTTGTCAAAACAAATGCCGGTTAAGTGGTAGCGTGGCTGACTGCAAACTTGTCCGTCGGCGGTTCGAATCCTGGCCGCCCTAAGAGTTCACTGTTCGGCTGCATTACCATTCAGCCACTGCTTGCGGTGACCGAAATCTTTTATGGAGCAGTTGTCAAGGAGGAGGGTCAACCCCCCCCCCCCTCAGCCCTCAGACCCCCCCCCCCCTCCAGACCCCCCCCCTCCCTCCGCTCCAATGCGTCCCTGGGGAGGAGCCCCCTGGACCCCGTGGCAAGCTGCTGCATCAGCCGAAAAATCGGCTGCTGTCGGCTCGGCAAAAGGTTTCCATTTTCCCAGTCGGCGGGTTCGGCGAGCAAACTTCATCAAAGGAACTTGAAGGAAAGGTGGCGAGGCCGTGGGAAAGTGGGGAAAACGGGCCTGGATAAACTGGGGAAATCATCCGAATTTGTCCCATTTTTCTCCGATTTTCCTCCCATTTCCTGTCAATTTCACACATGCTGCTTACGTTTCCCAAAATGTATTTCTCGCAATTTTTAACAATTCCCCATTTCCCCCCAATTTCCCCCATTTTCCCAAGCCCCTGCGGCAGGGCGGCTAATTCGGCTGCGGCTTACGCGGAAGCCTGCGGTGGCGTCCGCACTGCGGGGACCCCCCCCTCCACCCGATATCACGGCGTGCCGAGCCTCCGTGTCCCAGGGCCCTTGCCGCGGTCCCGGCAGTGCCCCTGCCGGGGTGTGGGGCAGGGCGGGGGCGCAGGGACGGGGAACGGGAGGGCACGCCGGGTCCTGCAGGGACTGCCACTGATGTCCTGAATGACCGCAGGGGAGGGGGGCGCGACCGACGCGACGCGATGACCGGGGCAGTGCGCCGCGTGCGCGCGGGCGGGCCACACATTCGCAGCGTCTGGCGGACATCCGACAGACACCGCAGCCCTCGCCTGCTGCCGTGCACCAACCCTTGGACTGACTCGGCCCTGCACAGAGCGCCCGGGCGCAGGGCCATGGGCTCTGTTTGCGAGATTTGTGCCGCATTCCCGGGCCAGACCGCGTGCCCGTGTGCCCCCCGACCCCCCCAGTTCCGCATCGGCCCCGCATTTCCATTCGGCAGGGCTGTCCTTAAGATTTTTTTTTTGGTTAAGGACAGCCCTTAATGACAGCCCCCAGGGACCACCAACCGCCAACCGCGGCCAACCGCCGCCAACCGCCGCCAACCGCCAACCATCGTTCAACACTGTTTCTGTGGTCTTGTGTCTTGCCCATGTGTTGTCCATGAGCGTCCCCGTGACCGTTCGTTCCCGTTGGCGTTACGAAGCTTTTTTTCCCCCCGAAGGACAGCCCTGCCATTCGGCGCTCTGGCATTCGGCGTGCGTCCGTGTCAGGGTCGACGTGGTGCCGAAAGGCGGCGCTTGTGTCTTGCAGTGTGAGGCGGAGCAAAGGGACACGTCGCACAGCCGTGGGGCCGTGTCCGGTCAGTTGGCGGAACATGCACGACAACTGAAGGTGATAAATGACCAGCAGGTGTGCGTGCGCTGCGGGAGGGGCGGCCTTTGACCGGGAGCGGGTCCGCGTGTCCGCGCCGCGTGCGCGTGCGGCCACGGCAATGGCCGCCCCGACAGGAGGCTGGGGTTGTGGCCGGAATCGCCCGACTCAAGTCGGCGACCGCGGAGCGGAACGGGACATCCGACTCGTCATTGGCAGTCGGCAAGCCACACAAGTGTTGGGGACCGTACGGCGCTTGGCGGGGCTTCGGGTTTTAGTTGATTCGTTTTTATGTTTATTTTATTTATTTATTTCTTTTTTAATTTTATTTTATTCTATTTTCTTTTATTTATTTGTTTGTTGATTTGTTTTTTATGTTTATTTCATTCACTCAGGGTCTCCTGGAGGGGGGGGTCCCCCTAAGGAAAACTCTGCCCGTCCCCATTCCGTTGCTTGTTTTGTTTGCTTGGTCAGAAGTAGTGTCGTCGTGTGCCCGTCGGTTCCACCAAACTCTGCTCGTCCCACAGGGGGTGGTCGTGGTCATGAGGGACACGCTGGTGACTGCGTTGGAAAGTATGCAGAACGAACTGCTGAGCGTACAGCAATACGTCCACAACGGTGTGCCAGAGGAGGTCCAGGAGCGGGAAGGGCCGAGGTGGACCGAATGCTCCACTTGGGTGCGTCCCCAAGGACCGTCTAGTCCGGGCGTGAGGGGCGGTCCCCCTTCCATATCACTCTGGGGATCATTGATCACAATACACACTCGTGACGTTTGCCTTCGCCCCCGTGTATTTGCTTGCCATTGCTGGTTGAGGTCTGCCGAGGCTTCCCATTGGTGGTCGGAGGGTATTTCGTCAAAAGGCTATTTTTTTTTGCAAAACTTCCTTGCGCAAAACAAAGCACCCTGTAGCCAACGCCAGGGGTGGATATAATAGTGATGACATTACCAAGGTGCGGGTGGGGGGGGGGGGGGGGCTGTTGAGCCAGGAGGCAGTGATGACGGAATGACGATTACAATTTGCTCTTTTTACAACTTTACAGGCACAGATGATTCGGAATTGCAAGCCATTCTGGCAAAATGTGTCACGAAATGATTGCACTGTATGGACTGTCTTCATGGGATACACCAACCCACCAACCCCTGTGCAATGTATTGTCTTGTGTTCAGTGTTGGTGGATTGGCCCAGTAGTACAATGGTATATGCGTAGGCAATGGATTCATTTGTTCTGCTCAGGCACTGTTTTTGGCCATTAGTCCTCTTATAAAACTGCTGGCAAAACTGCCAGTTCAGTCAAACTGGTAAATCGTCATCGTAATCGTCATCGGGGGGGGGCTGGGGGGGGACCCCCCCCCCCACTATATCCACCCCTGGCCAACGCAGTGCCCGCACGCCTGTGTGCGCGCGACTCTCGACGAACAATCACGAAACGCACTCGCCGCCTGGCGATTGCCCCCCGCCCCCAACCCCCAAGTGATACCGTTCCACTCTGGCTCCCAGTTACTTGGGGTTGGGGGTCCGTGCCCCCATGCAGCCGTGATCTTGTGGTGAGGACGGGCACATTGCGGGCGGCCCGCACAATCGTGCCCCTCCACCACTGCTCTTCACCCGGAGGAATGCAGCGGATGTTGCCATCGACCCTCAGGAGGAGGCAGGGGCTGCGTGGGGCGGTGGTAGTGATGTGATGCGTGGGATGCTCTTGTGTCGTCCATTGCTCCGAGCGGCGGTGACCCTGGAACGGTCTTCACGTCCCTTGACAAAGGCGTTTTGAAATTGTGCAATGTGTTCATTGGGACAACGCTTTTTCTTCGGTGGCGGACAAGGGTCCTTGTGCATTGGGACAAAAGAGCAGGGACAGCACAACATCAAGGTGAGGCTCATCTTGGGTTGTGGTGTCCACTTCCACGTTGATGTCCCATGCTGGAGTCACCACGATGTTGATGCCCGCTTTTGCCACCAAGTGGGCTGCCCCTAAGATGTGCGCATGTAGATGGTGTAGGCCACCCCCGACGTGCCTATGCTCGTCTTATTCCCTGGGCCCCTGCATAAGGTGGCCGGGCGGGATGACGCCATACGTGGGGGGACGGGTGCGGGGGGAGGCACAATGCCGTCGGGAGGTGGAATCCCCGCAGGAGGCGGGACGCAAGCAGGATACGGCGCGCCGACGGCCCGCGGGAGGCAAGCAGGGGGCCGGACGCCACCCCCCTGCCTGCCTCCCGCCTCCTGCTTTGGCCAGGCTCCGACGAAGGATGCCCGAAACGCGGACGCCCTGCCGTCGTCCCCCCACAGCGATTCGATGCACTTCCATCCCATTTGCCCCGGTTTCCACTGTTCTACGGCGGGGCGCGCAGACACGCGGACGTGGGAACCGGGACCAAGCCTTGTTTCTTTGCGGTGGATGCTCCTGTCCACCGTTTGGTCGCTTGCGCTTTTTGGTTCGTTCCTCTCTCTCTGGGGGGGGTCCCGGATGCCATTCCAATGAATGAACATTTTCAAAAGTGCTTTGCTTAGGGCGCTTTGTGGTCCTGCAGTTGAGGTCATGCGAGCCCCCCCCCCCCCCTCCCCCGTGTTTGCCAAAAGCAAGACTAACCAACAGGTGCCTGAAGGAGGCAAACACTAAACACGCGCCATCCGATAATCGAGTTGTGCCCCGTGGGACCGCGCCGTGTTTCTTCTTGACGGACGCCCCTGTCCTGCACGACTCTTGCGGGTGCAGAGTCGAAGGCGCCGCCCGCTTTGTTCCCCCAGGGCCTGGGCTCAAGGCCGTCGGCCCACGCCCATACCTCCGTCGAGTGGGTGGCGGTCGCTCTCGCCCGTTTTGCGCAGATGTCGCGGGGCTGTGCTCGATGTTCGGGTTGACTTCGGAAGTGATCCACGAGAACCTGAACTTATCCGTCGAGCAGCGCGTGGAGGTCCTGTTGAACACCCCCGCGTTCCTGGCGCTCCTGAAGCGACTGCAGAGTAGCCCCAAAGGTGTGTGGCGGGCGTCGCCCCTCGGGGCCCGGCGGCCGGTGCCCACGTCGATGCCTCGACGTCCTCGTGGCCTGTGTCCCCCCCTCCAGCCCCGAGAGATGTATCAGAACGGCTGAACACCGTAGGGGGAGCCCCCCCCCCTCCCCCCCCCCCTCAGACCCCCTCACCCCCCCTCAGACCCCCTCCCCCTCCCCTTCCACTGTTTGAGGCAAAATTTCCCTCCGCGCCTTTGGCGCAAGAGGATTGAAGCTTAAAATTTTCCGGCGCCGGCCTACCGGGACCCATTGGAGGAGGGGGGTCCGGCCAACCCCCCCTGTGTGACATTCCGTCTGGTTGTTGTTTCTTTCCGGCCAACCCCCCCCCCCCTCTCCTCTCTTCCAACCCCCCACAGCCGCACCTGCGGGCGCGGACGGGGGAGCGCACAGCCCGAGATCTGGGCAGGGGCGCCCCTCGGAGGATCCCGCGTCGGAGGGAGGCCCAGGTCCTTCCGTCGCGCCGCGATACGCTGGGGGGGGCAGGGGGGGTAAGGGCCTTATATATCTGACAACTGTATATAGATGAGCTCTCACCCACTAACCCCCTAATCCCTTCAATCGCAGTAGCGTCCAGGACTTGAAAAGGCAGATGCCTCTCTCCTCCAATACATCCCTGCACCACCCTCCCCATATCCTTGTCCAGCCCCCCCTCTTCACGGAAGTGGCGATCGGCCAGTCGGCGCCGCCGGCTGCAGACAGAGAACCCAACCACGGCGTCATGCCAACCCCCCGCCGCCCCCTTCACTGGCCTGCTATGACAAAGTGAGAAACGACAGTGCGGTTGCTGCCGCCCTGTACCGTCATTCGGACATCTCAGTCCCCTACTTAACGTGTACACAGACGCCCCCCCCCCCCCTCCGGGCCCTGCGCTTGACCACCAGAAGACCGGCCCACTGCTACGGTATTGTCAGGGGGTGAATGGGGCTGGCGGAAGGAGCCAAGTCTGGGAAACGTGCAGCAGCAGCGGCGGCAGACAAGTGGCAGAATGGCAAATCCTCGGGGGCATGGTGGCATGCGGTTGACGACCGCATAGCGAAGGGGGCGGCCGGCAGGCGGGGCAAGGACGGGCATCGGACACAGACATGCCATTAGCGTCTGCCAGGGAAACTGGTTCTCAGTAGCGATTGGCCCCGTATCAACGCCCACTCAGTAATACCCGCCCCCCGCACCACCAGAACTCAGTAGGAACGTGCTGCGTCCAGCGTGTGGCTCAGTAGGACCCTGCTCCATCCGATCATGTCTGAGCCAGCAGACGCTAGTGGCAAGTCTGATCGGACACCGTGAGCCCCCCGACGGCTGGACGCCGTGCCCCACGGCAAAGGGCCGGGTGCAGGCGGGGACGGGATGGAATGCCCGTCCAAGCTGGCGCTGACGGATGCAGGCGGGAGGCACAGCGGTGCACGTGTGGCGGATTGCGGTGCTGGTGCAGCGCACTGCGGGGGCACAAAGGTGCGCACAAAATGGGGCGGGGGGGGGGGCAGGCCCCTCCAGCAGTCCACCCTCAACGGCCCACCAACCGCTATGTAACCGCCGGATCTTGTCTCCCAACCGCTGTTCCAACCACCAGTCACCTTTCGGCAACCGCTGTCGAAGCCCCAGGGAGGTATTAGAATGGCTGTACACCGTAGGAGGAGGGGGGGGTACCCCCCCCAATGGACCCCCCCCCCCTGACCAAAGTGACCACAGTGGGAAAAACGAAATTTCCCATTGGGAAAATCTGGTTGGGCCTTTTTTAGCACACAAACTTCTGGGACCCAGCCACCCCTCCCCCTTCCTCTCCTCAATACATCCCTGTGAAGCCCCCCTTTCTTCTCTTCCCCAAGCGCATCCCTGCTCTACAAGCCCCTGCTGTCCTTCCCGCTCCCCTCTGCAGGCGTCTCGTGGGGCTGATATCCAAGGCACGCGGGGCCAGACAAGTGCACTGCCGCGGGCCTCGTCTGAACGGGGGCATGCCTCTTGACCCGATGCCCCGGTCGGATGTCACTTTGGTCCCGAGCGGGACCCGGGCCAGACAACAGTGAGAGTGTCCCACGGCCTGCACTGCACACCCTGAGGCTTTTTGTGGCACGCACCGACGCAGTAGCCCTCCCGGAAGGGCCCCAAGCGACAAGGGGGGGGGGGGGGGTGATTGAGGTCAGCAATTTTTCGCAATATTCCGCAATTTCGCAATTTTCCGCAATTGTTCGCAATTTTTCCGCAGTTGCTTTCGGCCTGTCCACTTTGCGTGCTTGTTGGTGCCCTTTGCCTTTGCGAACAACTGTTGCAGAACAATATGGTTCAATGTTTTCCTGCCCCCAAAAGAGTGAATGATGCTTCAATTTCATGGTGATATTGAGGGCCGCTTGTCGTCGTAATTCTGATACCCGTGGACGATTCGATCTGTTTCAACATTCTGAGGCACCTGTGCAGAATTGTTGGTCCTTGAGGCTTTGGGAGGTTCAGTTTGGTGTGGTTACAACACCGCAATTCCCCTCAATTTCCCCCGCAATTTTCCGCAGTTTCCCCGCAATTTTCCGCAATTTCCCCGCAATTTTTCGCAATTGGATTGGACCCTCCCTGACCGCTATCCCCCCCCCTGCCCGAAGCGAACCCCCCTTGCCAGAGGCCAGAGGGGCAGGCAAGGTCTGAATCGGGCCGCCGCATCGCAGCCATGGGAGAGGTAGGGGCAGTGGCACAGTTAGATGCGGGCGCTCGCTCGCCTGACCAAACCAGAGGTCCCAGGTTCGCTCCCCAGGGCTGCAGTGATTTGTGGAGGGTCCCGTCGGGGGATGGGGCCCGGGGGACCGCTTGAGGAAACAGGCTCCGAAGGGGCGGCGGGCACTGCCGGGCAGTGAAGCGGTGGGAGGCGGTTCTGGCTGCGGTTGGCACTGATTTTGCAGACGATGGCCGCTTTTGGAGGGAGAGGGGTCGAGGGAAGCGAGGCCGAGCCCGCACACCGCAGTCCACGGGCACTGGGGATTGATACGGCGGTGCGCCGCGGAGGGGGCTCCGTGAGACTTTTGATGGCACGGAGTCCCGCCGCTCCGTCCCCAAAATGGCACGTCCGCAGCACCAGAAATTGGAAGCAAACGAAGGTGACATGGGGATGCGCATGGGGTGCGCTGGTATTGTTGGGGGGGAAGGGGCGTTGCCTCGGCGGGTACGTCCAGGAGCGTCGGTGGTTCCTGATCCACCGCTGGCGGTTTGCCGGCCAGACACCGGCACATTCAACACCACCTTTGGCATTGCCTCATCGCCCTCCAGACCTCCAATGCCACACCTCAACGCCCGGCGTGTTCCTGGAAGCCCCGCCCCGCCCCCGATCCGTCTCCCTTGAGCCTTGAACCAACAGAGGCTTCCCCCGTTGAGGACCACCCAAGTCACAACGGAACACTGGCTAACCGTCTCGCCCTACCCCCATCGGTCATTGCACTCCGGGCGGTACGTGTGGGAAGGGCATGGCCCGGCACGGCAACGTCCCGCCCCAAGACCCCCTGCCCCCGGGACGTGGGTGCGATCGGCTCCCGGGGGAATGTGCCTCCCGGTGCAATGTACCTCCCGGTGCACAGGGGAAGGGGATGCCCAAACGTTGAAATGCACCCGGGGACGCCAGCGAATGGGAGATGCAGACCAATTGTGATACCTCCTTTCACAGGGAAACCCCGGGGGAACAGCCCTGAGCTGCTTCCGGTTTGTACACCCGGGCACTGCCGAACTCTGTACTTAACATGAATTTGCCCTCGCGCCCCATTGGCACTCCGTTGTCGGCCCATTTGGCCCATTTGATCCAAAAAAGGGGGGGAAGGGGATGGTGAGACATCAGAGACTTGCATTGGTGAGACCGATGGCGTTTACAACCCATTCGAAGGAGCACGAGGCGTGGGGCTCTGCCGGTTTTGTTTCTTTTAGGGCAGTCCTGCCCCAAGGCGGCCCCTTGGTGAGGGTGGGGAAGAGCAATGCCCGGGGTTTTCACGGGGGTCCCGTGGGCTGTTCCGTTTCCGTGGGGCACTGCGCAGTGCAGCACAGCCTGTGACCTCCCGCCATGAGGCATGCCGCACGGGGATTCGGGCACAGTTGAGGCGCGGTCCCCTGTTCCAAGTACCCGGGGTATCGGCGGATGGTGTTTGTGGTGCGCACGTTCAGTCCGCCGGTCCTCGGTCGGTGCTGGTGGGCGGGCCTGCCCGGCCAAGTGTTCACCCGGCGCCTACAACTGAGCCTTTTGTTATGTCAAGCGTTCTTGCCAGGTCAGCCGAGCTGTTTTAACTTATTGCGGGCGACACGTTTGACAGGTGCCGCAGCGTCCTTTCGGGTTTCCTTCCCAGGGTCGAGTCAGAGGGGGTAGCGAAGGGATGTACCAAGGCGAGTCCGTGACAACCGCCGCGGGTCCAGGCAGGGGTCGAGACAGTGCCCCGGCTCCATTGGTTCGGCGGTGAGCCCGGCGCATATCAACAGGGCCGCCTCCCGAGGTAGCCTTCGGCGAGTGGAACGGTGGCGCCACTATCGTAGCCTTCTTTTTTTTTTTTGGTCGCTTTTTCCTGACGGGCACCTGATTCGGCCAGTGTTCGTCGATGAGGGAACCGAGCGCGGTGCGGTGTGCGGTGCCCCGTGTGGTGCACGGTATTTGGTGAGGAGGCGGAGTGGGGCCTCCGTGTGGTCTGACACCCACTCTCCTCGTCTCGTTGGGCCGGAGCCGAGCGTACCGCCTCACTGCCCAACCAGTGCACGAGACTGCGTCGCCACCATCGTGAACATCCTAACCAGCCTGATCGATGGGCACCGGAGTACTTGCGCACGGCACACCCGCGGTGCGCAGGTGTCCCTCCATTGGACGGTCTTCCGCGGTGCATTTGCCAGCAAGGGCAAGGGCCAGTGTCGGGCCCCCCTTCGTTCCGATATTTTCCGTCATGTTGCATGCGAATGTGGGGCGGGCTCTCTCGGGTGGCCTGAGGGTCTGTAGAGTAGTCGAGGGCAGGGCACTCCACGGGGGTCCCAAGGCCAAGGACTGGAGACTGTCGATGCAATCGATTCCCTGTGCATATAAAAGAGGCTGCCCTCTGTGGTCTCTCTCTCTCTCTCTCTCTCTCTCTCTCTCTCTCTCTCTCTCTCTCTCTGCTCCTATCTACCCTCTCCCGCCACCGTCCAATGTGCTGAGGGTTTCGGCGATGGATTCAGTTGGGTGGGGGGGGGTCACAGTCAAACGACCCCGGCAACAACCAGCACATCCTCAATACGCCAACTATTGGGCGCCGCTGACACGCAAACGGCACACCATGCCACATTCAGCACAGTCCCAACACACCAACTACTGGGCTCCGCGAACGCGGAAACGACACCAGCAAGAGCACCGGCCGCAGCGGCCGACAGAAAGTAGCGACCCGACGCAACATGCGAAGGGAAGAACGGGTGACCGTCCAGGGCCCCGTAAAGGAGCAACAACCAGACGGAATGTCACACAGGGGGGGGGGCTGGTGGCCCCAACCACTGGGCTCCGCGAACGCGGGAACGACACCAGCAAGAGCACCGGCCGCAGCGGCCGACAGAACGCAGCGACCCGACGCAACATGCGAAGGGAAGAACGGGTGACCGTCCAGGGCCCCGCAAAGGAACAACAACCCGACGGAATGTCACACAGGGGGGCTGGTGGCCCAGTCTTGTCCTGCCGCAAGCCCGTTTCCCCCCAAAATGGGTTTCCACAACACGTCTCTTTCCTGGGGCCTGGCTCACCAAGTGTGAGTCGTGGATCGCATGCACTTATTCATGGTGTGTTTCCCCACTCGCTTGGATGGAGCATCGGCGGATGGTGTCTGTGGTGCGCACGTTCAGTCTGCCGGTCCTCGGTCGGTGCTGGTGGGCGGGCCTGCCCGGCCAAGAGTTCACCCGGCGCCTACAACTGAGCCTTTTGTTATGCCAAGCGTTCTTGCCAGGTCAGCCGAGCTGTTTTAACTTATTGCGGGCGACACGTTTGACAGGTGCCGCAGCGTCCTTTCGGGTTTCCGTGTGTTCGATTCAAAGGCATCTCGTACGCAGGCAGCCACTGTCACTGTTTTTTCTTTCAATCACGACAGCCCCATTTCGACCCGTGTTTATGCAATAGACACAAGTTGAATACACTGTCTCACCCTTGGCTGTCTTATACCCTCTGAGTGTTCCTCGCCGACCCCAAAGTGCTCCATTTGCAAATTGGTGCATCGGGCGTGTGGCAAGGGTTGATGGTTAACACAACTATTAAGCAAGGCACAACACTATCAACCTGCAACACCCTACCTTTTTGGGGTTGTTGGAGAAAGGAAAACCCCCTGCAATGCGGTATCATGGGCCCGTTGTTGTTTTCAGTGGGGGAGGAACAACGCGTTTGGGTTTCATGGGGTGCCAACCGCCCCCATTCTGTTGCCACCAACTGGCTCCTATTGCAACAGAAAGTCCCTGTTGCCCACTGCAGCCCCAATACCTTGGTTCCCTGCAAGGCCCAGCAGCAGACCTCCGCTTCGGCTGCAATCTCTCCCGATTCGGATATGGAACATTGTACAATGAGACAATGACTCATCAAAACCTCTCATCTGTGCAGTTTTGAGAATGTCTAAGCTGGTGATTCCCCACTCTACGAGGGAAGTCCGCTTTGCGGGCGATGCGTGCGCTATGTCCCCGGCAGTGCTTTTTTTTTTTTTGCTCAGCGTCGGGGACTCGCCCGAATGGGTGCCTTTGTTGGGTCCAACATCGGCCTTTTTGAATTAAGTCCTCAGTTTGTGACTCCGGGTGAGGGTGCCGATGGCAGCCCAAACTCCGTCACTGGTACTGTCGCGAGCGCGCACCCCAGACCCATCAGGTGTGGTGCCCCATGTGGCTGCTCGCGTGGTTCGCAGACATTGTGGATGGAGCAGTTGGTGCCTCTCAGTGCTGCTGGCACACGCTCATTTTGTTGGCCGGGCATCATGTTGTCGAAACTGAGTTTTGAACACAGAGGGTCTCTGGTAGTTGAACAAAAAAAAAGCACAGCCACAACACCAGTCGCTTCAGACGGTCTTTTTGGAAACTTTTTCTGGGGCCGGGGTTCTCATGCAGTCTGTGACCTTCCATCTCAAGCAACAAACGCATTTGTCATGGCGCAGGAAGGCACCCACATTTGTCATCCTGTCATCCTGTCACCTTAACCTCCATAGACCTCTGGCAGGTAAGCGGACTTACGGTCATATCAGGAAGGGCTTCACCGGGATATAGATGCGTAGCACAGGGGCGGGAGGTATGAAAGGGTGCGTCTGGTTAAGCACTTCACCAACGTCACGCAGGTACATTTCACATCTCGGTCTTCTAGCTTTATCCTCCGTGCATGGCCACTGCGCCAGGAACCACAACTGTTTGCCTGTGCGATGCTCCCACCATTGCTCATGAGCACTTTTAGGTTGGCTTCACCAGACCTTGCTGACTGAGTGAACGACGCATCCTGTGGAAAGATTTGTTGCGGTCAATGCTTCGCTTCTGCTTTAGTCTACACTCTGGGGGAACGTTAGTGCGCCGGGCGTGCGCCAGGCATCTTTTGTGACCCGTGCCCCACCGGTGGACTGTTGCCGTTGATATGTTGGGCAACATTATATGGATTTGCCCCTTGGCCCCCGGGACATCAGCAGATGTTTTGATTTGGGATGGGTATGGACCTTCTCGTACCCGAGGTGATTTCTTTGATTTCGAAGTTGGGGGCCATGATGGTGCTTATAAAGGCCGGATTCATGTCATTGTGCCATTCATTGGAAGAAAGAATGGCACTTTGACAGCCCGCCAACAATGTTATAATGACGTGCACAGGTGGTATAGGGCACGCATTGAGCAGCTGTTTGCTCGGTTGTGGCACGCAAGATGAGGCAGAGGATGAGGCAGATGTGTGTGTGTTGTGTTGCCAGAAGCGCTCCGCCGTCGCAGTTTGTGATGAGTGTAAGGAGCACTATTGTACTGAATGTATTGACACCCACACTTGTGGGACCAATGTTGTTTGTTAAGTACAATACAGATGACAGTTGGAGTTGCTGCATTCACAGATATTGCTTTATTATGCAACATGCTTTGCAGGGAAGGTGCGCAGTCCATCATGGTCTATTTGGGGGGCCTTCTCCATCAGAGGGTAAATCTCGGGCTGAAGTCGGGATAGTTAATAGAAAGGTAGCGCGCCGGGCGCGCGCCGGGCAAACATTCCCCCTCTGCACATCAAACATGTTGCAAGATTGCAAGGGATGCGTGCTGGAGCGATGGGCGTACGTGCAGGTTTACATCGCAAATTGCTGTTAGATGCAGGCAAATTTTGCTATGAAGTGCAGGCAGACTCAACTGAGCAAGACTGAGCTTGGTCAATGTGTAATTTGGCAAATGGGTAAATGAAATGCTCCCCTAACTGATTGGATCAAGCCTTTTTTTAGTGGCGCGCACACCCTCCCCCAGGGGGGGGGGTGCCTGCCTGCCTTTTTGGAAATTCTGGGTGCCCTCAGCAGAAACACCCTCCCCCCCCCCTGGGTGGGGGTAGGCCAAGAGTGGGTTGGCCTTTTTGGGGGACAATATTTGTAGGCAAAATTTTCATTCTGCACCTGAGAAGTGGGTAGCCAGATCTGGTCAGTAACCTAGCGGTACTGCACTGCACCGGCGTTCTACAGGTCGTTGGTTTGAACCCTGGCGCTAAGGTAATTACTGCGCCAGGCTGAGATTCTTTGAGGGAATAGATTCGAAGTAAAATATCTATACCACTCCTGAGGTGAATATAACAGAGGTGATGGGTGTGTTAGTGGTAAGATGCTGTGCTTGCAAGTGCTGTAACCCTGGTTCAAACCCCAGGGTGTGTCAGCAGGGGATCAGAAGGCGGAAGTGTGTGCCACAGTGGTGAAAATTTTTCTGTCTTTTTATTTTGACAGCTCATCATGAAAGTACTTTGCAAATATGGTATGCATTGCGTGTGTTTTGATATTGGGTAGGTACTGTGGACAAGGCGGTGAGTGGGTGCCTGCCTCCTTGACTGGACCCCCCCCCCCCTAGGGTAGGGGTAGGACAAAAGCAGTGCCTGCCCTGAAAAAGTGCCTGCCTCCTCCAAGATTTCACCCCCCTCCTCCCCCCCCCGTATCACAAAAAAGGCTTGGATTGGATTGGTACACGCAGGCAAATTTGGGTAACGTTCCCCCAAAACTGCCCATACACCTGCCCGAATGGGTTGTTTTTGTGTGGGATCACCCTGGGTTTGGACCGCATGTCCGTATTCCAGAACTTTGATCATTTTGAGGGAGTGGCGTGAAGTTTGCAAGCTGACAAATGGCTGAGCATCAGAAGAAGCCAGCAAAACGTTTTGGGAGGCCCCGGAAGTGGCTCGGCTGGGTGCATTTTCCGGAGCACGCCGTTGGCATCTGGTACATGAGGGTCCCCAAAGATTAGTTGGCCAAAGATGGGACAACACACTGTCATGTGAAGACATCCTGGCCTGAGTTAGGCACATAAGGGGCACCAGCCAGCGCGTCGCGTAGTACAGACGGCAAAGAAGGGGAAGAAGAGAGGAGAAGCAGGCAAGAGACACAAGAGGGCCAGCACAGTCTTCCGGCCGCCCAGTCTCACAGCCGCCCCCCTTCTCTCGGCATGGTCATCAACAAAGAGGCCGACCCTGCCCACCCCTCCCCATCCCATCCCCATCCCCATCCCCTGCCCGCTGGAGAGGGCAGCCCACTGCACCCGTGCCGGAGCTCACGCTGGAGCTAGAGCCACAGCCCAAAATCAAGCCCCTCGTGGATTATGCGTAGTTGGACTCCGCCCAGAGTTGTACCATTTGTTTTGCGGAAAAATGCACCGTTGTTGCCGCATGCTGTCCCACCTTCATTCCTTATTCATAGTGACTGGAGGACGCCAATTTTGGGGTGGTTATGGTTTGGAACAGCTGTGGCCAGACTAAGACAATCATGATCTAGAGCCTACCCGCTTGGCTGATGCGAACAGCGGCCAATATCGGTGGTCATGTTTTATGGTGACCTGGATTCTCTTTAGGGTGAGGTGTGGACCTTTTGGTGGCACACGTGAAAAAAAAAAAGACAAAGTATCACCAAGCTTGGTCGCCTTGAAGCATTCTTGATTGCTTACATCTGCAATGACACTTGATGGCACCAAAATCCAAATTTGGGTTTCTGAGGCCAGCAATGGAGGCATAGAGCCATTCTGACCATGAGTTTAGTGCTTGGACATGTGCAGGGTTTGAGAGCTGCACTTGTGACTTGTGGAGTACACTTGACTCTTTGGGGAGGGGGACAGTTTGCCAACCAGCTTTTGTGGAGCATCTTTCACCCATCACAACTGAAATTGGCTGCTGCACTGTGTTCAGCTCTTTGGAATTGCAATCCCCCCCCCATAAATATCTTGCTCCCTTTGGGCGACTCTTGGCTTATAGTTTTGATGTGGTATACCGCTTTTTTGAAGGGACGGAGTGGTGGCCCTGCGGCTGTCTGTCCGCGCTTCGCTGGAACGTGAGATAATGAGAGTGGACCGTACCCCACGCCTCAAATGTGTACTGTTAAGGGAGGGAGCATACCTGAAATGCACTGAGCACACATGTCACAGTGCTCTCCGGGCTGCAGGCCGGGCCCGCCTCCTGCGGAGGCGATGGGGCCGGCTCTACCTTCGGTATCCGGCACATGAAACAAACAACCTAAATAGACAGATCAATTTGGCTTCCCTGGTGCGCGGTTTTTACTACAAGCGATACCCCAAGGGGTGCTGGTGGCCATAGCTTCGCTCGGCATTGATGGCGCCGTCCAAGGTGCACCTAGTGCTAGGCTACCTGCTTCGAAAATGGGCAGGGAGGGCAGGGGTTTTAGGATGTCCCTCGGGCTGGCGAGTGCTTCGCACTTCGCACCGGCCCTCGCTCCATCTTGAATGTGCCTTGTGCATAAACACACGCATGATGCAGAGGTGAGTGTCTTGAGGGGTGCGTAGCCGTGGGGACAGAGGCAGGAAGAGAGAGAGCTACGGTGGGTCGGGAGAGTGTCCATACACTGGCAGGGTGCTCGGGCACCCGACCCACCATTGTCAAGGGGCGTATCGCCAAGTGAACCACGGTGAACCACCCGACGGGACCGAACCCGTGCATGCACACACGCATGACGAACGGGGAGAGCATGCCTTTTACACAATGTATGCGCATTGCCCCGGTGGCTGGCGATCCACTCCACGGCGACGCGTTTATGTTGCACCTGGTCGCACACACGCAGATGTCGGCGTCGGAACATTCGTGCGTGGGTCAGCAGTGAGCACATTTTGTGACGGCCATGTTGTCAATATATTGCTTGTCACTGTCCGATGTGATGGCTGCGCCAATGGTTGCTCCGTACATTTCAGCCCTGTAGGATTGCTGTGGGCCCGCCACCCGGGTGAGGATGCGAAGAGGCCCTTTTGCCACTGCTGTGCCCGCTGCCTGGTATTCCGAGCCCACAATCTCGACTGTTTGAAGGCTGCCGTCCGAGTCTAGGGATGTTCTGGCTGGTGGTTACTGGTTTGAGTAGCATGGTATGCCCGCGATGGTGACAAGGTGGTATCTCGCGGGCACCGTGCCCGTCGAGGGGTCTTCGTGGCACCGGTGTGCCACACCAAGTCATGGGCGGTGAAATATCTCGACCAGTGCCTCTGTTCCACTGCCGCAGACCCAGAGGCACAGCAGGTGGCCTCGGCGATGTAGTATCTAGCCTAGCCTTGGTTTCTTCATCAGTGTGCCGTTCTCGGTGCCTCATTGCTGGATTCATACCGCGACGTGCTAGATGGTCTGGTGCGGCAATCACGGCATGGCAGTCCCTCGTGCGACGTGCTAGAGTGTGGACCGCTGTGGCATCCCTCTGCCTTTGCAGTAGTAGTGCTTGCGCTTTGTTGTGCGTGCGAAGATTGTCCTTGCAACAAAACAAATTAAAAAAAAATAGCTGAACTGCACGCACCACGTCTACCCCCATGCAATTCGTTGTGGGTGGGCTCTGGCAATGTTAGTTGCTGTCGTATCCGCTCCGGTACGCCGGTGCCAATGGCGCCAATTTTTGATGAAGTTGGAGATGCCATTTTTCCACAGCCCTCCCCGCCTTTCCAAGCCCAGGATGAACCACACAGGGGGGCATCTGTGGATGACCACTCTGACGATGAGTCCATGGGAAAGTATGAGATACCCCTGCTGCAAAGTGAGGATGACTCCATGGAACAGTATGAGACACCCCGCTGGCAAATGCCCCTGGACATGAGCCCCCCCCCCCCCATCCCCCCTCGCTCTCCCTCCCCCGAGGAAGCAGGCCTGCAACCCCTCTTCAGCGCAATGGGTTCGGCAATGTGTGGAGTTACTGGGCATGGCCTGCGGCTGGGTCCCTGACCCGCTCCAAATGCACACCACCATGCTGTATAGCTTGAAGTGGGTTCATATGGTGCCACAGCCAATGGGCACTCTGGAGGGTCATGGGCAAGCGACTCGTGAACAAACGTAACTGTTGCCGTGGAGGGAGCCTCTTGTCATGCAGGCTAGATACCTCTTCACCTTCCAATGGCTGGTCCACTGCGGCTGGCCTCTGGTGAAGGCCATCAGTATCTAACCCATGGACTATTGCTCCTTAAAATGATCTCCTTCTGCCCCGGTACGCCATCACCGGGGATGTTCTTCCACCGCATGAACTCAGCAACTTGACCTGCCAGTGAGCTGATCGCTGCTTCGACAACCATCACGGCGTGTTTATCGTCAGCATTGGCATTTGGCCTGTATACCCAGAAACTCAAGGGGCCATAGGTGCCATTGGTGTCATTTTCGATGTCTTTTCCTCCATTGGTAGGTCACTGAGCTCTTGTGGTTCCAGCTCCAGCTGGTAGCCTCCACCACCCCAATCCACTGATTGGACAGCCCATCCGTACTTGTATGGTTTCAAGGCAACAAGAATGTTCTGCACCAGCATCCTTGTGCATTTGCCCTGAATGCCCCCCCCCCCCCCAAGTGTGGTGCAAGTTTTTTACTTAGGTCACACCCCCCCCCAAGTGTGGTGCAACAAATGTACAGTGCGAGGTTCATCAGTCTACTTCGATGACGGCTGTGGTATTCGATAAAGCTCATCCAGAGTGCAACATCCATGGTCTCGATCTGATCCCTCTTGGGACCCTGAGGGTACCCTCTGGTAGCTGTCATTCGCACTGCCACAGCTGACAACAGCAGACCCGACTCGGAGGTCACCATCTGAACCACGGGGGGGGGGGGGCGGCCGGGCCCGGTCTTTGTACCCGCCCCCCAAGTTTTGAAAGATAGCGGTGCGGGGGCCATGGCGCCAACGGCGCCAAGTCCCATGCTTAGTTGAACGGGGTACTATGCCTTTGGTCCTTAAGACCCTTGAGACTTTCTTCCTGGCAAAGATGAGAAATCGCTATTATCGCACACATACCTCTATACCCATGCCCCCAGACACACACCCGCCCTTGAGGTATGCATGTGGTAGTAGTGGGTCGCGCGTAGCCCCCCCCCCCCCTTGGGACCTCCCCCCCGGCCGAGCTGCCAATTCCCCCCCCCCCCCGCCACCCTCCCGCCGACCCCCCCCCCTCAAGTTTTGACAGATAGCTGAGGGGTGGGTCGCATCTGGACCGATTGTAGTCCCCCCCCCGTGATCTGAACTCTCAAATAAGGGAGATGTCCCGTTGTGTGCTCGTAGGATCCATTGGTAAGATCCATTCCCACATTGATCCCCACGTGGCGGGCCCCCCTTGTGCCTTCATATTCGAGCACAACAGCGTAAGGGTGCTTGCCGGAAAAGTCTTTTTTTGTGGGGCAAAAACCACGGGATACAACACTCATGGTAAGGTGGTCGACAGTAATTTGCCCCAGTGCCTTGTCTGCTTGTAGTGTGATTGTAGTACTAAATTGCCTCAGGATTTGTGTTCCAGCCCCACGATTTGTGGAGCTGGTTACAGGGCAAAGCGCAGTGGAGCCATGTCGTGGCACTTGCAGCATTTGGATGATCGCTTGCAATGGTGTGCCCCCTGGTCCAATGGTGCCACAGCACTGCGATAGGTGGCGGCTGGTTGGTCCCAGTTTGGTGGACTGGGGGGCCCACCGGGGGAGGGGGGGCACGTGACATTGAACGAATATTCTCTGCTGCTTAATCTGACACCTTCTGAGTGTCTATTTCTTTTCGTGCCCTCTTTTTCCAAGTCCCCATGAAGTGCTCTCTTTACTGCGGCCTACGTCCTGGTGGCAGACTCCCCATGCTCTGGGCTCTGTTCCAGGTGGTTGTCTTCGCACCGCTGCTTCTGGACGCCAAGAAGACGCACCTTGATATCGGTTTTGTCTGGGTCCGTGACACGTCCGAAATGGGATGGACGTGGCGCCACAACCAGGGGCGCATCTTCATGCATACCAGACTGACCGAGAAGTACCCGGAGCTGGAGGTACGCACCCACTACGCGAAGAATGTGGATGACACGGTGAAGCCCCCCAATTGCCCCTCGATCTATGACAAATGGGGGTCCTCCGGGCTGGACATCGTGTTTGGCACTTCCTTCGGGCACCAAGAGTGCTTGGCGGACATGGTCGACAAGTACCCCAACACCGTCTGGTTTCACATCTCAGGCTTCCTCCAGAAACCCGAGGCTCGCAACTGGGGCCTTGGCTATGCGCGGATCTACCAACCCACCTACCTGGCCGGCATCGTGGCTGCCCGCGGAAGCCAGACCGGGAAGATCGGGGCGGTGTTCCCCCGGAAGTTGCCGGAGACGCAGCGGCAGCTCGCCGCCTTCGCCCTCGGCGTGGCGCACGCCAACGCCTCCGCTGAGGTGCACGTCGCGTGGACCAACAAGTGGGAGGCCACGGAGCGCGAGGTGTGGGCCACCCGGCAGTTGGCCGCGGAGGGCTGCGACGTGCTGTTCCACCGCGGCAACAGCATCGAGGCCGTGGTGGTGGCCGGGGAACTGGGGTGCTCCACCATCGGCTTCGTCGTGGACCACCGGATGGTGGCTGGGGAGCACGTCCTGATCTCGCCGTCCTTCAACTGGGGCGTGATCTATTTGCACGTCGCCGAACTGGTGTGGCAGGGGAAGTTCGCGCAGGCGACCCCCATGAACTTGTTCCCCGGGCTCCAGGAGGACGCGGTTGGCCTGACAGCGCCGTCGTTCTTCGTCAGCAAGGACACGCTGGCTGAGGTGGCGGCCGCGGGCGCTGCAATGGTGAACGGGTCCACAGATGTATTCTGCGGGGTCATCCGTACAAACGAGGGGACTACCGTGGGTGCACCGAGGACGTGCGCCTCCGTTGACAATTTGAGGTCGATGATGTGGCAGCCGCACAACGTCATCGATTACGGGTTCTGGCCGGCGCCCAGTGAGGTGTGTAGTCCCGGCGAGTACCCGGAGTGGCATGCCCTCAACAAGTCTTTCTCGTGTCCTGCATGTCCCGCAGGCACCCAGAGCCACATATACGGGAACTCATCCACCATCCCAAGCCATAATCACGTGGAGGTTTTCGGGTGTGAGCCATGCCGCTTGGGGGAGTATGCCCCTCACAACTCCTCGGAGTGTCTGAGGTGTTCGCCCGGGAGTGAACCGACCGCTGCACGGGATGCCTGTCAGCTGTGCCCTGCCGACACCATGTCGGCATCGGGGGACGTCTGCATCCCCTGCGACCGGGGGTTGGAGAGCGAGGCTGGGGCGATGCGCTGCACACGCCCCCCACCGTCGGCTCTGGGCCTCTTCATCGCCATCGCCTGCGGTAGTGTGCTCTTGGTGGTCGTGCTGTTGGCTGGGGTCCTGCTCGTCTGCCGCACCGGCTGCGAGGGTGGAATCATTGAATGGATGCGGCTGAGCATGGTCCGACCGATCGAGTCAGAGGAGATGGGGATATCTAGCATTTTGAACGACTTCCGCTTCACGTGCCCCGAGACCGAGAGGGACATCCGCAACAGCCTGGCCTCTGTCAAGACATACTTTATCTACTGCGCCGTGTTCCTCCTCATGCACATGGCCTCGTTCGGTGCCAACACCGTGGAGTTCGGGGTCGGCGTCAATCTGCTGCTGCTCACCCCGCCCATAATCCTCGTCCTCACCAGCCTCAGCACCTGCTGGATCTCGGCCTCACCGTACATCTCGAAGGTCATAAGCCTCACCCTGCTGGTAGGCTTCGTGTCGCAGATGTTCACGATGCACTGGCAAGTGCCTGTGCTGGCAGAAGACATGTGGCGGCAGATGGCCCCCGGTGATCCCTTCCTTGGGGCAGATCAGGCGATGGTGCTGCAACAAACCGCCAGCCTGCAGCTCGCGTGGCCCCACATCTGCATCACCCTGCTGCTGCTGCAGGTGACCAATGGGTACTTGTACTGCAAGTGCCTGCTCTTTGTCCACCTGGGCATCCCGGTGGTGTTCGGCCTGGCCATGCTCTCCCCGAACGTGGCTTTCATGGGCAAGCCGCTGGCGTGCGTGGTCCTGGGTGTTCTGTGCTGCTTGTGGCAGAACATACAGCGGACGGTGACGTGCCGCAAGCGGTTTGTTGCGGAGCTGGCGGTTGTAAAGGCCAAGGAGAAGGAGCTCAGCTCGCGGGCCATGGAGACGTCCGAGAAGGCCGACAGCATGCTGAACCACACCCTGAAGAACGCCATGGCGGACGCGGTCGGCTTGATTGACGAGTACCAGCAGGACCCCTCGGATCAGTCCATCCCTCTGCTATCCCAGGCCATGGCTCGGCTGCAGACGGGTATGCGTTGGTGCAAGCAGCGGCTGATGATCATCCGCGTCACCGCAGCCCAGTACATGCCCCAGCCCAAAGCGGTCGACCTCGGCAGGTTTGTGGGGGAGCTGGTGCAGGGCCGCAATGTGAGCGTGCCGCCCTTCAACAACAACTCCGTGCTGCTGGACGGGGCGCTGTGCACCATCATCCTGGAGAACGTCCTGAACAACGCCACCAAACACGGTTGTCCGGGCAACGCCGATGTGTGGTTCCACGTGGAACAGACGCCCACCATTGCTCCCCGGCAGAAGCTGGTGTTCAAGGTGACCAACCGTGCGGATCCTGCAAAGCCCAGAATCAGTGGGGACCTTCTGGTGCAAGCGGAGCATGGTCCTGTCCAGAGGACATCTGGCGCGTTGTTTGATGGCTTTGGGCTGCAGCACATCGTCATGGCCGCCCAGACCCTTGGAATGGCGACATCCCTCACTCAGGACGGAGATGTCGTGACATTTGAGGCCTCCATAGACACGGAGATCGTTGCTGACCCTGATTCCTCGCTGGAGGCACGGGCGCCTTTCCCAGTGGGGCTCCGCATCTGCTGCATCGATGACAGCGCGGTGGCTCGGCGCCTTGTGGCCCTGCATGTAAGCCGGCACTTCCCCGGCAGCACTGTGCAGCAATTCGGTGACACCCTGATGGACGTGCAGCGTTTCAAGGAAGCGGTCCTGTCCGGGGCGGACGTTGCCATCCTGGATCAGAACATGGAGTACCCCTCCATGACCGTCTACGGCACCACCCTCGTCCAGGAGCTGCTGTTGGACAACTACAGGGGGCTGCTATGCATCCGGTCAGCAAACAGCTCTGAGGCAGACGTAGCACTGTACAAGGAGTCCGGGGCGCACTGCTCTGTGGACAAGGCAGCGCGGCCGGAGGAGATGGTGGAGCAGATCAAAGTGGCGTACTTGCGTCACGTGGGGCCATACAATGAGCCTGCTGGGACTGCACAGGGCTCGGAGACCAGAACCTCCCGCACCTCCTCCACTGTAACTGCACTGGACTTGGGGGCATCCAGCCTGGGTGAACAGCCCTCCATTCCGGGGTCTGTCCAGTCTCTCGCCATGCACAAGCCACCACAACCAAAGCTCAGCCGACATCCCGAAATCCGGCTTCCCTCTGGCTCTCGGGCATTGCATGGCCACTCCTCATCGGCCTCATCGGAGATGTTTTGGGGGCCCAACAGTCGCTCGGATTAAGTGAGACCCGTTAAGCGATTCGCCCTGGGTGTCACAGGCCTCCCCCCCTCTGGCCGCCAGAAGAACATGGTGCATCCATGGCAGCCACGGTGGGGGTCTTGGCGAGCTCCTGGTCCTGCACTCGGCACCAATCTTCGACCCTCTTCACACGGATTCGGAGTTAACAGAGCTGAACACTGTGACTTCAAAGTCACTGTCCTCGAATAATGTTTCCCGATGTGTGGCAGCTGCCCTCCCGGCAACTCTACAGACTGCCCTTGCTGGTCCACACAGTCCCTGATGAGGTTCAGCGAGTGGAAGCGTCATACGGGTCGCTTGCTGCCTAACAATACAGCTCCGAATCTTGTGACAGCTCATAAAAGTATTAGCAGGGGAAAAGCAAAGATGGCCCAGGATATGCTGCCTTACAGGGCACGAGATTGGAGGGCAGTTGCCAAGCAATTGATACACACAACGAGACAAATACATTTGGTTGTGTTGCACATACATCGGATGGTGTCGCAGACCCACCGCTGTTCGTAGAAAGTGGCACTGCTTTCGATCGCTGGTCCAGTGGTGACCTCGTTGTTGCCACCATTTGGGAGTCGTTTGAGCCTATTTGGTTACGCAAGTGTCACCGTGGTAACCAGTTTCTGTGTGGAGGGCTGGCACAGCGCCGTGGAGAAACGGTTTTGGGGTGTCAGGGTACCTCACAGCCTTGTCCGCCAACCACCCCCATTGCCAACCTGGTTCCATCACAGAACGCAGGCATGAATTTTGCTTGTACATTGCATTGTGATGCTCTGTTGTGAGACTTTTGTTTTGGGTCACGAGGGGGGCGACTCAGCGGGTCCTAGGACGCCAACTACCCCCCCCCCCCCTAGGGGCCTCAGGCCAACAGTTAGTTGTCAAAGGTATGAGCCCAAGGAGCCAACGGGCGCCGAAGGCGCCCAATGGGGTTATGTAGCCACCTTGCCCACTTACCGTGTGGTTGTATGGCCTGGCCCATCATTTTGATTCAAAGCATGCCGGTTCTGCACCTCCGAGTGCTTTGTGCGTCAAGGCAGAGGAAAAGGAAATGGTGGTGAACTGGTCGGGAAAGAAGAACAACAGCAAGCGGTCTCATCATGAGATTGATGGTGAGGATAGAGGGGACGTGGCTGAGGGCCCTCCCCGTGCCAGCACAGCACCAGCCCCGCACCCCAAGAGGATCAAGTCCTCCGGCTCCTCCTCCTCCTCCTCCTCCTCCTCCTCCTCCTCCTCCTCCGAGGCATCTTCCGGGGCGGAGCGTTCTCGCCCGTTGCAGAGTGTAGGGAGGAGGAACCAGGTGTTTAGTTGGCAGCCAAAGAAGAGGTCGGCCACCACAGCATATGATTCTGATAGCTCATCAAGTGAAGGTGAGTTATTTAAGTAAGGGCTTTTTCCTGTGCCCTTCTTTGTCGGTGGCCTCTCCCCCCCCTTACCCCTGTTAGGTCGATGCGTAGAAAGTGTTCCAAGGAGCCACTCTTGGTCTTAGGCCCCTCCCCCTATTAGGTCGATGCGTAGAAAGTGTTCCAAGGAGCCACTCTTGGTCCTAGGCCCCTCCCTCCTTAGGTCGATCCGTAGACAGTGTTCCAAGGAGTCACTCTTGGTCTCAGGCCCTTCTTTTTCATTCCTCGAAACGTTTGGGGAGAAGGCTGGTGCAAGTGTGGTGTAAGCGGGGAGGGGTGATGTACCATCATGGCGGTGTGGTCCGAGGCCACCGCCCCGAGTTGCTATGACCACACTTTTGCAGCTGCATTCCAACCCCTACATAAATATATATATTTGTATGTATGTATGTATGTATGTCTTGTGGCATGGTGTAACTCTAATCCCATAGCCGCCTCAGGAGCCCACCCCCGTGAGGTTCCCAGTGTGGCTGGGAATACCCAAGCCGATGATACCCTACCCTCTATTGTGGGAAGGGGCGGTGCGAACTATCGGATCACACCTGGGCCCTCGTCAAGCCGGGCCCACCCCGCCCGCCACCCGTCCAGGGCTCCTCCCTGGGCCAGAGGTGCAGCCTGTGAGGGGCAGATGCACCACTGCCATACACAGTGCACCTCCTCGATATCTGGTGGCCTGGCACCAGGATAAAAACCCTCAGGATGGTAGCTGTGGGACGGATTGCCCACAAGCACAGCCAGGCAACGGCCACGTGTTTGCCGGGAAACCGGTAGGTCGTCCAATTTTCGTCGACCCTCTCCCCCCCATGCCCCATCCCGCCCTTACCTCCAGGAATGGCGCCAGCTCAGCAGCAGAGCGCCACCGTGGTACAGCCTGCGCACGAATGCGCCGTCGTGGCGCCGCCCCCATGGCATAGCGCCACCATGGCGCCTACTCAGTGGCAGGGCGCCGCCGTGGTGCAGCCAACGTACAGGTATGCCGTTGCTGCGCAACCTCCAGGGCAGTGCGCCACCGTGGCCCGCGCCCCGACAGCTCTGCGCCGACATGGCGCGGGCTCAATGGCGGGGCACCATCGTGGTGCCGCCCTATGCCTCCGTGGCGCCAGTTCAGTGGCAGAGCGCCATCGTGGTGCCGCCAACGAACACGTGCGCCGTCGTGGCGCAATTCTCAGGGCAGAGCGCCACCGCGGCGCTGCCCAGACAGCCCTGTGCCGACGTGGCGCCAGTTCAGTGACATGGCACCACCGTGGTGCAATCGACGTCCACATGCGCCGTCGTGGCGCAATCTTCAGGGCAGAACGCCACCGTGGTGCTGCCCAGACGGTCTTCGTGCGCCAGCCTGGCCATGGTGTGTCCTCCAGGCCGATACACGAGGCACCATGGCGAGGTCTGCACCTGGCGCTCCGCCAACCTCCGTGACACCCCGTGCAGAGGTGACGTGTCATCGGCGGTACTCACCGCCTCACGTGCCATCGGCGAACGTCGCCGTCTCGCTCGGGCACCATCGTGGTGCCATTTTCTCGGTCACGTGCCGTCTCGGTGCACGTATCGTAGGGCTCGTCGTTTGGGCTCGGCCTTTGCGGCCGGGCGTCGTCGGTGACCTCCACGGCGGTGCACCCCCGTGGTGCTATGGCCGTGACGCACGTCCCGCACTCACAGAACCCGGGGGTACCCAGGCCACCGGCGGTGCGCGTGATCGTGTGGCGTGACCGTACTCGCGACGCCGGCGGTACTCAGCCCGCCAGCAGTGCGCATAGTCGTGCTGGGCCGCGTTCTATTTAGCCCGGCGACGTTTTTAAGTCGGGGGTGATGCCCCGGGAGACCCACACCTTCCGTGCCCGTTGATCTTGGAACGCTGCCTCGGGTGGATCCAGGACAGTTCGGGGCAGTCGGTGGCCGGGACCGGAGAGCTGATCGGACCGTAGCGTTGTCGTACACCGGCGTTGTGACCCAGACGGCCTGCTGGGAGGAGCGTTCTCAGGTGTGCGACGAGATTCGTCTTACTCTAGCGGAGGTAAGACGGAGGACTCCCTCGGCAGAGCCTGCGTGGGACCCCCGAGGGACGACGCCACGGCTCACCGTACGTGGGACCGCGGCAGGCGCTCCTCCTCCTCCTCCTCCTCCTCCTCCTGGGCCGCATACCCAACTGTTCCGAGGTGCCCGACACCCCCCCCCCCCCGGTAACCCCGGCAACCCCGGGAACAGCCCTCCCCGGCGCCCCTCCCAGAACCCCCCCCTCCAAGCCCCCCCCCCCCCCCCCAAGGGGCCTCCGGCCAACAGTTAGTTGGGGGGGTAGTTGGCGTCCAGAACCGAGGGGTCGCCCCCCCCCCATGTTCTGGGTGAGGTATGGCTTGGAGTTTGGTGCCTCCCTTTTTTGTCATACCATGGATTGTGCGCAAGATTGTGTCCTCGTACGGCTCCCGCGTCATACCGTTGCTTTCCTGACTTCGCAGGCCTTTTGCAGATTCTGACAACTGGGATGTTTCACTGCCTTCTGGCCCACCCGCTGTTCAGGGGAGGCTACAGCGTGGCCCCTCCCCAGGGTTTTCTCTACTGGCAACACTCCACACCATTTGTCTAATGCGTGCAAGATCCTCGGTCCATGCCTGAAGTTCTAGGCGCGTCTTTTCAGCCCTTTGCGCAGGATCTGGGGATGCAGATCTCTCCGTCTATGCTCCCCTATTTTCAAATGGGTTCCAATGTCATTTGGAACAGCATGCCCTACTTGGGCTGGAGTGCCCGTGCTTTCTCCCTTGTTTGGAAAGATCTGAATTTTGCTCAACTGGACTTGCTTTCTTATGACACACCTCTTTGGCATTCCACTTTGTTTAGGGATCAGCACTCGCTGTCCTACTTTGGGCCTCGTTTAATTTGACTCAGTATCACTACGGTTGGACAGGTATTGGAAGATGACTCCCTTTTCAAACATTTTGCCCCTACCCATCTACAGACAGCGTTTGCTCGGTTCGACCCACCCTGTAGCCACTTCACACCCACCCTCACCCCCCCCTGCATACGCAATCCCCGTCCCAGAACCAACGTTCTGGGCCCAATGGACACGGAGCTCCATGGCAGAACTGCTTTCCAGCCCACATACACTGAAGCCGCGCCAACCGGAAGAGGTTTGGACTGTCTTTGGTAGGCTGAAACTGCCAGCAAAACATAAAGACTTTGTACATCAGGCCCTCTGGAGCCATCTCCCATTCTGCCAACGCCAATCGGCCTGGAAACCACTGGAGGTTTGGTGCCCTCTTGACTGTGAACTGGAGACACTTCAACATACCCTGTTTTCCTGCCAATTTCTGGTGGGGGCTTATGACATTATTGACACAGCGTTCTGCTCACAGTATCAACACTCCACCTCAGTCAAGTCTTTGTTGCAAGATGACACTGCAGCCTCTTTCACGGGGGGGTGGCCGGGCCCGGTCCTTGTATGCGACCCCCCCCAGCCCCCCCCCCCCCCCCCGGGTTTTGAAAGACAGTGGTGCCGGGTCGGCCACCAACAAGTGTCTCTAGAGAAAACTGTCTGGCGCCGAAGGCGCCAAATTTATTTTTCATACTATGTGTTTATACTCAAAATACTCAAAATTTTGTAGAGAAATCATATTTCTGTTAAAACAAAAAATTTTGACCTGAAGGAGGGCTACAGGAGGGCTGCAGGCCCTAACAGCAACAACAACCCTGGCCCTAACCCTAACCCTAGCCCTAACCCTAACCCTAACCCTAACCCTAGGGCTAACCTTAACCCTAACCCTAAACCCCCCCCCCCCTCACCCCTGGCTGGACACCCCCATGACCCCCGGCCAGCCCCCCCCCTGACCCCCGGCAGGAAAACCCCCCCCCCCGACCCCCGGGAGGAACACCCCCCCCCCGACCCCCAGCTGGACCCCCCCCCCCGAGTTTTGAAAGATAGTTGGGGGGTGGGTCGCATCAGGACCGGTTGTGGTCACCCCCCTGTGGCCTCTTTATCCACCCCAGCAGGCCTGCTGGGCTGGTCTGCAGTACACTCCAATTGGCAAATTCGCTGCGCTAAAAAAATTCCAACCTTTTTTTCCAGGTGGGATAAGTTCTGGCACCGATGGTTTCTGTCCATCAGTCTGTGGAACTCCTGTCCACACTACCTGCCGATTTCAGAGGATATTTTGCACTGGTTCCGGTCCTTTTTGCAAGCCACTTTTCAACATGAATCAGTTCCAGCCTCCCCACCTTTGTCAACACGCAACCCACCGCCCCACCTTCCAAGCACAAACTGAAGGCTAACGCAAGACAGTTACGCAAGCTGCAAAGGGCGGAGGAGCTGGAGCAAGTTTTTGATGCTCTGCAAGCCAGGGATGTGCCGCTCATCTTCACAGATGGCTTGTCTGCAGTCGAGCACGGTATAGGTCGACTGGCTGGCGGGATCTATCTCGCTAATAACACATCTATTTCATCACACATGCCTCAACACCTGCATCAAACAAATAACTCCGGGCCCTACAGCTTTTCACCTCCGGTGAAATAGCCATATGCACCGCGTCCGAGTACGTGATTCTCGGAGCAGCGGGCGCTGCCAAGTGCTGGAAACTGCGGGGCTGGAAAGGTTCCTCCGGCCCGGTCTCCAACGGCTCACTGTGGGAACTGTTACTGGCAGAGCTGGACAGGCCAGACCGCACCATACATTGGGTTAAAGTCCCTTCTCATGTCACTATAGAGGGAAACAATGAAGCCGACAGGCTAGCCGAGGAGGGACGTATGTCTCACCCCCGACTCCCGGCGCTCTCAACACCAACATATCATTCTCGCCAACTACAGACACGTAAAGTGCCAAAGCGCCAGGAGATTATCTTTCACAGTGTTTTCCCCACTACGTGCCACTGCGCTCATCCCCCCCCCCCCTTCCCCACCACTGCCCCTGTGCTCGGCGGAGGCCCAAGCAACTCTGTCCGCGCTGCATTTATCTGCCCTGCCCGATCCGGAATCGGAAAAGGAGGACTCAGGGATGAGCGCTACAGACACTGAATCTTTTTCTGAGGACAGTACGTCGGAATCCGGGAGCAACTGCTCCTGCTCCACGGATTGCAGCCGTGGTTAGTCAATCAGTCTCTCCCTCTGTTGTCATGTATGACTGAAACCTTAATCAGTCACTGTCTAGGGTTAGGCTGAAGGAGTGCCATGCTTTGCAGCCCAGAAACAGTGCAGGTGGTAGTGTATAGCTCGCCTCAACGAGCGCTCACACTATTAATCCGGGAGGCGCGATCAGCAATGGTTTTCTAGGTGCAAATATTGCGATCCACTGTACATACCGACCAGCAACATATGCATTCTGCAGATGTACATAAGATAATGGAGCACTTCAACAAAGAAGGGGACACATGAGCACATTGAGAGAACCTTTGAAATAATGGCTGAAATTGTCTTTCATTCAGTCGATCAATACCGACCATTGATCCCCTCAAAATCAAAAAGCCCATTGGATCACTGGTCGCATTGTGCACTAGTACTACTACAGATTCCACGGCACACAGGAAACAATTTTGTGCATCGCAACACAGTGGCAGAATCAGGTCCTGCGAGTAGGCAGCCTAGTGCCAGTTCAGCCCCATACGTGCACGTTAGCGGGGGGCACCCCTTTCCTGCTGCGTCTCCTGGTATTCCCCCCAATATCACTTGTTTCTAACCGCCGATTGGAAATGGCTTTGAGGCCCTACACATTTCTCGATTGATGAGTGGACTCTGCTTATGAGAAAGGGCGCTGTTGCGACGATATGGCGCATGCAGCATTTGTATAAAAGGCAAGAGGTGGAGTGCACCCTGTGCTATGCGCCTCAGTCATGCACCGCACGGCGGTGGGGCACTTGCTATGCCGGTTCCGGCGCCGGTGACTCGATTCAAAGGCAGTGCGTGCACACGGGCTCCAGTGTTGTTGGCCAAGCCCCAGTTTAATGTGCTGCACCACGGATCTATGCGTACATTATATTGTGTTCAAACTTGATTCGCTTGTTGCTGTTTTGCAACGATTCTGGCCCCCTCAGAGCGCGGTGCTGACTACCGTATCATCACATATGAGTGTTCTGGCTCTATGGTGACACATGATTATGCCCCTATAGCACGGATATTTATTGTCCGTGTGGCAACACCCCCACAACCCACTGCAGCTCCCTCGTCCCCCAACACCGGTCAGAGAGAAGGCTCACGGGGAAGAAGGTGTAATTTTGTTCGTTGACAAGTGATCTCCCAAGTGGTGTTGAACAAGCGGGGGGGGGGGGGGCTCCACGAGATGGGGAAGGGCAGTGTGCGGGCTGCCATCGCCTCTGAAGGGTATCTGTCGGACGTAGAAGTTAGATTGCACAATGTGCACGTGCATGATCAGGTATTTATAACAAAGAACGATGAGCATGTTGAGGAAATTTCAATGAAGCAATGATACACGATATGTTGTGGAGGTTGTGGAAAAGTAGGATTAAATGAATTCTTCGTCTTTCGTGCTTGGTCAGGCTTTTCCTTTGCTGGTGCGAAGCACCATCAAAAGAAAAGCCTTATTACGGTTTTTAGCCATTTTCGGGTCACCTTTCTATGTCAGAAATGGAGCCGGGCGGTGACAAACAAAGGCAAAAACACTCCTTTTAAATTGCCTTGTGTTTCAGCTAGCAGCGCAAGGACAGGGAGTGTGCATTTGGCGAGATTAGCGACACAGGGTGCAAATAGCATAAAATTGACATATTCATAACTCGGGCCTATTGTATCGGATTCTGACGAAACTTAGGGCAATTTTGGACAATTTGGGGTTGTTCTTTTCATTTTTGAGCTTCAAAAGGCTGCTGTGTGCGCTGAAAACCGTCCAATCAAAAAGCGGTGCTAAAACAAAATGACGGCGGTTTTTCAATTCTACAGCAAGACTCAGCTTTTAGAATCATTTATAAATCCGGTCTTAGATCGAAATTTCGTGCACTGTAGCCCGATTTCACTTTGGACAGTCAAAATGAAAGATCGCAAATGCCGGCGACCGCGAAATGCACGCGTGCACAGCAAATAAATAATATGGCAAATAGATTTCTTGAGATTTGGGGCGTGTGGCTTATATATAGTGTTGTCTGGTACCTCCACTTTGCTATTGCACCTTTAAATCGCATCCCTAGCTTATATGGAATTAGTGGATGCTGGATAAGAAGTGAAAACCTTGTAAAGGTCCTAACTTTGTAAAACGGCCATCATTGATCAAAAAAATTATGACGGCGCGAATCAGCTCTCCGAGGCGGTCATTCAGAGGGGCTGCATCGTACACTTTTGAGGTATGTTTTGTTTCGGCGCGCGGATCGTATATAATGGCATAAGGACTGCTTTTAGAGGGGGGCGGGGCCCCATTCCCCGGCCCCCCAATTAAAAGCCCCCCATGGGGGGGGAGGTGAACAAGATAATGGGGGAACGTTAGCGCGCCGGGCATCTTTTTTGACCCGTGCCCCACCGGTGACCCTATGGGGGTGCACTAAGCGCAGTGCGCGTGCAGTGCAACTATTTGGACGTCTAGCTGTCCTAGAACCCCATACTTTGTGATACCATGGGCATTGTTATTGTTTGACAACGGGTATTTTGATGTTTCTTTCACATTCGGGATATGGTATATTTGGATTCTCACCCAGGTTCACCAATTTTCATCCATTTTTCGCTGTTTCCACCACATCCACTCCTTACTAGGTTGATTTCTCCCCACCATGGGGACCCCAAGAAAGCAGGGGTAATGTAGCCATATTGATTTCTCCCCACCATGGGGACCCCCATAAGGCAGGGGTGATGTAGCAAATACTGAGTTTGCGCTTCGTTCTTGTGACATGAGGCAGAAACGCCGTCCAAACCGCTTGCGGCTTGGGGACTCATTACCATGAAATCTATGGGAAAGGTAAAGGCAAAGTACCGTTTGTTAAGTACAATACAAATGATATTTGGAGTTGTTGAATTCACAGCTATTGTCTAATTATGCAACGTGCTTTGTAGGGAAGGTGCGCAGTCCATCATGGTCCATTTGGGGGCCCTTCTCCATCAGAGGGTAAATCTCGGGCTGAAGTCGGGATAGTTAATAGAAAGGTAGCGCGCCGGGCGCGCGCCGAGTGCGTGCCGGGCAAACATTCCCCAAATGACAGTGCATTCGACACTGAGATTGTGTGGGCAAAGAGCACTTGTGCCGGCAAGCGTACTTCCTCTACAAGGAACATACGACGCGGTGGTATGTAGAAGCGCAACAGGCGGTCTACCACTTGTCCTGGATGGCGGATTCTCGCCGAATACGCTTCCGCCAGTGGCGAACGGCTGTACTCCTCGAGGCGCGGTCCACGGTGTCGCGCAAGCTCGCCGTGGCATCTTCGTGTTGGGAGCAGGCACATGTTTCGCTGTCCACCGGCATCCAAGCGGAAGAAGCATCCGAATGGCGGCATATGTCCCAAGTGCACGCGGTGACCCTTACGGCCTTACGGCGGACGACTTTGTCGGGCCCCCGATGGGACATCCGGGGGGCCACCGCACAGCGCATGAAGCGCTTGCGAGACGAGAACCCACCCGAGACACACAAGAAACGGAGGACAGAGGCGCCGGAGGTTCCTAGTGATCTCCAGGATATGGAAATCCCGCTGGAGGACATGGGCGATGTCATAGTCTTGACTGGATTGTAACACCCCGAGAGGTCCGGGAGGACGCGCATACCCGTGCAAACGGGGCGACAGGGGTGGGGCAAGGCGCAGGACTCGTTCCTCCCGCCACCCCGCCGCAGCCGTCTTGGTGAGGGTAGGTCATACCAAACCCATACCCAAAGTCGGCCCTGTCACTGACCCATGACCTGCTATGTGTACTCTCAATGGACACTTGGTGGAACTTCGGTCACGAGTTTAAAAAAAAAAAATTGTGTGGGCAAAGAGTGTGCGAACAAAGACCACAAGCAGTTCCATCCATGATATACTTCCCCTGATCATCATCAGAAACGTACATGACATGTAAACAAAAAGGAACCTGTGCACAAAAAGCAAAGGACAAAGCAAAGTTGTCGCGCCGTTGCCCAGGTCAATACAAACGATGCCCAACTATTTGTCAAAAATGGAGTACAAAGTAATTCGGATACCCTGCGGGTACAATGTGGTGACAGTGGTGGGGTGTACCTGAGCAAAGACGGCACGTCGTGGCAAAAAGAAGGACGAACGGAGTGTGGCACACCAGCAAATGGCAGTTGTCAGCAAATGGCAGTTGTCAGACACACTTTGCAGCATGGCCCTGTGGCACAGGAAGGAACCGTTCAGTCATCTTCAAGCGTGGGCAAAAAGGAGTCTCATTGTTCTGCATAATTGTGTACACCATTGACAGCAAGGGTCACCTGCAGGCACGTAAGAAGGGCAAAGCAGAACAATTGCAGAAAAATTGTGGAAAATTGCGATAAATTGCAGAAAATTGCGGAAAATTGCGAAATTGCGGAAAATTGCGGACCTCAACCACCCCCCCCCCCCCGGCTGCAAGGGGTTTGACAAACGATTCAACCCCTTGAGGTAGGGTGTGCGAATAGCCCCCAAAAGGCCCAAAAGGGACGTTATGTGGCGTTTTCCCCTATATACAGGCCTGCGTGGCAACCTTTGCAGGGTGATTTTGGGTCAACGGCAAGGGGCCATATGGGGGGGGGGGGGGGGCGACTGGGGATACCCGAAGTTGGGACCCGGGACCCCCGCCATGGGTTAGGGGGTTCATATACAAGAAAAAATTTCTTCAGGCCCCGGTCCAAATACACACACAGCGGGAACAATACGCAAAGAAGTTTTGACCCCCCCCCGCCCCCTCAAAAAAGGGGTACCGAGGTGCGGGGGGGGGGGGGGGTACGGAGGGAACGCTTAGCCACGCCCACCCCAATGCCCTCGATGATAAGTGGTCTTTCAAATTCGGTGCGCCCTTGCAAAGTTACTGGGCCGTGTCCATGCCTCGCACCACCAATGTCTTCCTCTCAGCGCTCTCCAACACCCTCCCTTTTATGCGGTCCTGGGGCGCGTTCCTGTTGTCCTGTGCGGCTTGGATGCAACTTGCTGTGCTATCTGGGTACCCGCCAGTGGCAGTGCGCGCGTCTATGTCCTCAGCGATACACCGGATTTTGGCTAAAACTGAGTGGGATGTGCCGAGCTCCCTCCGATGGGTCGTTTTTCTGTCTCACCGCCTGCCTCAGTCGTTCTTCGACACAGTGGGTGACCTGCTCTCGTGGCTGTCCCGATCCGCCTTCTGGAACCGGTCTGCTTACGCCTCCTGGCACCTAACCCACTCTGGTGCCTGCACACCATTTTGTGCAGACTGGTCTACCGACCTGCCTGCTCTGCAGGGTTTGTATTCCTCCTTATCTTCTGAACCACGGGTGGACTGGGGAGTCCACCGGGGGAGGGGGGCTACTGCTGAGACACGTTGAATCTTTGTCGATGCCAGCTTGATAGTCGTAGGACACTAGGTGCAGAGAATGCTTGTACTCCACGTACTTTGTTCACTGCAGCGAAAGGCGCCTATGACATGTCACTGAAGAGCTTTCCTCTTTGACTTTTGCTTTGCACTTCTGCTTTGTGCTGAACAGCGCCGGTCGTGCACACGCATCTGTATCCCATAGCGGGGGGGTACGGGGATCAAACATCGACATTTGTGAACGCGCTGTCCAATGTAGTTTGCATTTGTGTGGTGTGTTCGTCCAATGATGATATAACCTCCCTGTCCTGTATTCTGTCCTGATCTGCTACGACCGTCCTATGTTTTCCTATGTTTTTCACCATGCCGATTCCAGCCAAATTGACGTAAGAGGTTCAGACCCCAGTTTGGCGAAATGATTTTGTGAGTGGGTGGTTTGGAAAACGGTTACACAGGTGGTGGAGGGAGCCTCTTGTCATGCAGGCTAGATACCTATTCACCTTCCAATGGCTGGTCCACTGCGGCTGGCCTCTGGTGAAGGCCATCAGTATCTAACCCATGGACTATTGCTCCTTAAAATGATCTCCTTCTGCCCCGGTACGCCATCACCGGGGATGTTCTTCCACCGCATGAACTCAGCAACTTGACCTGCCAGTGAGCTGATCGCTGCTTCGACAACCATCACGGCGTGTTTATCGTCAGCATTGGCATTTAGCCTGTATACCCAGAAAGTCAAGGGACCATAGGTGCCATTGGTGTCATTTTCGATGTCTTTTCCTCCATTGGTAGGTCACTGAGCTCTTGTGGTTCCAGCTCCAGCTGGTAGCCTCCACCACCCCAATCCACTGATTGGACAGCCCATCCGTACTTGTATGGTTTCAAGGCAACAAGAATGTTCTGCGCCAGCATCCTTGTGCATTTGCCCTGAATGCCCCCCCCCCCCCCCCCCCAAGTGTGGTGCAACAAATGTACAGTGCGAGGTTCATCAGTCTACTTCGATGACGGCTGTGGTATTCGATAAAGCTCATCCAGAGTGCAACATCCATGGTCTCAATTGGATCCCTCTTGGGACCCTGAGGGTACCCTCTGGTAGCTGTCATTCGCATTGCCACAGCTGACAACAGCAGACCCGACTCGGAGGTCACCATCTGAACCACGGGGGGGGGGGGCGGCCGGGCCCAGTCTTTGTACTCCCCCCCCCCCCCCCTCCCACCCACCGCCCCCCGAGTTTTGAAAGATAGCGGTGCGGGGGCCATGGCGCCAACGGCACCAAGTCCCATGCTTAGTTGAACGGGGTACTATGCCTTTGGTCCTTAAGACCCTTGAGACTTTCTTCCTGGCAAAGATGAGAAATCGCTATTATCGCACACATACCTCTATACCCATGCCCCCAGACACACACCCGCCCTTGAGGTATGCATGTGGTAGTAGTGGGTCGCACGTCCCCCCCCCCCCTTGGGACCTCCCCCCCCGGCCGAGCTGCCAATTTCCCCCCCCCCCCCGCCACCCTCCCGCCGACCCCCCCCCCCCCCTCAAGTTTTGACAGATAGCTGAGGGGTGGGTCGCATCCGGACCGATTGTAGTTGCCCCCCCCGTGATCTGAACTCTCAAATAAGGGAGATGTCCCATTGTGTGCTCGTAGGATCCATTGGTAAGATCCATTCCCACATTGATCCCCACGTGGCGGGCCCCCCTTGTGCCTTCATATTCGAGCACAACAGCGCAAGGGTGCTTGCCGGAAAAGTCTTTTTTTGTGGGGCAAAACCCATGGGATACAACACTCATGGTAAGGTGGTCGACAGTAATTTGCCCCAGTGCCTTGTCTGCTTGTAGTGTGATTGTAGTACTAAATTGCCTCAGGATTTGTGTTCCAGCCCCACGATTTGTGGAGCTGGTTACAGGGCAAAGCGCAGTGGAGCCATGTCGTGGCACTTGCAGCATTTGGATGATCGCTTGCAATGGTGTGCCCCCTGGTCCAATGGTGCCACAGCACTGCGATAGGTGGCGGCTGGTTGGTCCCAGTTTGGTGGACTGGAGGGCCCACCGGGGGAGGGGGGGCACGTGACATTGAACGAATATTCTCTGCTGCTTAATCTGACACCTTCTGAGTGTCTATTTCTTTTCGTGCCCTCTTTTTCCAAGTCCCCATGAAGTGCTCTCTTTACTGCGGCCTACGTCCTGGTGGCAGACTCCCCATGCTCTGGGCTCTGTTCCAGGTGGTTGTCTTCGCACCGCTGCTTCTGGACGCCAAGAAGACGCACCTTGATATCGGTTTCGTCTGGGTCCGTGACACGTCCGAAATGGGATGGACGTGGCGCCACAACCAGGGGCGCATCTTCATGCATACCAGACTGACCGAGAAGTACCCGGAGCTGGAGGTACGCACCCACTACGCGAAGAATGTGGATGACACGGTGAAGCCCCCCAATTGCCCCTCGATCTATGACAAATGGGGGTCCGCCGGGCTGGACATCGTGTTTGGCACTTCCTTCGGGCACCAAGAGTGCTTGGCGGACATGGTCGACAAGTACCCCAACACCGTCTGGTTTCACATCTCAGGCTTCCTCCAGAAACCCGAGGCTCGCAACTGGGGCCTTGGCTATGCGCGGATCTACCAACCCACCTACCTGGCCGGCATCGTGGCTGCCCGCGGAAGCCAGACCGGGAAGATCGGGGCGGTGTTCCCCCGGAAGTTGCCGGAGACGCAGCGGCAGCTCGCCGCCTTCGCCCTCGGCGTGGCGCACGCCAACGCCTCCGCTGAGGTGCACGTCGCGTGGACCAACAAGTGGGAGGCCACGGAGCGCGAGGTGTGGGCCACCCGGCAGTTGGCCGCGGAGGGCTGCGACGTGCTGTTCCACCGCGGCAACAGCATCGAGGCCGTGGTGGTGGCCGGGGAACTGGGGTGCTCCACCATCGGCTTCGTCGTGGACCACCGGATGGTGGCTGGGGAGCACGTCCTGATCTCGCCGTCCTTCAACTGGGGCGTGATCTATTTGCACGTCGCCGAACTGGTGTGGCAGGGGAAGTTCGCGCAGGCGACCCCCACGAACTTGTTCCCCGGGCTCCAGGAGGACGCGGTTGGCCTGACAGCGCCATCGTTCTTCGTCAGCAAGGACACGCTGGCTGAGGTGGCGGCCGCGGGCGCTGCAATGGTGAACGGGTCCACAGATGTATTCTGCGGGGTCATCCGTACAAACGAGGGGACTACCGTGGGTGCACCGAGGACGTGCGCCTCCGTTGACAATTTGAGGTCGATGATGTGGCAGCCGCACAACGTCATCGATTACGGGTTCTGGCCGGCGCCCAGTGAGGTGTGTAGTCCCGGCGAGTACCCGGAGTGGCATGCCCTCAACAAGTCTTTCTCGTGTCCTGCATGTCCCGCAGGCACCCAGAGCCACATATACGGGAACTCATCCACCATCCCAAGCCATAATCACGTGGAGGTTTTCGGGTGTGAGCCATGCCGCTTGGGGGAGTATGCCCCTCACAACTCCTCGGAGTGTCTGAGGTGTTCGCCCGGGAGTGAACCGACCGCTGCACGGGATGCCTGTCAGCTGTGCCCTGCCGACACCATGTCGGCATCGGGGGACGTCTGCATCCCCTGCGACCGGGGGTTGGAGAGCGAGGCTGGGGCGATGCGTTGCACACGCCCCCCACCGTCGGCTCTGGGCCTCTTCATCGCCATCGCCTGCGGTAGTGTGCTCTTGGTGGTCGTGCTGTTGGCTGGGGTCCTGCTCGTCTGCCGCACCGGCTGCGAGGGTGGAATCATTGAATGGATGCGGCTGAGCATGGTCCGACCGATCGAGTCAGAGGAGATGGGGATATCTAGCATTTTGAACGACTTCCGCTTCACGTGCCCCGAGACCGAGAGGGACATCCGCAACAGCCTGGCCTCTGTCAAGACATACTTTATCTACTGCGCCGTGTTCCTCCTCATGCACATGGCCTCGTTCGGTGCCAACACCGTGGAGTTCGGGGTCGGCGTCAATCTGCTGCTGCTCACCCCGCCCATAATCCTCGTCCTCACCAGCCTCAGCACCTGCTGGATCTCGGCCTCACCGTACATCTCGAAGGTCATAAGCCTCACCGTGCTGGTAGGCTTCGTGTCGCAGATGTTCACGATGCACTGGCAAGTGCCTGTGCTGGCAGAAGACATGTGGCGGCAGATGGCCCCCGGTGATCCCTTCCTTGGGGCAGATCAGGCGATGGTGCTGCAACAAACCGCCAGCCTGCAGCTCGCGTGGCCCCACATCTGCATCACCCTGCTGCTGCTGCAGGTGACCAATGGGTACTTGTACTGCAAGTGCCTGCTCTTTGTCCACCTGGGCATCCCGGTGGTGTTCGGCCTGGCCATGCTCTCCCCGAACGTGGCTTTCATGGGCAAGCCACTGGCGTGCGTGGTCCTGGGTGTTCTGTGCTGCTTGTGGCAGAACATACAGCGGACGGTGACGTGCCGCAAGCGGTTTGTTGCGGAGCTGGCGGTTGTAAAGGCCAAGGAGAAGGAGCTCAGCTCGCGGGCCATGGAGACGTCCGAGAAGGCCGACAGCATGCTGAACCACACCCTGAAGAACGCCATGGCGGACGCGGTCGGCTTGATTGACGAGTACCAGCAGGACCCCTCGGATCAGTCCATCCCTCTGCTATCCCAGGCCATGGCTCGGCTGCAGACGGGTATGCGTTGGTGCAAGCAGCGGCTGATGATCATCCGCGTCACCGCAGCCCAGTACATGCCCCAGCCCAAAGCGGTCGACCTCGGCAGGTTTGTGGGGGAGCTGGTGCAGGGCCGCAATGTGAGCGTGCCGCCCTTCAACAACAACTCCGTGCTGCTGGACGGGGCGCTGTGCACCATCATCCTGGAGAACGTCCTGAACAACGCCACCAAACACGGTTGTCCGGGCAACGCCGATGTGTGGTTCCACGTGGAACAGACGCCCACCATTGCTCCCCGGCAGAAGCTGGTGTTCAAGGTGACCAACCGTGCGGATCCTGCAAAGCCCAGAATCAGTGGGGACCTTCTGGTGCAAGCGGAGCATGGTCCTGTCCAGAGGACATCTGGCGCGTTGTTTGATGGCTTCGGGCTGCAGCACATCGTCATGGCCGCCCAGACCCTTGGAATGGCGACATCCCTCACTCAGGACGGAGATGTCGTGACATTTGAGGCCTCCATAGACACGGAGATCGTTGCTGACCCTGATTCCTCGCTGGAGGCACGGGCGCCTTTCCCAGTGGGGCTCCGCATCTGCTGCATCGATGACAGCGCGGTGGCTCGGCGCCTTGTGGCCCTGCATGTAAGCCGGCACTTCCCCGGCAGCACTGTGCAGCAATTCGGTGACACCCTGATGGACGTGCAGCGTTTCAAGGAAGCGGTCCTGTCCGGGGCGGACGTTGCCATCCTGGATCAGAACATGGAGTACCCCTCCATGACCGTCTACGGCACCACCCTCGTCCAGGAGCTGCTGTTGGACAACTACAGGGGGCTGCTATGCATCCGGTCAGCAAACAGCTCTGAGGCAGACGTAGCACTGTACAAGGAGTCCGGGGCGCACTGCTCTGTGGACAAGGCAGCGCGGCCGGAGGAGATGGTGGAGCAGATCAAAGTGGCGTACTTGCGTCACGTGGGGCCATACAATGAGCCTGCTGGGATTGCACAGGGCTCGGAGACCAGAACCTCCCGCACCTCCTCCACTGTAACTGCACTGGACTTGGGGGCATCCAACCTGGGTGAACAGCCCTCCATTCCGGGGTCTGTCGAGGAATGGGTCGTGGAATGGGTTCATTGAGGGACCTGCAAGAGGCCTATGCCACAGGTCCCCGGATGAACTGAATTGGCCCATTCCCGAGCTCCCCCCATGAAGTGCCCAGGCCCATGTTTTCTTACTGTCCTGGGGGGCAGTTAAGCCTTCTCTAGATACACAGGCCTTTGTGTCAATCTTGCTAAGTCTGCACTCCTTTTGAAGGGCCACTGGAACGAGTCCCATAAGGTACAGCTGCTTGCCACAGGACTTAAATTCCAACGGTCATATAAATATCTTGGCATTCCAATGAGGTTCCAATGTCATTTGGAACAGCATGCCCTACTTGGGCTGGAGTGCCCGTGCTTTCTCCCTTGTTAGGAAAGATCTGAATTTTGCTCAACTGGACTTGCTTTCTTATGACACACCTCTTTGGCATTCCACTTTGTTTAGGGATCAGCACTCGCTGTCCTACTTTGGGCCTCGTTTAATTTGACTCGGTATCACTACGGTTGGACAGGTATTGGAAGATGACTCCCTTTTCAAACATTTTGCCCCTACCCATCTACAGACAGCGCTTGCTCGGTTCGACCCACCCTGTAGCCACTTCACACCCACCCTCACCCCCCCCTGCATACGCAATCCCCGTCCCAGAACCAACGTTCTGGGCCCAATGGACACGGAGCTCCATGGCAGAACTGCTTTCCAGCCCACATACACTGAAGCCGCGCCAACCGGAAGAGGTTTGGACTGTCTTTGGTAGGCTGAAACTGCCAGCAAAACATAAAGACTTTGTACATCAGGCCCTCTGGAGCCATCTCCCATTCTGCCAACGCCAATCGGCCTGGAAACCACTGGAGGTTTGGTGCCCTCTTGACTGTGAACTGGAGACACTTCAACATACCCTGTTTTCCTGCCAATTTCTGGTGGGGGCTTTTGACATTATTGACACAGCGTTCCGCTCACAGTATCAACACTCCACCTCAGTCAAGTCTTTGTTGCAAGATGACACTGTAGCCTCTTTATCCACCCCAGCAGGCCTGCTGGGCTGGTCTGCAGTACACTCCAATTGGCAAATTCGCTGCGCTAAAAAATCCAACCTTTTTTTCCCGGCCACCTGGGATAAGTTCTGCCACCGATGGTTTCGGTCCATCAGTCTGTGGAACTCCTGTCCACACTACCTGCCGATTTCAGAGGATATTTTGCACTGGTTCCGGTCCTTTTTGCAAGCCACTTTTCAACATGAATCAGTTCCAGCCTCCCCACCTTTGTCAACACGCAACCCACCGCCCCACCTTCCAAGCACAAACTGAAGGCTAACACAAGACAGTTACGCAAGCTGCAAAGGGCGGAGGAGCTGGAGCAAGTTTTTGATGCTCTGCAAGCCAGGGATGTGCCGCTCATCTTCACAGATGGCTTGTCTGCAGTCGAGCACGGTATAGGTCGACTGGCTGGCGGGATCTATCTCGCTAATAACACATCTATTTCATCACACATGCCTCAACACCTGCATCAAACAAATAACTCCGGGCCCTACAGCTTTTCACCTCCGGTGAAATAGCCATATGCACCGCGTCCGAGTACGTGATTCTCGGAGCAGCGGGCGCTGCCAAGTGCTGGAAGCTGCAGGGCTGGAAAGGTTCCTCCGGCCCGGTCTCCAACGGCTCACTGTGGGAACTGTTACTGGCAGAGCTGGACAGGCCAGACCGCACCATACATTGGGTTAAAGTCCCGTCTCATGTCACTATAGAGGGAAACAATGAAGCCGACAGGCTAGCCGAGGAGGGACGTATGTCTCACCCCCGACTCCCGGCGCTCTCAACACCAACATATCATTCTCGCCAACTACAGACACGTAAAGTGCCAAAGCGCCAGGAGATTATCTTTCACAGTGTTTTCCCCACTACGTGCCACTGCGCTCATCCCCCCCCCCCTTCCCCACCACTGCCCCTGTGCTCGGCGGAGGCCCAAGCAACTCTGTCCGCGCTGCATTTATCTGCCCTGCCCGATCCGGAATCGGAAAAGGAGGACTCAGGGATGAGCGCTACAGACACTGAATCTTTTTCTGAGGACAGTACGTCGGAATCCGGGAGCAACTGCTCCTGCTCCACGGATTGCAGCCGTGGTTAGTCAATCAGTCTCTCCCTCTGTTGTCATGTATGACTGAAACCTTAATCAGTCACTGTCTAGGGTTAGGCTGAAGGAGTGCCATGCTTTGCAGCCCAGAAACAGTGCAGGTGGTAGTGTATAGCTCGCCTCAACGAGCGCTCACACTATTAATCCGGGAGGCGCGATCAGCAATGGTTTTCTAGGTGCAAATATTGCGATCCACTGTACATACCGACCAGCAACATATGTGTTGCCCATCTGCTTTACGCATGGCCTTGCATTGATTTCCCAGTACTACAAATCAAGCACCTGTGTATGTTCTGCGATATTCTCTCTCCAAAGGCGTTGTATGGGTGTGTTGTGTTGCCACTTCAGACCCAAGATGTTTTCTCCCGGTGACCATGTACGGTACCACTCATGCACACTAGGTGCACATGTGTTGGCCACTGTTGAGCATGTGCAACAATTCAAAGTGTGTTATTCTCGTACCCAGAAGTTCTTTACCGTTCCTTTGGATCCTCAATAACATTTGTGTTGGATGAAACACATTGGCACCGCATCAACGCGAAAGTCGCTTCACACGTGTTCCCTTTGCTTGCGTCAGTGGAGGGTACCACAGTTTGCCTTGAGATACCCTTGCAATCTCCCCCCCCCCCCCCGGGACACCGTCACTTGGTGACCGTCTCCCCCCCCCACCCGGGAGACCGTCGCGCGCTACCCCGGGACTTTGCAAGGGGGGGGGGAGGGTAGTTAGCAGTGAGTGTTTTGTGTCACATGCCAACGACATTAGAGGGAACCCAGGTTGCGGTTGGATCGCGGTTGTTGTAGTTCCTCACTACGTCATGACATTGTGGATGTGACATGTCATGTTGGAGCTTGGCGTTTCCGCCGGGTCTTTGTTTGATTTCTGAATGGGCCAAATTGAAATTCACGTGGAAAACCAAAAGTTGCGCTTCATTGACACATTAGTCACGTGCAGGATGAATTTTGGAAGCTCGTTTCGACCCCTTCCGACCTGAATGACGATGATGATGATGAGGATGAATTTCAGAAGCCCCTCTCGTGCATTTGTGCTCCTTTTGTGCACGAAAGGGGGTACAGCTTCGTACACAAAGGGGGGTATGAAAACGGGGGGGTTCCGTATACCCCTATGTAAGAAAGCACCCCCCACATATATGAAAATGACCAAACCGGCCGCCATTAAATCCACCCCCAATGCATGGCTGCGAACAAAGCCTGCCGTTTCCTGTCGCCTTTTCTGTCGCTTTGCATCTCCATTGTGCCAATTTGGACCGTTATACCCCCCCCCCCCCAGTTCTCCCAGTTTGGGGAGATCAGGTTAGGCGCTGAAAGGGACGGGCTTTCCTGCAGTTGCTCAACTGGGGGATTATATCCGGGCTTGGCCCTTTTGTTGATGGCTGAGTGGGTTGCTGGTACTATGAGGGGGTGTTGCCTGAACCGTGCGCGCACCGTGCGCGCACCGTGCGTCCTTTTGCGTATTCTGTGTCCACCAGATCCACAATGCCTGAATCTGAGCTGCCCTTGCTTGTCGCCCGACTGCCTGTGTACTACCACCGCTCCAACGGGGATAGGGTGTCGGCCACTGTCGTTGACCCTTCTCCAAAAGGTGGGAGTCGCGTCTCTATTCGGTACGAATTGGGTGGTGAAGAGGTCTTGTACGAGCATGCACCCGAGGAGCGGTTGGAGTTTGCAATTGTGACTGCTGAGAGCCCCGATTCCCCCCAACCTATGCACCATGAGGCGCTGATGGACGCTTTGCTGGAGCCCCAATTACCTGAAGTGGAAGCTGAAGCCCCTAGAATTGATGATCATGAGCCAGAATGCTGTGGCGGATGAAATTGAAATTCCCGTAACCCAACCAGTGTCGTCGCTTGTGTTGTCGCCTGTGCATGGTTTGTTACGGAGGTGCGTGCAAGGTGCAGAAATTGGGAGCCTGGAACCTGTGACAAGCATCAGATTCAAAAAAAAAATTCCCGGTACGCCAATAGGGGCTGCAGGGTGCAGAAAATAGGACCCTGGAACCTGTGACAAGCATCAGACTAAAAATTGAAGAATCCTGGTATGCCAGTATGGACTGCAAGGTGCAGAAATCAGGACCCTGGGTGTGTTTCTATGGGGGCCATTCAGCGGGGTACAAGTTGGGCAACCATCCCAAAAACATTGAACCGTGCGCGCACCGTGCGCGCACCGTGCGCGCACCGTGCGGCAACGCCCCCTGAGGGTGCCCCGCACGTGGTGCAGGCACACGGTGCCATTGAGGCCCGGTTGGCGCAGAACGGTGGAAACATGGACTGTTGCTCAAAAGCGATCATATAAGCGATCATAGCCTTAGCATCACAAATTGGTGGCCAATTGTTGTGTTTGGGTGGAATCAACAATATTGGGGTCTAAGATTGGGCAGCAGGACATTACTGAGTTTTACTGTGAGCAGCTCTGGTCACCTTGCCACCGCGTCCCTGCCTGCAAAAGTGGGGCAGTAAACTGGCAATTGACACTTCTGCCTCAGCGCGCGGTGCGCTGAGTCACCCTCTAGGGGTGCCTTGCGTTGGGAGTGTTGGGGTTTATTTTGGTACATTATTCTTGCACAAAAACAGCGCAGTGACGTACGGCAGTGTACATTGTGGAGATACGAAAGCTTGTGGCTACATTGGAATGCCCCCTTCTGGAGCCCCAACCAAACATGTGCGTCTCCCTGGCCTCTCAGATGCTCCCACCCAAAACACTGGCCGCGGGGTCATGCATTCCGGCAATCACAACCAAAACAGTACCATTTAGTGAAAGCATACCCGGATTTTCCGCAGGACTGCACCATTTCCCACCAAGTCACCATCCTTTTCCTTGCAAACCCACAACACTTCTTCAGGCACTCGATGTCCATTATGAGCCACTCCCTTGTGCTGGTGCTGCTTATGCTGCTGCAAGACAGTTTTGCGGCGGATCTGGTTCTTCAACGAGTGCCATTGGGTGAAGGGCGGCTCCCATGCGTACCTGCCAGCTCCATCCTGGAGGTCCTTCACCCCTACTCACTGTCATGCCCCACTACGCAGACCCGCCCTTTCAGGCCCGATGAGCTCCTGCCCAGGCTGGACAACATCAACCTCCCCAACATCCTGGAGTGCCTCGCTCTGTACCCAGCTTTGCACTGCAGTATATCGGATCCGGATGCAGGTGGGAGCGTTGTCCACATGAACTTCTATCAGGTAGACCCGAACCCCTGCAGTGTCGTTGTGCAACGAGTGTTTCGGCCTGCAACCAGACCAGGCTTTGTTTCTAAGGAATTCATACCAAAGGGGGGGGGGTCTGGGGGGGGGTCCCACAAAGGGGCCGCTTATTCAAATCTCATTTTCCCTCAGCCAATTTTTGGGTCAAGATTATTTTTGGGCGGGTGGGCCAAAAGACCCCCGCCCTCTTATTAACAAAGTCTGAACCAGAGTTCCCCTGAGGAGCTCACCACTAGCTTGGTCCATCCTCCTATGAGACTCACGTTCAATTGTCAGCCAGGTGAGGTGACGTGGTTTCGGCGCCTCGGTCCCGCTGTCGCTCCGGAGGCGGCTGGAGGTTCACGTCACCACTGCCTTGACCCTTCTCCTCCCCTATTTGCAAACAGGGTCCCGGACCCCAATAGTGGTGGGTCCCCATTGGGTCCGACGTTCCACTTCCACCCGTCGAACGAATTCTTGGTATGCTATGACCCCTATTTTGTACAATTCAGGTAGGTTGTGCTGGTAGGTGAGTTGGTGAGGCATTGTATCAACAAATGGCCGCTGTTGTGACTTTCCCCTGGGCACAATCTAGAAACTTGGAACCAAATTTCGCCGTGGAATTTAAGAATTTGTACCAAATTTTGTCCATACCAAATTTCACCACTCCGAATTTCGCCTAATCCAATTCCCCCCTCCCCCCGGTACTGGCAATTTTTGCTTGTCAGTTCTGCTCTGCTTGTATGTGACTTTGGGTGGAAGGCACAGAACCCCCCCCCCCCCCCCGGCGCGCGTCAGTGCTGGAGTTGGCAAACCCAGCATGGACTCGGAGTGTGCATCTGCATGCACCTGGTCAACGGCAGGGGCAACAGCACCGTCTCCGGGACAGCCGACCCCCGGAGTGGTCAAACAAGACAAGTCATCCGGGGGCTCCATTGACACAACCAAAACACGTTTGGGCCCACGGAGGGTCAGAATGAGCAGTGGCGAGAGGCCAATAGGCGCCGCCAAAGGCAAACAATCAGATACCGAGGCCTTGTGCCAACCCCCCCCCCCCCCCGCGTTGTATATGAGGTACTGGAAATGATGAAACAGTTTGGCATGTTTTCTGGCCTCCTGCTCAACCTGGGCAAGTGTGGCATTGTGGTCAAAGGCAATCTCTCCAGCAGGGACCAACAGCATGTCACAGAGTCCCCAGGGGGCTCTCAGCTGTGTGGGATACAGATCCGACAGTCTGTTCGCTACCTAGGAGTGAAAATAGGCAACCTTACGTCGGACGAAGCCTTTGCCTCTTACCTTGGTGAGGCTCAGCGCAGAGCCTCCACGGTGGGCTCACTGGGCCTGTCCAAAAAAGAGGCGATTATTCTGCTCAAAACGTGGGTCCTTCCCACCTTGCTCCTGACGGCCAGGTCCTATTTCCCGTCTGAACACACTATTAAGTCACTCAAAATAGTGTTTCAAACCGCGCTCGGGGTAGACAGTTGGGGGGTGACGCTACGAGAACTGGCGCAGCACCCGGAGTGTGGGGGGTTCCAGCTCCCCACCCCCAAATGTTGGCTTCACGCTCAGTTTGGACTGTCCTTCCACAAGTTTTTGCAGCACCCTGAAGTTTTCACTGAGACAGTCACCTCCCCCTTCAGAACTTGGTGTGCCAAGTATGGCGTCTGCCTGCATGCCTGGGCGTGGCCCTACATTCAGCTGGGTCCTGTCCCGTACAAGACATTTGGCTACCTTGCGTATAGCTTGAAATCGTTTTCTATTGCTCGCAGGTACATCCTTGACGGCCTCGCAGATCCTACGGCTCAGGGACAGTTGCCACTGTGGCACTCGGCGGTTTTCAAAAATGCCAAACACCTCACCTATTACTGCACGGCCCTGATAAAGAAGAGCATACTCACAGTTCAGGACCTGTATGGTCCTGACGGACGGATCCCGGCCCATCTACTCAGCAAAATAGCTCCAACTTGGAAGGCGGTATATGAGGTGGGGCTTGCCAATTTCATGCATCATCAGCCCACAGACTGGTCCCCCCCCTCGGTGTGGGCGGGGGCCTGGGCCAAAACGGATACACTCAAACGCCTGGCCCCGGACCCGGAGACAGTCACACGACGCTCACCGGCAGTCTGGAAGGCCTTTTGGCGATCGAAGCTGCCGCCCTCTATTGTAGATTTTGTGCACCAGGTTCTTTGGCGAAAACTGAAAGTGGCTGAGCGCCTTTCTCCCTGGACGCAGGACTCCAGGTGCCCTGTCTGTGGTACCACTGAAACTATCGATCATGCCTTGAATAGCTGCAGGTTTCATATTATCATTTTCGACACACTAGACAAGTGCTGGGACACGGTGGTGGTTGACAACAAGCCGCATGCCGCACGTTCCCTCCCACTCCAGACCACGTTCTCTACCCCCTTGGGTATCATGATGTGGACGGCTCTGGCCGCCCACTGGTCATTCCGCAACTCACTGATCAGAGGGGGGATTGGCTCCTACGACGGCTTCTTGTCTGTATGGATTAAATTTGTAGCTCTTCTCGCAGTCTGGGAGCCACTCTCTCGCTACTCTGACGTCTTTTGGCAGTTTCATAAGTCTTTAAGTCATTTACTCACCCAGGGCTCCCTTATCACCACTAAGATTTGTTTTGAACCCTCGGAGCATGAACGGGAGGAAAGGGCACGGAAACGCAGCAAAAAAATGGAACGCAAGCATGAATTGGCAGGGTTGGCTCGAGAAGAAATAGCGTCCTTGCAACAACAAGGATATGTCGTTGTCTATACTGACGGCTCAGCAGAATGGGTACAGTAGGTGGGATGGGTGGGGGGGTATGGATGTTATGAACCCACTGAGAAGTGGGAGCACTGCTCTTACCTCCCCCCCCACCTCAGACAATCCATTAACCGCGCAGAACTACAAGCTGTCATCGATGTAGTGCACCACTACAGGGACAGGACACTGTCAGTTGCAGTTGCAACTGATTCAGCTTACGTACACGATGGCCTCCAAGGTAAGGCTATGCAATGGAAGGCCACAGGCTGGGTCACAGCAAGGGGACCGGTCATCAATGTAGACTTATGGGAAGAAATTTTAGACGAACTTTTACACAGCACTTGCAAGTTCCGGTGGGTTAAGGTGCCTAGTCACGTTGACATTGCTGAAAATGAACAGGCAGACAGGCTTGCTGAGCGAGGCAGGAAGCTGTCCCCCCTGTACAACACAGTGCACAGGGCGGTACGCCACCGTGTCACCCCGCCCTGCTCCCCCCCGGCACCCAGAACTCGCGCTGATGCCTCCACAGGCCCGCGCACGCGCGTGGAAATCACCCCGCTCCTGCAGCCAGACGATATAACCTCCCTCATTGAACGAATGAATCGCACACACACTCACCCAGAGGATCCTGTGAGACAGCTTTTTCCGGATGAACCAGGGACAGATTCAGAGGGTTTGGTGTCGTTTGATCAGGGCAGCCAGTCGGAATGCTCCACCATTGAATCGCCTAGGCACGGCATTGTTGACGACTACCTCTCTGATGGTAGTCCGAGCGACCGCTCCCTCTCCTCAGATAACGAGTTCAGCACGGATGTCAGCTCCACCAGGAAACGACGGAAGTAGAATCGGACTTGAGAACTTCCTTCCCCCCTGAGAGAGTCACGCCATCGAGAAATGAATGATACAAGCGCCATCTTTTGGTTAGGGGCATGTGACTGACTAGCGCCATTGCCCTTTTCGGCGAATTCCGCTTTGCGGCGTACAGTATCATCCATATAGTACAATGGTTTCATCAGTGGCCCTGGCGCCGGACGGCGGGGGTTCGATACCCGGAGCGTGGCCTGTGGCGGCTCGCAATGGGTAGTTCTTGTGTTGTGACAATAAATACTTGGGTTCCAACTAGGAGGATTTTATGCAGTATTGCACTGAAGCATCAATGATTTAGCGCCTCTTTGGATAAGAGGCATGGACGGTCTAGTGGTATGCGCCATGGCTGGCGCTTGTCATGGTCGGGGGTTCGAACCCCGGTTCGTCTGTCCGTCCAGCACCGGTACCGCCGGCGCGTCGGGTGGCGTGTCTCCTCATCGTTTTTATCTAGTGATGGGTTTAGCACAGGGACTCAGCAAAAGCAAAGCCCCAGCCACAACACACCTGCAGCAGCGCGCTCCGCCACCGGGGCCACTTGCGGCGCCGGAACCGCATCTCCTCCTCATACTCCTCTTCAGCGAGGAATCGAACCTTCATCTTCAGGTCAGCGACCGGCTGCATTGCCGCTGCGGTACACGACCAAAAGCCCGCATTATGTACACCTGCCCATAGGAATGCTCTGTCTGAATGGATGATATGAATCAGAGGCTGGGCCTGCGGCCCCCTCACAGCCACGTTATCGCCACAGTGTCTGTAGTTATATGAATGAGATAGAGCCTAACACACACACACACCACTGACCCTCTCTCTATGAGTGCTGACGGACGACATGACAGGTTGGCCGATTGAGAGCCAGCGTATCGCAAGCCTGTCCAGTCGCCTGTGGACCTCAACCCCCCAGTACGTTAACATGCAGGCTAGAGGTTTTGGCCGACAAAACACGGCCAGAAAAGGGTAACTAGGCAAACATCAGTGCAACCTGTACATACGCAAAAGTGCTCTTGGAACCAACGTATCAATGGAACTGCCGAACATTGCTGCATATGCATACCAGGACGTGCATGTGTGGAGCGCTTTGTTGACCTGCTTGCGGCCCCGCGTCACTAAGCAATAGCCTGGTTGGGATCCTAGACCCCTTTCCCCCCCCACCCTGCGGAGGTCCAAAAGATTGGGGCGGGGGTGTTAGTGTAACAACTGCACCTGAGCGTCCCGCATGGTTCTCTCTGACACCTGCAGCTTGTTGACACCGATTGATGGTCCATTTGGTCCATAGCACCCGCCTGTATTCTATTCGTGCCTGGACCCGTGTCACTCATGATCAGGTTGGGCATAGTGACATGGCCGCATACGAAAATGGATCACATGTGATCGTCAACCCGGAATATTTGCAGTGCGACAACGAATCTGTGGCCTCGGTGTCCACTGGCCCGGGAGTAGACGTGTCCATGAACATGCGCATCAAGGGCGACTGTGCGGGGCACATCCACACGAACGTATCGCAGGTCTGTATCGCACACTGCACTGCGCATGTTCAGTGGATGCCCTCAACCGCACGCACATACGCAAGAGCACACACATCGCACCCGGTTTGGGGGGAACGGCTCGCGCGGTGCACGCGATGCATTTACGCGGTGCCCTGTGCGGGGGGGGGGGGGGGGGGGGCTGGGATTCGTGGCACTTCAGGTTCGCGTGGGAAGGTTCGCGCTTCAAATTGACCGCGAAATTTCCCACGCGAATTTCGGGGTTCTCCGCAAATTTCTCGCACACCAGCAGTACACATGATGGACTCTGGCGGGGGGCACCACCCAAAGTCCAAGGGGCTCCGCGACATTTCCCACAGCGAAATTTGCCTGCGCAAATTTGACTTGGCGCGGACCCCCCCCCCCCCCCCCTCCCCCTGTGTCCCCCGACGGGTGCTGCGTGGACCCCCAACGCAATGTTCACACGGACGGTGTACGGCGTCCTCGTTCCGTTTCTACAACATGTGTTCATTCAGCGCGCTCCTGCCCGTCAGTGTTTTATTTGAGATGAGCTGTTGGTGCATGTGGCATGGCAAGGCAAGGGCGAGCATCACAGCCAAACCCCATACTTTGTGATACCATGGGCATTATTGTTGTTTGACAGCGGGTATTTTGATGCTTCTTTCACATTCGGGATATTGTATATTTGGATTCTCACCCAGGTTCACCAATTTTTATCCATTTTTTGCTCGTTTCCACCACATCCACTCCTTACTAGGTTGATTTCTCCCCACCATGGGGACCCCAAGAAAGCAGGGGTAATGTAGCCATATTGATTTCTCTCCACCATGGGGACCCCCATAAGGCAGGGGTGATGTAGCAAATACTGAGTTTGCGCTTCGTTCTTGTGACATGAGGCAGAAACGCCGTCCAAACCGCTTGCGGCTTGGGGACTCATTACCATAGTGAAATCTATGGGAAAGGTAAAGGCAAAGTACCGTTTGTTAAGTACAATACAAATGATATTTGGAGTTGTTGAATTCACAGCTATTGTCTAATTATGCAACGTGCTTTGTAGGGAAGGTGCGCAGTCCATCATGGCCTATTTGGGGGGCCTTCTCCATCAGAGGGTAAATCTCAGGCTGAAGTCGGGATAGTTAATAGAAAGGTAGCGCGCCGAGTGGTGTTGAACAAGATAATGACAGTGCATTCGACGCTAAGATTGTGTGGGCAAAGAGTGTGCGAACAAAGACCACAAGCAGTTCCATCCATGATATACTTCCCCTGACCATCTTCTGGAGTCAGTAAAAAAAAATATACTTCCCCTGATCATCATCAGAAACGTACATGACATGTAAAAAAAAGGAACCTGTGCACAAAAAGCAAAGGACACAGCAAAGTTGTCGCGCCGTTGCCCAGGTCAATACAAACGATGCCCAACTATTTGTCAAAAACGGAGTACAAAGTAATTCGGATACCCTTTGGGTACAATGTGGTGACAGTGGTGGGGTGTACCTGAGCAAAGACGGCACGTCGTGGCAAAAAGAAGGACGAACGGAGTGTGGCACACCAGCAAATGGCAGTTGTCAGACACACTTTGCAGCATGGCCCTGTGGCACAGGAAGGAACCGTTCAGTCATCTTCAAGTGTGGGCAAAAAGGAGTCTCATTGTTCTGCATAATTGTGTACACCAGTATGGTTCAGCATTGACAGCAAGGGTCACCTGCAGGCACGTAAGAAGGGCAAAGCAGAACAATTGCAGAAAAATTGTGGAAAATTGCGATAAATTGCAGAAAATTGCGGAAAATTGCGAAATTGCGGGAAATTGCGGACCTCAACCCCCCCCCCCCCCCCCGGCTGCAAGGGGTTTGACAAACAATTCAACCCCTTGAGGTAGGGTGCGCGAATAGCCCCAAAAAGGCCCAAAAGGGAGGGTATGTGGCGTTTTCCCCTATATACAGGCCTGCGTGGCAACCTTTGCAAGGTGATTTTGGGTCAACGGCAAGGGGCCATATGGGGGGGGGGGGGGGGCGACGGAGGACACCCGAAGTTGGGACCCGGGACCCCCGCCATGGGTTAGGGGGTTCATATACAAGAAAAAAGTTCTTCAGGACCCGGTCCAAATACACACACAGCAGGAACAATACGCAAAGAAGTTTTGACCCCCCCCGCCCCCTCAAAAAAGGGGTACCGAGGTGCGGGGGGGGGGGTACGGGGGTCAAACATCGACATCTGTGAACACGTTGTCCAGTGTAGTTTGCATTTGTGTGGTGTGTTCGTCCAATGATGATATAACCTCCCTGTCCTGTATTCTGTCCTGATCTGCTACGAACGTCCTATGCTTTCCTATGTTTTTCACCATGCCGATTCCAGCCAAATTGACGTAAGAGGTTCAGACCCCAGTTTGGCAAAATGATTTTGTGAGTGGGTGGTTTGGAAAACGGTTACACAGGTGACGGCGATGTAGCATACCGGAAAAACACCACGCACACACGCCACAGAACGCGGGTTTGAGCCCCGGTCGGTCTGCCACGGAGCTGTTGCTTTTACCTTTTGGTGCTTGGAAATTGGGGGTGGTCTCTGCAAGGCACGCTTAACCGGCACAGTGGGAGGGGAAAGAGCTGACCCATACAGGCCAAGAAACATTTGGTAGCCACTAACCACAGCGAACCCAAGGCAACATTCGGTCCTCGTCTGAGGTATGCTGCAGTGCAGCAAGTCAAACAATGAACTGAGGTTTGTGAGGATGACCACATGCCTGTGACACGGGGGTATATGTGAGCTCTTTATTCGTTGCTTTATGGCCCCGGTTGTCTAAGCTACAGCCTTGTCTTTGCTACAGCGGGCGTAGGGACCGTATTAATTCCGTACTTAATTTGTACCCAATTTAATTCGGTACGAAGTGCAGTGCAACCGCTTAAGACATGGTTTTCGTGACAAATCTGCCAATTACATGGAGTCATGGACACATTTGTTGTGAGTGTTTGCCCACTTGAACCCACAGAGCTCTGTTTTTGGGGATATTTGTGCATTATCTTCCCTTTTCTTGGTGCTGGCGTGTGTGCCGGTAGTTGTATGTGTTGCGTGCAAGCTACGGCCTTGTCTAAGCTACAGTCGGCGTAGGGACCGTATTAATTCTGTACTTTTGTTTGGGGGGGGGGGGGGCATCAGGTGCAGACCAGCCGTGAGGGGGAAAAGGACATATGGTGGATGGCTGGGACAGCACGTGGAGGAACAGGGCACCTGGGCCTCACGCACACAGAAACACAGCGAGGCAGGCTACGGACGGCCTGTGGACAGAGGCGCGTGGACAGCAAAAACAGTCAAACGACCCCGCCAACAACCAGCACATCCTCGATACGCCAATTATTTGACGCGCAAACGGCACACCATGCCACATTCAGCACAGCCCCAACACACCAACTACTGGGCTCCGCGAACGCGGAAACGCCACCAGCAAGAGCACCGGCCGCAGCGGTAGACAGAAAGCAGCGACCCGACGCAACATGCGAAGGGAAGAACGGGTGACTGTCCAGGGCCCCGTAAAGGAGCAACAACCAGACGGAATGTCGCACGGGGGGGTAGGATTCTCATTTTCAAAGCGCCTCCCATCTTTCCAGGCCACCTTTGCGTACAATGCCATCCCCTGTCTATTTGGATGACATGGTTTCACCTTCTGGCCGGGCATCATCTCAGGCGTCCCTGAACTTCAGCGACGTGAGTGATGGAATCAGTTCAGAGGACCCCTCAAGTGCGTCACCCTGCAGTCCATTGTCACCCTGCAGTCCTCTTGATCAGCCACAGACCATCCATGTGGCAAAAAGTCCAAAGCAAGATGCCAGCCAAGCAGTTGCTGACAGGAAGAAGAGGGGTCGCAAGATGCCCCTTTGCCTTGACTATGTGAATGGCAAATGCACATCGAGCCGGGGATCATGCAGGTCAGATGTACCACAAGTAGAAGGGTTAGAGGACAAGAAGTGGCAGGAGCAAAGACAGCTGGTAGAGTAGAGAGCCCCCGATTGTAGTTCCCTCCCCTGCCCAACCCCCTCGCAGCGGGCTGCGGAGTCAGTTCAAAGAGCCACAGGTACCCAAGCGACTTTTTCCTCAGATCATGGTAGTGGGCAAATGAGTGCAGTGCCAGGCCATTGCACTGTGACAATTTGCGTCCACCCGTTATGCATGACCCCTGGCGAATGCATTGGACACTGCTGGGGCACCCATTGCCGATGCATTGGTATTTGCACACCGCCTCTGGCACAACACTTTGTGCGCGCAAAGTAGGTGACAGCAATGCATTGGCTGCTGGGTTTGCTATTTTACTGGAAGTTTTGACAACCAGTCCTGCTCTAACCCCGACACCACTGCCTGCCTTCTTTAGGCTTTGGGTGTCCGATGGCGGTCTCACGAGGGTTTAAGAAAGATTTAGCTGCCGAGTACGCAATTGCAGGAAGGAGGGGCGTCATGTGCGCATCTGTATGCGTAATGTGTTCTCAGTGTAAGTGCGGGTGTATGTTTCAATCATCGTTGTCCGATGCACGTCTAGTGTGTGAGACCTTGTAAGAGGGTGGCCTTTGGCATCCCCGCCAGGCAACGGAGCCCAGGCCGGTCTGTGGATTCCCCCCTCTTCGGCATATTGTCATCCAGTCTTGACCATGTGGGCTCATGATAAGAGGATGTTGTGCGCTGTGCCTGCGCTGTGCACAAATTCAGCTGTTTTGGATCACTGCAGCTGGAAGTACACTTTCTTTCTCAAAGTATGCCACCAAGTCACAAAAATGCTATCCTAGCAGGCTCCGGAACCAACCTCAAAATCACCGATCATCAAAAAAGGCCTCGTTCACATCTGCTGATTCCCAAAACAATGCATGTGCCAATTATTATGTGTTCATCCCGATGGTGCACGTTGATCACGTGCCGTGCACGAATGCCCCCTAACAGAGTGTACACCGCCTCCTCCTTGCCTGCATCCACCTGCCTTTGGGACATTGCAGGTACTACCACCCGGAGCCCAGCGAGATAAAGCAAAGCCTTTCAGTGAAAAAGAGCAGCATTTGTAAGTTCTGGGCGCTCACTGGCTTCTGCAAGTTTGGCCAGAACTGCTGGAATCTGCACCCAAGCCCTGAGGGGGCGCCCACCAGCAAAATCCTGGAGCCGCTGACAAAGAAGTTCAAGTCATGGGTCCTCAGCCAGCAGCCCTGTGCGCCGGAGGAGCCACCCAAGGCCGCCGATCTCTGCGACGCCGGGGCCCAAACTGCAATATGTGCTCCCCCGCAGGGCGAGCCCCTGGCCGGCCCAGTGACCTCTGGCTGGCCAATGCTTTGGTTCTTTTGGGCCAGCTCAAAGCGCAACCGGAGCTTGTCCTGGTGTGCCTGTCTACGACCCTGACTCCTGCTTGTCTGTGCCATCCCCCTGTTTTTGCTTCTGCCCTGCCCCTCCCTTTTTTTGCCATGCCTCTCCATGCTTTTGGGGGAGTATTAGTGCGCCGGGCATCTTTTTTTTGACCATGCCCCACCCGTGCCTGTTTTTGCGGCCCCTCACCAAACCATCTGAAGAACCTTCTCGCCGTGTCTAAGAATCTGGCCCATCCTTTGCACCCAGTTTATGACGATGGCAAGGGTGGTGGGTGGAAGTGGTGGGAGTGCCATTTTGTGTTGTTGAATTCTCATATTTCGGCTTCTGCAAGGTGCGTTGCAGGGAAGGTTTGCGGTCTGGTGCGGTCTACCTGGGGGGGTTTCCTCGGTGAGGATCAACTTGGGGCTAGAGATAGGACACTTAATACAAAGGTAGCGCGCCGGGCATGCGCCGGGCGCGCACCGGGCAAACATTCCCCCTTTGCCTTGTCCCTCCGGGCAAGACCCCACCCCTCCCATATCCCAGCGGTCTCTCTGTGCGCCCCTCTCCTACGGAGCGAAATTGTGGAGACTATGAGCGTTATGGACATGAGCGTGAAGGTGCGAGACTGGCTCTCCCAGTGAAACACTGGCATTTCCTTTACAAAGCGTTGTGCAACAGACTACTCTGGGGCAGACATGCAACAGAACAAAAAAATGGAAGGAGGACCCCCCCCCCTCCCCCTCTTCCAATGCAGGTGGAAGCCTGAGATGGGGGCCTAGAATTTTTTTGTAGGTTGACAGTTTCCGGTGCACGAGCGTGAATAAGTGCCCGGTGGTAGCATCTCTCAATGCTGAAGCTTCTTGGGTGCACAAGTTTGCAAGGCAGTCTGAATGATCTGTAGAGTGTGCTTTGTCCGGAGAGCACCAGGAATCAACAGCAACCATCCACAACCCACTAGCACAGCACTATAGGCCAAAACATTTTTCCGGTGCCGAAACCTTTCAAGCAGCAGTTGTCAAGGAGGAGGGTCAACCTTTGGGGGGGGGGGGGGGGGGGGCTCCCAAGGGGTCTAGGGCACAACCTGCTTATGCAGTTTTCCAGCCTCGGCAGCTCAAAAATGGAAATTTCCGGAACTGGTTTTTTGATACTTTGACCATCCAAAATGATCAAATATCCTATGTAAAGCATGTTTTAGCCCCCCTTTATGTGTTTTTCACCCTGTTTGGGTGTGGGGGGTGGGGGTGGGGGGGGGGGGGGTGGGGGCTCCCAAGGGGTCTAGGGCACCACCACCTGCTAATGCCGTTTTCCCACCTCAGTAGCTCAAAAATGGAAATTTCCGAAACTGATTTTTTTGATACTTTGACCATCCAAAATGATCAAATATCCTATGTAAAGCATGTTTTTAGCCCCCCTTTATGTGTTTTTCACCCTATGTGGGTGTGGGGGGCGGGGGCTCCCAAGGGGTCTAGGGCACCACCTGCTAATGCCGTTTTCCCACCTCAGTAGCTCAAAAATGGAAATTTCCGAAACTGATTTTTTTTGATACTTTGACCATCCAAAATGATCAAATATGCTATGTAAAGCATGTTTTTAGCCCCCCCTTATGTGTTTTTCACCCTATTTAGGTGTGGGGGGGGGGGGGGGGGGCTCCCAAGGGGTCTAGGGCACCACCACCTGCTAATGCCGTTTTCCCACCTCAGTAGCTCAAAAATGGAAATTTCCGAAGCTGATTTTTTTGATACTTTGACCATCCAAAATGATCAAATATCCTATGTAAAGCATGTTTTAGCCCCCCCTTGTGTGTTTTTCACCCTATTTAGGTGTGGGGGGGGGGGGGGGGGGGCTCCCAAGGGGTCTAGGGCACAACCTGCTAATGCCGTTTTGCCACCTCAGCAGCTCAAAAATGGAAATTTCCGAAGCTGATTTTTTTGATACTTTGACCATCCAAAATGATCAAATATCCTATGTAAAGCATGTTTTAGCCCCCCCTTATGTGTTTTTCACCCTATTTAGGTGTGGGGGGGGGGGGGGGGGCTCCCAAGGGGTCTAGGGCACAACCTGCTAATGCCGTTTTGCCACCTCAGCAGCTCAAAAATGGAAATTTCCGAAGCTGATTTTTTTGATACTTTGACCATCCAAAATGATCAAATATCCTATGTAAAGCATGTTTTAGCCCCCCTTTATGTGTTTTTCACACTATTTGGGTGTTGGGGGGGGGGGGGCTCCCAAGGGGTCTAGGGCACAACCTGCTTATGCAGTTTTCCAACCTCGGCAACTCAAAAATGGTTGTCCCTCTCCCCTCTTCGAGGTGCCTTGCCGAAGGCAATAGAATTTTTCCGGTGCCGAAACCTTTCAGGCAGCAGCTGTCAAGGAGGAGGGCCCACCCCCTTCCCTCAGACCCCCATCCCCCCCCCGGGTCCAAACCCCCCACCCCCACCCCTCCTCCGCTCCAATGCGTGTCTGCTCCGGGGCCATGGCAGTAGCATGCCGCAGCACCCTAAAGCTTTGCCACTGTACTTTTCCCCGTGTGGCACCTGCAGGAGGGCGGAGACAAACAGGGAGGGCTTGGGGTGGAGCAGTGAGGAGGCAGGGGCTCTTGATTCACAGGAACAGTTACACCAAGACATCGCGGACGGCACTGGCCTGTCCTACCAGGAGCTGCTGCCCATCTTCCACTTGCACGCCCTTTCCCGGACGGATGCGCGGCGGGCCTACATCCGGTTTGTCGCCCGCGTGCGCCGGTGGTTGCCAGATCACGAGCACGACGCACTGGACGAATTGGTCTGCGCTTCCCTAAAGGCGTCGATCATGGACGTCCTCCAGGGGTTCGGATCTGCGGGCTGTGTACAGCTCCTGCGCGCCCGAGGGGTGAGAAGCGTCAACCTGCTGACCGAGGCCCTCGGACACGGACTCGTGAAGGCTGCGCAGGTGAGGGACATCCTGTCCCTTTTGGGTGATGGTCTCGGTGACCAAAGCCCTGGGCAGCAGGATCTCCGGGTGCTTCTGCTGAGCCATTTGCTGCGGGATATCTTGGAGGTGTGCCTTGACATGGAGTTGTTGGAGTTGTGCCGCAACATCCAAAGCGTCTCGCAGTCCGCCTGCCTGCACGGGGACACGGAGATAGCCTTGGGATGGTGCCTCCGTGTGCCCCTTCGCGTCGCGTCGGATCCAGCCTGAGGGTCCCCCCTTCAGTCTGCCTTCAACAATGTGCCGTGAGGCTGCTATTGCACTCCGGGCACTGCTGCGCCACTCACACAAGAATCGCCAGTCTCTGACAGGCCCGTGTGCACATGTTGGAGCGATGGGACAGTCTCTAGCGTCTGCGTCCAACGACCGGAATATATCCCGGAACCACCGGAATATATCCCGGAACCACCGGAATATATCCCGGAACCACCGGAATATATCTCAGAACCACCGGAATATATCCCGGAACCACCGGAATATATCTCAGAACCACCGGAATATATCCCGGAACCACCGGAATATATCTCAGAACCACCGGAATGTATTCTGGAAGCACCGGAATGTATTCTGGAAGCACCGGAAAGGAGTAAAAGCCTGCAGCTGTGAGCCGGTGCCCCGCGGCAGGCAGTGCGCATGCAGTGCAGCAACGTTCCCAGTAACCACTGATATCTGGGATTTAGAGCCGGCAAAGATTTTGCGCGTGGCCGTGAGTCGACGGCGCCTTTCTGCTCCCATTGCCTTTTACAAGCAGCCATTTGGATCTCCACGCCCAAGTGCGATTCTTGTTGACTCTCATCGCCAACACTTTCACACACGCGGGCTCTGCCGCCTGACATACGCCGCAATCTCAGACCTGCGTGCAAACACAGTCCCCACCCCCTTTGCGACCCTTCTCCCTCGAGGTACGCCATGCGTCCAAACAGAAATCCATTCCGCAGCCTCGGGGCCGTGACTCTTTCCGAAACGCTGGTCTGCGCCAGATTCCGACGGGTGTAGCCATGTCCGGTCCCAATTTCCTTGCCGTTGCAGATGCTCTTCCGCCTGCCTTTTTGTACTGCGCTGTAAGTTGGGGTGACGTCCCCGTCCACAATCCTGGCACACGTTAGGATCGATTGTGGACGGGGTTTGCTCCAAACCCGATGCCATTTCTGCTCCACTGCTCCACCATGTATTGTTTGTTTGCCGTCGAACTTGCAACCAGTGTTGCCCCGATTTGCCAGCGTCCATCACATCAGACCTGATTACATGGTGCTGGGTCCTACTGACTCATGCAATGCATGCGGCTAGTTCCCAGAGTACTGGTTGTGATGTGGGCGGGTATTACTCAGTGGTACATGGCATGGGGCTAGACCCTAACAAAACTTGGATCCCCTGCCGGACACCAGTGGCACGTCTGCCCAAGGCCACTGGGCTATCGTATCACCCCATGCTCTCACAAGCATGCCGCGTACCACGACTGAAGCACATTTTCTGCGTGCACAATGACAACAGATGTGTTGCTTCGCACCGTGCCTCACAACCCTGAGATCTCCAGTCCGCACACGCGTGGTCAGGGGAGCATGTGCCACACGTTTGCCAGGCATGTGCCCCCATCCGTGTTCCTCCCCCTCCGCATCCGTCAAGTTGAATTGCCCCAGTGCCTGCCCTTGACGGTGTGCCATACACTTGAAACTAATGCATACCATCCACAGAATGGGAGTGGCAAACACATGGACACCACACAGGAAACTGTCATACAGATTGCTCCCGCAGGAGGTGACAAACACAGGGTGTAGCTGAGCCCTCATTTCCGCATTCAGAAGGTGTGGAATTCGCTCCGCCTCTCCCCGAACAAAGCACATGAGAGTGATATCCAAGGAATTCGCCACACAAGAACCACCAGTACACACGCAAAGACACGGCGGACATCAGGACCAAAATAACCGTTTTTTTGGCCTTTTTTTTTGCAACAAAAAGTGTCATTGTAAAGACCCAAGTTGTTAAATTCCAAAGGCCCGTTCGCAAACCTGGCCAGAAAACAAGCAATTTGCATTGTGTAATTTTACATTTGCGATTTCAAAATTTGGCGCCTTCAAAACGCCGTTTTTGGATCGTTCTTGGTATTTTTAGGCCAAAATGACAGATTTTTGGCCAAACTGATGCACTGCTATACAAAGTGTAGACCATACAGTCTTCAGCTGCCCGTCCTACTGTGACTGTGGCAGCTGCCCCTCCTACCCCCCCCTCCCTTGTATAAGCTACGCCCTTGTCCAAGCTACAGTAGGCGTCCTACTGTGACTGTGGGTATGAAACAAGACCGAACAAATATTGATATTTTTTTTTTGATTTGATATGATTTGATATTTGATATTCGATATATCGATGGCGATAAAATGGTAATGATGTGATAAGCCAACAAAGCCAAAGTTATAACGGCCACTGTGCCACACCTGTGGCGTCGCGCCCTGCGCCACGCCCGGTGCATGCGTTGCAGTAGCAACGCAGTAGCAATTCCTGGGTGCAGCGCCTACCCTTTCCCCTGCGGACAGTAGTTGCTCTTGAACATCCCTTGGCGAGGGGACCGCCGCCTCGGCAAGAATGGTGGGTTTGGGGTTGTGTTGTATTTCTAATGTCGGTAGCATTGGTGCTTTGTGTTGTCAATGCCATCTGTGCATTCATGTTGATGCATTTCTCCATGTGTTCCTCGGAATGCTTCGATTCAGAGGGCACTGTTGTCCAGGGTGTCCCTTTTGAGCTTGGTGCAATTGTCCACCACCTCTGGGCGCTCTTTTACTATAAGGCACCATCAGTGTGCCTTTGTTGCGTGCATACCACCAATGGGGGTGCAGACTGTGCGCCTGTGCCCATCCCTCCAGGGGCAGATGGGCGACGAGGGGACCGCCATGTTGGCCATGGCTTGGGGTTGTGAGGGAAGCGTCACGTGGTGGTGATTACTGTCCAAGGGGGTGGGGCGTGGCAGATGCATCCAGCCTCCGCTCTTGCCATACAGCGGGCGGACCACCCCCTCTCCTCCTCAAACAGAAGGTGCGAGTGCAGTGCTCCATTGCTGCGCTGTCGCTCTGAGCACTCTGTTGCAGTGGCACACAGAGTTGCGATGGATACTAATGTTGAGCAACCCTAACCCCCCCCTCTGCAGCATGGCGTAAAACTCAGGAGTCTTCAGTGACGCAGTATGTGCGTTGCTCAGGTGCACCCTCATAGGGCCCCAGTTGTGAGCAGTAAGACAAAAATTCCACTGTCACCCACAGAACTGCATCCAGCCCCCCCAAAAGCCTTTAGGCGTGGCCGTCTCCCACTGCATAACCTGGTTTCAGACTCAGCTAATCCTCACTACGTGTCAGATCTGCTACCACAGTCATTTGCGGGATCATCGTAGCACTGGACAGCTCTGAACCTTGATTCCGAGAGGTTATCTCGAGTACCATATCTCTCCGGGACGTCCGATTTGGCGTTTTCAGGGGTGGGTGCCATTGTCGCCTCATTTGTGCCCGCTGAGTGTCCCGAAGGGCGGGGTATGTGGGGTATATTCGGAAAGCCCTTGAAAAGGGCTATTTGGAACACCCGGGTCTGCATGCTGTCCTGACGACATGTTTGAGATTTTCGTCCCTTTTGTACGATGCCCGTGTTGCTTGCTGCCTCCTTTTGTCAACAGGCAGCTACCATGTCTGCCACCTGGACGATCAGCGGAAGCCTGTTTTCATCAGAGATGAGAAAATAAAGTGGTTGGATTTTGGCAAGACACCTGACCCTGAAAACCCTGAGGCCCATCCCGGTTTTGTTTGGGTGAAATCAGGGTACAGTGAGGCCATTCCATGATGCAAGGTCCAGCTCACCAAACAGCGGAGTGTGGACCTCACAACTGACGGCCTATGGGCCATGCCCCTGAACACAGGGTGGGTGCCAGTGAAGGCACGCAGGCTGCAGGATTGGGAAAAATTGAAGAGGTATGTTCCCAATCACAAGCAGGGGGATGTATGCCCCAATGGAGTCCCAGCCCTTGTGGAAAGGGGCAACAATGAGAACGAATCGGATTCGGAATAATGAGTCATCCTTGGAGCATTGCCTGTGCCCTGTGCGTTGTCCTTTTTACAGCTCCGTGCTCAAGATTGTGACCACGTACCCCCCCCCCCCAAACCCATACATTTCTGAAACGGCCTTTTCGCACAGATTTCAAAAAGCATACACATACCCCCCTCCCCCCCCCGAGGTAACGACATTTTGGTGCATTAGACCAAAAGTTGAGAAAACCCTGCCGAAATGCAAATTTGCTCCGTGTTGGCACCTTCTGGATGTCCCAGAGAGATATGATGAACAGGATTACACCAGCTCATCTTGGTCTGGACAAAAAAAAAACTCTGAATGGCTTGTACCCTTCTGCCCCGCTGGGCTATTGTGATGCACTCTATTGAATTTGCCCGCCAAGTAGTCCGGCCAGTTCAGGTATTCAATTTGCTTGACTCCATTTTGTCACCTTCTGCCCCCTTGTGCTATATGGCACGATTTACAGGTTATGAACGATCAGCTACTGTTGTGTCGGTGGTCCACTGGATACAGCCGCTGTGCGTACTACACAAAATCCCAATTGATTGCCTTTTGGGTGCAACAGCATACGCTGTACTAGACGGTGTACTCTACACAGCAGATGTGAAATGTACAAACCCCATTCAACACATTCACTTTGTGGGGGTGACATTGTCAGATCTCAAAGACACCAGACTCCAGGATCTTACCTGAGCACCTACCTGAGCACAAAAGATGCACTCTATTGAATTTGCCCTCTGGGCCTTTGATGAAGGTTCTGTGGTCCACTGGATGCCGAGCCCATAGTTTCCGTTCGAATGTTTTCTTTTTCTGACTGCCGATCGGCGCGACAGCGGTAACTGTACCGCCCCTCCCCGCCCTGTAATAGCTACGCCCTTGTCCAAGCTACAGCGGGCATTGGGACCGTATTAATTTGGTACCTTGGTAATTCGGGACCGTACTAACCAGGCACCCAATTTGATCCGGTACAATTCGGCCTTGTCTAAGCCACAGTAGGCGTAGGTACCGTGCTAATTTGGGACTTTTCCGTAGCTATTACACGGGGGGTACTCAATGGTGTTATCCTGCAGCAGGTACCCCCCCCCCCCTTGTATAAGCTACGCCCTTGTCCAAGCTACAGTAGGCGTAGGGACCGTAATAATTGTGTACGTAATTTTAATTGCGTACGAAATGTAGTGCGGCCACATGAGACATGGGTTTGTTGTCACATTTGCCAATTACTTGGAGCCATGGACACATGCAACATGCCACATGCAAGGCAATTTGATTTCCAAGAATTTGAAGTTGCCTGAGCCCAAACCAGCCCCTAAGCCTCAGCCAAAGGCATCTTCAAGTGGTGAGCATGTGCGATTGTTCCGCATGGTGTATGATCGCAAGAAGGGTTTCCAAGCTGAACATTTGTAGGCTTCGCATTCTTCATTGCTTGTGCCAACATGGGTGGAAATTTTCATGTTCCCAAGGCTTCCTTGCGTTTGCATACACTTGGAAATGTGGGCAGAGGTCAAGGTGCACTCATACCATGCGCGCGCACGTGTGTGTTGGTAATTGTATGTGTTGCGCGCAAGCTACGCCCTTGTCCAAGCTACAGTGGGTGTAGGGACCGTAATAATTCCGTACATTGGCGTAGCTTATACAGGGGGGGGGGGTATGAATAGGGTCCAACCTTACCTGAACATTGTGCCCCATCCCTCTCTGGTACTGATATTGTATGCAATGCAACCCGCTGATTCATCTCAGCCCTCAATCTTCACACCGCTGTCTTTTTCAGCCGACACACAATGGGAAGCCTATCCCCGCCCTGTAATAGCTACGCCCTTGTCCAAGCCACAGCGGGCATTGGGACCGTATTAATTTGGTACCTTGGTAATTCGGGACCGTACTAACCAGGCACCCAATTTGATCCGGTACAATTCGGCCTTGTCTAAGCCACAGTAGGCGAAGGGACCGTGCTAATTTGGGACTTTTCCGTAGCTATTACACGGGGGGTACTCAATGGTGTTATCCTGCAGCAGGTATGAATAGGGACCAACCTTACCTGAACATTGTGCCCCATCCCTCTCTGGTACTGATATTGTATGCAATGCAACCCGCTGATTCATCTCAGCCCTCAATCTTCACACCGCTGTCTTTTTCAGCTGACAGACAATGGGAAGCCTACGAGCATGGTAGTCTCCCACTGCATAACCTGGTTTCAGACTCAGCTAATCCTCACGTGTCAGATCCGCCACCACAGCCATTGTGGGATGATCGTAGCACTGGACAGCTCTGAACCTTCATTCTGAGAGGTTATCTCGAGTACCATATGATGAACAGGATACGCCAGCTCATCTTGGTCTGGACCAAAACTAAAGCCAAACTAGCTAAACCAGACTATGTGTTGTCTGCATTGATTTTCGGAACGCACAATCTGCCCCAGGATCTTACCTGAGCACTTTTGTCGCACTCCCAGCCAGTTGGCTGAAGCCGCACACTTCGAAAGTCGAGAAAAAAAAAGAAGTTTTCGGAACGTACAAGTTGCATTTCTTATTACCATTATCTGATCATTATTTTTCATAACTCCACATCGCAGGAGAGAAACGCAACACACGCACCCTGTGGGGACTCAACGTTGCCTGGCCTCGGATACACTTGATTCCAGGGTCATTCCTGAGTACTTTCACTGCATTTGCAGTCGTCCAGGCTGAAGTCGTGCATTCCGAAAGTCGAGCAAAAAAACATCCCACATACGGGGGGGGGGGGGGATTTGGCAGGTGCGAAATGCGGAACGGCGAAATGTGGCACAGCAAAATTGTACCACATTTTGCCGTGGTATTGAAGGACTGAAGCCACATTCTTCCTTTTACCAAATCTATGCAGATTTTCTCTCAGTTACAATCCAGGGCACTGGGAACCTGTTTTGGCGAAAAATGATTTTACTTTGAACCCCGTTTCACAGGTGATTTATAATGTAAGTAGTTAGCTGAGTTGTTAAATTACTACGCCATCGAATGCGAAGCGCTGGGTTCAATTCCCAGTGTGCCCATTTTATGGAAAAATTGTACCACATTTTTCCATGGTACCTAAGATTTTGTACCAAAATTTCCCCTCACCGAATTTTGCCTTACCAAAATATGCCTGCACCAAAACCCCCCCCCCCCTCTTTGTATAAGCCACGGCCTTGTCCAAGCTACAGCAGGCGTAGGGACGGTATTCATTTGGGACCTAATTTGATTCGGTACCAAATGTAGTGCAGCCATATAAGGCATGGGTTTGGTGACAATTTTGCCAGCTACATCGAGTTATGGACACATTTGTTGTGACCTCTTGCATAGTATTGCTAGCCCTTGCACAGTAACAGTAATGCGACCAGCATTGCGAGCCCTTGCATAGTAACGGGGGGGGGGGGTGCAAGGGAACCGTCACTTTCTGTTTTGCAAAGTTACTCAGAGAGCTGGATGTTGAGCTTCTCCTGTGCACTTGCTGGCTGGCCAAGGTGGTATTGTTGGTCGGCAGGCAGTTTCCGGCTGATTTTGTGGTTAATATGCCCCCATGACTGAATGTCTTGTTTTGTGTCGTGTGTCCCTTGCATAGTAATCGGGATTGCGAGGATACCGTTGAGCACAGGTGGTTACTATGCAAGGGGGAGGGGGAGGTTTAGGTGTTGTTTCCGTCAAATTGTGGGGATTTAGGGTCGCTCCTGCAAGGGGTGGGCGGGCAGGGTAGGGGCACATCCGAAAGTGTAAGCCACTGGGCACCTGTCATCAAGTTGTGATGAAGTTCTGAACAGATTTGATCGTCCATATGGGATTCTTCACAGTTCCCCCTGCACTACCCTTGTTGAAGCACTACCGGCCTATGACGTGTCAATATCTGACAACATGAGTCCCCCCCCTTGTAATAGCTACGCCCTTGTCTAAGCTACAGTGGGCATAGGGACCGTATTAACTTGGTACCTAATTTGATTCGGTACAAATGTAGTGCAGCCACATAAGACATGGCGTTTGGTGACAAATGTGTCAGCTACCCCCCCCCTCCCCTGTGTCTAGGAACCGCCCTGTGCAAGAACCGCCCCCTGGTTCCGCGGACGAACCCTCGCACTACTTTTTTTTTAACCACAGAATTGGGTTTTTGGTGGTTCTGGTGGATGAAGGACAGTTATTCAGGTGTGTAGAACAACATTTCATGTGTATTGCATGGTTTGTGGTATTTCGAAGCATTTTAACGTCCTAGAACCCAAGCCTGAGCCGAAGCCTAAGCCTAAGCCAGCTCCGACGCCCAAGGCAACACCGCAGCCTGGCCCCAAGGGGCAGCACAGACAGGTCTTCAGGATGGTGTATCACAGGAAGAAGGGTTTCAGAACCAGCCGAACATTAGATCATTCCATGCTCGTTGGAAGGCACACTACAGCCCAGTCAGGTGAGATTCAGTCCTTTGGTGTTCATTTGTCTGTGGGAAAGGAGAGGGCACGCATACCCCGGAGCAAGGTGCCGGAATTTTTTTTCCCGCGGTACAGGGCTGCGCACGGTCGTGCGCAGGAACCAGCCCCTGGTTCCGCAGTCGAACATTGCCGGTTCCTGGACATGGGTGGATTTGGTACAAATGCAGTGTGGCCACGTAAGACATTGGTTTGGTGACAAATTAGCCAGTCACCTAGGGTCATGGACACATTTGTTGTGAGTGTTTGCCCACTTGAACCCACATAACTCTAATTTTGGGGATATTTGTGCATTCTATTCCCCTTTCTTGCACCAGCTCCCTATGTATGTGGTACGTGCAAGCTACGGCCTTGTCTAAGCCACAGTAGGCGTAGGGACCGTATGAATTTGGGGGTGTTTCAACAAGGGGAGGGGGTATTATTTTGCCGGCGGGGAGGCGCATCTCCTCCTCCTACTCTTCTTCTGCCTGCCGGCAGAAGAGGAGTGCCTTCGGTGGGGCTCGAACCGGCGCCAGTTGTTTTCAGCGCTGGTTGCACATCCGCTGTGGTAGCCGCCACACAGAGATACTGTAGGCAGTCTCAGTCTTGAACTAGCACCCCGTACTTTTTTTTATCATCCCACTACCTATATCTCTCGTCACAACATCACATCTTGTGCGCTTCGCAACTTCCTAGCACACAGTTTGAGCTTGTTACACCCTCCCCCCACCACGACCCCTAAGGCTTCAGCTCAGTATGGCCGAATGAGTGCCCTGAATCCCTCAAACTGAGCTGGCTCCACCCTTGTGGTTGCATGCAGGCAGTGAGTACCTGGCAGTGGCTGCTGCTGTATCTTCATACCCAACAGCAGTCTCCAGGTCTATGCCCCTCAGCGAAATGTACACACCAACATCAATACGCTGTACATAGCCGAAGCACACCAATACTGTTGCAGTGGAAATGATGATAGTGCCCCCCCTATTTTGCCGTCTTGTCACGGTTGCAGAGACCAGCCGATTGCCCTTTTTTTGTGTAGCTTGAGACAGAACAAAACACAGAGTTGGCATGCTCCAGCCACAGATCACCCTTGCTGGTGGCACGTCGGATACAGAAGTTACTGGCTCAGTGCCCCTCATCACGCAACCGAGCAAAAGCAGTGCAGCACCACCTCTGCAGCTGAGCTACAAATTTTCGCATCTTAGCACTACACACATACCCCCCCCCCCCTTTGTATATTTCATCCGCGACAAGACCTGTCGGTATGGCAAGCATACAATCGCTGTAGACTGCCAGCACCCCTCAAAGATTTTGTGCACCAGGCACTGTGGGCAAAGCTTCCAGTGGGGGAACGCCTAGCTTCGTGGAAGCCACTGGAAGTGACCTGTCCGCTCGACGGGCAACTTGAAACTTTTCAGCATGCTCTGTTTCACTGCAAATTTGTAGACACTGCTCTCACACATATCTCAGCCTGCTTTCATGAGTGGACACAGGGCCCGCATGGCATTAAACTACTACAGGACACAAAAACGGCTGACTCGTTGCTCACGCCGATCGGAGTTCTGGCATGGACAGCCCTCTTTGCCAACTGGAATCATCTGAACCTACAGCACAAGCGGTTTTGCGTGTCGTCCTCGGCACTCCTTCGGCCTTGGAGGTGGACTGTACAGCCACTTGCGTGTTAGAAAATTGCAAGTGTGAAAACTGTGTGGTGTGGTGTGGCGAAACCCAGTAGCAAAGACGCACGTCAAAAACAGCGACGTGCTGACTGAATGAGGGGCACACCGTGACAACATACATTTCTAGAGTAGGCGGGACTCGCTTACGTCAGTGCTGAAGCCGTCAGAGCTGACAGCCCATGAGACCGTGGAGGCTGTGTCCGAGCCTCCCGACTTGTCTACCTCCTCAGCAGTGTCGGTACCAGGGTCAGACATTGCCTCAAGTTCAAAAGACTGTAGGATGGCTTGTGCTTTGTCAGAGCTCAGTGAGACATAACCAGGCGACGCCACAGAAAAATCGATTCTTTGTGAGACATGCGGTGGTACAGGTGTATGGTGAGCAGTCCTGGCGCGTTTGACAGGGGGCTGGGGTGTGCATGGTACAAAAGCTTCTTTGTGTGGTGTGTTGCTGAAGGGGTAGAGTGGGTGCATATGAAGACCGACGGATGCCAAACGGTCCGCTTCATTGTTTCCTTCGACTGTGACATGTGACGGCACTTTGATCCATACCAATTCACGCCCCTCCCTCTCTAGCTCTGTGAGAATCATCTCCCAGATAGGGACGTTGCTGACGGGTCCACATGAGCCAACCCATCCCTTGATTTTCCATCGTTTTGCCGCTCCTTTGACACCGAGCAGGACATACTCGGAGTCTGAGCATATGGCGATTTTCCCCACCGGGTGCATTTGGAGGGCGGGGAGCGCCGCCATCAGCTCCGCTGCATTATTGGTTTGCTTCATTCCCAGTGGCATATGTGATGAGAGGGCGACCCCTTGGTCACTGTACACTCCATACCCTCCCAGTCTGCCAACCCCTTCGAATTTCTCTGATGATCTGTCTGTGAAAACCAAAACGAAACCTTTGGCAGTGGTCTCAAGCAGTATGGTCTCCAGCTCCAAGGCTCGAGCTTCCTTTCGTTTTTTCCTTTGAGCTGCCTTCTGAGCTTGTTTGCTCGGTGGCAGGGTGGGTGGCTGTAGGGGGAGGCTGGGAGGTGCAGCATTCAGAGTGAAGGATTCAATGACTCTGGAGACACTGTCTTTAGATAGAATCATGTAATAGTTGGATCGCAAAAACAGAGAAAGAATGTTAGTCCAAACTCGGAAAAAATTGGCATCAGTGAAGCGGCCTTCAGGAGAAGCTTTGGCTGCGTTCCTGACTCACTGTCCTATAATATGCATGTATGGCCTTGGTCTGTAGCTATGAGTGACACTTCTTCTATTTTTGTGCGAGGCACACTGTACATAGTGTTTTGCAGCTTTATTGTGAAGAACACACATTGGACTAAAGGCTGGAAGTGCCTATGGCGGGGGCATTCAGTCAATCAGAACCGACCATTGCTCTCTCTCTCTCTCTCTCTCTCTCTTGTATAAGCTACACCCTTGTTAGAGCTACAGCGGGTGTAGGGACCGTATTAATTTGGTACCTAATTTGATTGGTACAAATGCAGTGCGGCCACAGAAGACATGGGTTTGGTGACAAATTTGCCAGTCACCTAGGGTCATGGACACATCTGTTGTGAGTGTTTGCCCACTTGAACCCACATAGCTCTGTGCATTCAGTGCCTTCAGTGCATTCTATTCCCCTTTCTTGCACCAGCTCACCATGCAAACTTCTCTTTTTGAACCTGGGCGTCTACGGCCTTGTCCAAGCTACAGTAGGCGTAGGGACCGTATTGATTTGGGACTTTAGGGGGGGTGGACTTGAAACAATCGCTGCAGACAAGAACATGGGCCTCACTCTTTTACGCCACCAGACTTACAACATAGCCCTGGGGATTGGTTTCTTCAACACATTCGATATGCGTAAACCCCAGTTTCCCCAGAAACTGCAGTTTTGCCACCTGCGCCCTTTTAGTCTATTTCCTTTGTAATGTTATCTGTGTGCAGGCAGTGATACACCAATGGCTCCCCCCAAACTGTGTGACTGGGATACAACTCGTGCTGTGCTTCGTGCGCCAAGGGAAGAGGAGGGAGCACAGAATGGGGCTGATGGGCAGAGCAAAGCCACAGCAAAACCACGCTTTATTGCTGTTTTGCAGGCAGGTGCAGCAATGCTACAGCGACCTGCACATATCCATTGCAACCTCCCGGCGACGTATGGTCGCCTGGATGGCAAATGCTGCATTGGCGGCAAAAGTGTTGGTGTGAACAGGTTTGGATCTGGGATTGTCACTGTCCTGTCGACCAGGGTTGCTGCCAGTCTTCGGTGTTTCATGCAACAGCTCAGGGCCATAAGGACCCGTGAGCCATCTGCACCCCCATTTGTCGCAGTTGAACCCAGTCGCCCGCAAGTTTGGAAAAATGCAAGCGAGCCATGCTGCACTCAAAGGGCTACGTGCTCTTAAACACGTTCCTTCCTGTCTCTTCTTCTCCGACCCCATTTCCTGCCCCTCCTGCTGCAAAGCATTGTGCATCGGGGCAGTGATGCTGCATGCACTATGCAAGTCTTTTGCCGCCACTTTCTTCAATTTTGCACAATGTCACCTGTTTCTTTTTTATCATACATATTTGTTTGCACAGCATGTGCAATGTCATTGCCCCTGCAGGTTTGGATTTCTGTTGGACAATTGCACCTCGTATTTGAGGTTCACCAAAGGCAAGCCGTCACAATGATGCGCATGGTCAGTAGAAAGCTCCACTGGAGTGTGTCTGAGCACAAAAGGTTCCTGGAGTTGCCACCAGGCGTGACAGCACGTGCGGTACCAGATTGCGCATGTAACTGAATAGCATGAGTGTCCATGTGCTTGTTTTGCAACACACTCCCCCTCTGCCTTTGTGGGTGGGTGCTATTTCATGCTATGTATGTGCATTATATGCATTGATTCTGGGGTTGCTCCCAAGTACTTTCATCACACAACGTTGCATACATAGTTCATGGAACAGTTGAACACAGTCGGAAAACAGGCTGGCACAGAAAAAGGTTGCCGGCCATGTGTTTGCTGTGCATGTGTTGTGCACTGCTTGCCCTGTACCTCGTGGACTGCGTTCTGTGAAATGCGGCGTTCTCCATACACTAGTGGGATGGGCAAACTTCTCGTGAACAAACCCAACTGTATGTGCAGGGGGAGCCTCTTGTCATGCAGGCAAGGTACTCACTCTCATCTCAGTGGCTTCTCACATGTGAGGGGCATCGATGAACGGCAGGTATCCAGCCCATGGGCAACCGCTCTTAAACATTATTGCCCCCAGCATTCTCCATACGCTACCAGGACACTCTTTCTTTGACCATGTTGAAAACACAATAGACACTCAGGAAGTGTGTTTGGAAAAGCTTCTTGGTATTTGCAAAAGGTTTTTTTTCAACTAATTTATGACATTTCAAAATTCTGTGATTCTCAAATCCATAAAGGATCGACAGACTCACAGCTGATGGGGGCAGCCGGTTCGAATCCAAGCACCCCCCCTCCCCCGCCAGACCTTCCCCAGTTTTTGAACACGCCTTTCTGCAAATTGAGATTTTTGGGAAAACTGCTGGCGCTGAAGGCGCTGATTTTTTTTTTTGGCCTCCTGAGTGGGTAATTTTCTGTTTTACCCTATGTGTCTATACTCAAAAATGTTAATAATTTTGTGGAGAAATTCAAAAATGGGTGAACAACACCCACAAAAACTGACCCCTGACCTCACCTCTGGGTCGGGCCTTGGCTGATGGGAGCCTGAGCTGATGGGCAATTTTTGTTTGGAAAACATTTTTTACCCCAGTTGTGGATGTGCCAAATGATCAGCGTGCAATGGGGATCATTTTGAGGTATGTGTGCTGGGGTAACCCCCCCCCCCCCAAACTATGACCATATGCTTGTGTCACGGGGTCTATGCGAGCTCAGTATCCATTGCTCTGCCCCCCCCACCCTCCAGACCCCCAAAAGTTTTCGTACACGGTTGGGTGTCAAGATTCTAAAGGCCGCAGCCCTCGCTCACAGCAGAAGAGCGGAACACAGTCAGGCGAGTCTGCATACCGACCGACTTGGCGCTGTTTTGGCGCGAGCACGCACAAGTGTGGCGAGTGCACCTCCAACATCATCTCCAGCTCACTGAAGTGGAGATAGCAGTGGTACAAGAGTGCAAAAGCAAAGGCCGGTGAGGACATGGTTGAGATAGGTAGACGGGGAGTTTGCCAAGTGGGAGCACGCAGCTAGAAGACATTGGGATGACAATGCGATGGTGGTGAACCATACACGGTGGTCTGGCCATCAGGTGTTGTACCAGCACATACTCAGCTCACAGACGCAGCGCCCGAGAACCACGTACGAATGGGAGAGCCACCAGGTCCGCTGAACAGCCAAAAGCACCAACCCCAAATGCCGGAAAGGAGATACCATGCCGTGAGGGGCGAAAGTGGCGGCGGCAGCGCGGAGGTGCTTGCGGCGCGTCTCGAGCGCCGGAAGGCCAACATTCACCAACATCATCTGCTTTGGTAGGCTACGAAATGAAAATAGGAAGGCAGCCCGGCAGTATAAGATCGCTAACGTGGGGGTGCCTATGGCGCTTCTCGACCTGTGTTTGCACCTACGTTTCGAAGACCCTGTTTTCCATCCAACCGGCAGGAGTGGCCTGCGGGGAGGGCACCACACACATCATTGAGCTAACCCCCAACCTTGTGCCACCACTCTGCAAGGAAGGCAGGTAGATAGTGGGGAACAATAATGTACCGTCTAAGAGCATGTGTCTGAAGCCGCGGACAATCTCCTACCAGGGTTGGGATCAACAAACATTGCTTGCTATTTTTTTTTGCAAATTAACGAACGAACAAACAAACAAACGATGAAAATACGGAAAGACAGATCGCACTGCAGCCTATGGTTCAAAAGTGCTATTCATCAATTTCTACACACCATTTTTGCTTTTTTTTGTGCACTATTTCTGGATAGATTTCTCCAAACTACATGGCTTTGACCACAAGTCGCATGGGATTGCACGGTTGCCAACTGCGGCAACCCAAACCGGGCTCTCGTTTGTTCAATTGTCGCTTGTCAACAAATTTCTCTAAGCGTAACAGACGACTGACCGCTTACTCGTTTAGCCATCGCTAATGACAACCCTATCTCCAACACTTGTCGATCGATGGTTCGAGACAGTAAAAAAAAACAATCTATAAAGGATCAAGAGTTGGCAGTTTGCAGATGGATTATTGAACACAGAATATATCACGCTATGGAATTGGTTCCCTGTGGTTTGATTCTCGACATGTTGACCGTAGCCTAAAAAACCACATTGCACCGCAAGCCAATTGCATGGAGTGAAAGAGTGAATGTTCGGTGAACAACCTACAAAACCTCGGCCTCAAAAAATTTGAAACAACTTGAGTGATTCACTTTGAGAGGCTAGCAATCACTGCTAATGAGGCATAGAACACCAATGGGACCAAAAAAGGTGATGAACGGGTTACGCATTTTCAAAGAAAACGTGATTTACCCCAAAGAACAAAAAAATTCCCACTACTGGTTTTGTCCCGCGCATTGAAGCATTGAGGACCCCTCAAACGGCAGGGATGGTGTAGCCACCACGTTCAGTTGTGGGCCACTTCTGATTGTGTCCCCTGCTTCAAAGCGGGGGAGACCCCCAGATGGCAGGGGTGATGTAGCCACTAGGCCCATTTGTGGGCCAATTCTGATTATGTCCCCCGCTTTGAAGCGTCGGGGACCCCCCAGACGACAGGGTGATGCAGCCACCAGGCCCACTTGTGAGCCAATTCTGATTTTGTACCCCACTTTGAAGCGTTGGGGATTCCCAGACGATAGGAGTGATGTTGCCTCCAGGCCCACTTGTCGGCCACTTCTGATTTTGTCGCCCGCCTTGAAGCGTTGGAGACCCCAAGACGGCAGGGGTGATGTCGCCACTTGCCCCAGTTGTGGGCCATCTTCGATTTTGTCCCCCGCTTTGAAGCGTCGACCCTCCCCCCCCCGACGTCAGGGGTTGTGTAGCCAATCTGCCCACTTGTGGGCCACTTGTGTTTTTGTCCCCCGCTTTGAAGTGTTGGGGACCCCCCATATTATAGGGGTGATGTAGCCACCAGGCCCACTTGTGGCCCACTTCTCTTTTGATATTTTTGTTTTGAAACACGACCCACTGAAGATAATCATCAGCGAGTTGCGCTTTTTTTGTTACACAACCTACGCTTCTTTTGATACTCATGCTTTTGCAACAAAAAAAAAGGGATGAACGAGTTACGCTTTTTCAAAGAAAACGTGACTTACCCCAAACAACAAAAAATTCCCTAGTGCTAATTTTGTTCCGCGCATTGAAGCCTTGAGGACCCCTCAAACTGCAGGGACGATGTAGCCACCACGTTCACTTGTGGGCCACTTCTGATTGTGTCCCCCGCTCTGAAGCATTGGGAACCCCCCGGACGGTAGGGGTGATGCAGTCACTTGGCCCTTTTGTGGCCCGTAGAGTTGGAGTCTAGGACGAGCTGCTTCTGACTTTTGTCCCTTAATTGCAGTAGGACCCTACGGTGCTTTGAGCATGCTGGCCGGCGGGTAATGGCTCATTGCACCATTACATTTGGGGTGTGTTGTCCCCCTTTGCTTTGCATAGAGGGCCGTCCTAGGCATACCCTTTGATATTGGCATTTCTTCAATTCCTCTACCTCTGTGGCTCTTGTAGTCGCTTCAATTTCAAGCTCAGCGCCATGGGTTGTGGTGTAAGTGGGTAGAGGTGATGTACCGTTGTAGGCTGTGGTCTGCAACCACCACCCCGAGTTGCTATGACCATAGGCAAGACGACACTCATCAAAGAAGCATCACACATCATCACTGCAAGTTGCTCCGTCTGAGTCCCTGGCACCATCCCGGAGAACGGGTGGGAGGGGGAAGTGAATTGCTAGAAGCCCGGAGAATCTCCTCGTGCCCCAGCCTCTGACTTTGAGTCCCCGCCCCCATCCACTTCCCCCCTCCTTTTTGATGAAATGGATCCTCTTTTGCGGCCCAACATTGTTGCCTCCTCCTCTGAGCCAACAGCTCCGAGAGCTCGGAGAATCTCCAGCCTCCCTAGCCTCCAACTCTCAGGACGTGCCCCCAGATGGGACGTCACTGAAGGGCAATGTTAAGGCCCCTCCATGGACCACGCAGTCCACTGCCTCTTCTCTCAGGGATTCACGGCAGGGAATCGCCAGATTTCCCATGCATGTCCATATCTGATTTCACAATATTTGTATATTTGGGGGGTCATTGCCTCCCTCCCCGCTGCATTTGCTATGAATCACGAAGCAGGGCCAACATTCATCCAGTTTGCACTCACCCAAGAGCTCCACACCTTCACAACAGCAAAGGAGTCGACTGGGTGGCCAGAGCAGCATTGGAGGTCTTGGACAGAATCAAAGAGGCGGGGGTAGACAAAGAAGAATGGCTCCGTCAACTCATAGAGGCTAGCATCATCGTCAAAACAAGCCTCCTCCAACCGTGACTTCAGTCCCGGCCACAGTGGCTTCTGAAAGGTTCATCCAGTGGCCAGAAATGGTGGAGGCTTGGGTTCGCCTGGGGGAGCTTGACCCGTCGGAGTGTGTATCAACATGCTTGGTCTCAACGTGGAAGCCAAGCACACGTCACTCGTATACAACCCACCTTTGGAGGTTTGCAAGGATTGAAGGCACATGCCTGTGGGACCAAACCCAGTCCCTGGCGGAAAAAGTACTGTTATCCATGTGTGTGTCAGGATACCAGGCGGGATCCTTGCGAGGATGCGTTTTGGCCCTGAAAGCAATGGTCCCATTGAGATGGGCGCCAGAAGTGCATTGGCCCCGTTTGTGGAGATTGGCTAAGGCGCCACAGGAAACGCCCAGTCACAGACCGTACGGGGGACCAGAAGTTTTACGAGAACTGGGAGAAGGGTGTAAAACGGTGGGGGCTAGAAGATTTACGCAGGAGCAATGCTGTCCTTCTCCACCCTAGCCAGGGTCGCCGAGGTCGCATCGACTCGCAAATCGGTCATCACCCGGGTGGGCCTCACATTCCAAGGACTCAAATGGGGGGACCGGGAAGTCACGAGACGTCTGGGATCGTACGCTTTGGCATGGTCGGCCTGGCTCAGGAAGGTGGCCCCTGGTGAAGCACCGACACTGGATTCCTCGTCAGCGCTACAAGAAGGTATTGCAGGGCTATTCCAGGGCACATCACGACATGATGCAAGATGGCACGCATGGGGGCGGGCAGGGGCCACGTACCTACGAGCTATGGGACTGCCGTGGCGATACCTCTGCTGGTGGGGACGGTCGAACAACATCAAAATGGCTTACCATTACGCAACTTCCCCGGATGAATAGGAATTTACCGGTGTGGCACGACCCCCTTGGCCAGCCGGTAGTGGCATCCGCTGGAAACAAACCCATATTAAGGACCCGTGGCCAACCAGTCTCATAGAGCTCTTTGAAACATCATTCCGTGCACGATCGTCGACGGTTCGGGGAGGACGCGCCGATGCACGCGGGTCAGAGGACAATGCCGGCGACCACTCGGAACAAGATGCAGTCGAACCTCCGTTGGGTACCAATGTCGCGAAGTCCTGAAGACGGCAAGTTTCGCGGGGGTTTGCTAGGAAACGCCGTGGTGAGGCCGAGGACCGGTGCAGGAAGGAGACGTGCCGATCATCCACAGGGGACGAAAGTACACGTGATGGGGGCCCGCAGGGGCCTGAGCATCCGGCTGAGGTCACCACAATCAGGGGTGGGAGGAGCGTTCTGGAAAGTGGTTCATCGGTCCGGGTCAAATCGGCTCCAGAGCCCATTGATGTTGACGAGGAAGACCAAGAACCCGTTGGGCGTGCAAGCAGTTCGGGAGCTGAAGGATGGGAGGAAGCTTCCAAGGACGACCCCGAGCTGTCACCCCCTGGCGCACAAGACCCCTAAATGGAGCAGGCCTTAATGTGTCCCGACTTGCTGCCCTGGCCCGACGTGCAGCCCGAAGCTTGGCCCAATGAAGACTGCCCTAGGGCACGAGCGGTGGAAGAGATTTTGAATTCCGACATGGGTGGGGGGTGGATTGAGGAAATTTCTAAAGGCCTACATTTGCACCCTAATTTTCGTCCCTTCTGCGTAGTAGGATTCGGTTCCTCTTGATGAGGGGGGGCATGGTGACCATGGATTTGGGTATGGTCCAAGTGGATGAGTGTCTTCTCAGTGCTCTTGACGCTCCGAGGGGAGATGTTTGGTCTACTTCCTAAACGACTCCACCTCCCGTGTCACGCTTTTGTTGGGTTTGGACCCTGAGGTCCTGAATAGGGGTATAGGTCCCGTAGGCAACATCCCAATTCTTGAATTTATTTGGGACTTACTTGCCCCCCTAGACTTCTCACACGTGGCCGCGCGCGACTTGGGGACCATGCCGGACATTTCTCCGGAAGGCTTGATCATGGCACGGGCTTTGGTGAGAGACGGGGTTTTGAAACCGTGTGAGAGGGGCGGGGGTCCAAATGGATACCTTTTTCTAGTTCCCAAAAATGACTCCAAGGCTTCCATGATAGTCCATGTGGTGCGTTTTAACAAACAACACCAGTCTCGGCTACACAGTTTTTGCTGGCTTTCCGTGGAGGACTTGGCCTTTTTGGTCCAGGTCCATTCCATGCCCCCCCCCCCCCCCAGATTGTCCATGGGTAGTGCTTATATGTCCCACCTGAACGATCCGTTTCTGAGGGAATTGGACAACCTCCGGTTTCAGGCATCAGCAGGTGAAGATTTGGTAGCGTGTCATATTGACCCGACGAATGCTTTCGGGTCATTGGTCTCGCCGGAGACTTTGAGAGTTTTCGTGTCAGATCGATAGTCAAATTTATGGCTTTTCCTGCCTGCCTTTTGGTTGACAATTTTCACCCCTGATCTGCCAGTATGTATTGGGATTCATACTTGAATCCATTCACTTGGATTTTGCTCTTGTTTTGCAATATGTAGATGACTTTTTTGGTGGTGCGCTACGGTAAAAATCGTGTTCGCAGGGCCGCTGGGGCCTTAAGCGGAGCCCTCCGGAGGGCGCGCACCATTATAAGTAATAAAAGTGTGCTGGAGCCTGTACTTGAGATACCCTGGTTAGGCAAGCAACCGGTTTTCTCTTGTCCCAATGCAGGGATTTTCCCTAAAGGATAGGGCTGGACTTCCCTGGTAAGCCTCTGGATTAGGGTGGTAGTATTGCCCCTCTCAAAAAAAACATGCGCGACGTATCCCGGGGAGGTATGTTTGGGCCTTGCGAAGTAGTGCAGGAAATGCCCCCTCTTATCAGGATGGTGGGCCCATTGCCAATGGAGTGAGAACTGGTTGCAAAACTGCCCTCTCTCCTTGCTTACCAGCCTACGTCACTGCCTCATTCTGTCTTTGAGGGGTTGGATCCCAAAACCCCTGTTGCCTTTGTCTATATGTGGCGGGGGTATTTTGTTTGTCGACGTTGCATACAATGTCGACAGATTCAAAGTGGGCATTTGGGGTCCTGTGCTGGGTTGTAGGGTGTTTCACTGTTCCCCCTTTGTGAAGACACAACAGGAGGCAGAACTTGAGGCCCTGGTAAGGGGAATGCGTCTTTGCATTAATATAGGGTGGCGGGTAGGCGTCTGGTGGTTGATAACGAACCCGCTCTCAGCCACGTGTCGGCGGTGAGGGCTAGAGCCAGTTTGAGACGCCAAAACAGACACCTCTGTAGGCTTTTTTACTTGCTACAGCGCCTTGAGTCTTCTGTGTATCTGGAGTATGTCCTAGGGGACCTGAACTCCAGTGGATTACTTGTCCAGGGTTGACTCAGACCGTGGTGGCAGTGTGCCGACTGCATGCCAAGAAGCAGAGGTTCGATATAAGGCCTTAGAGGCTTATCCGGACGTGCGTTCCCCTGTGTGGGTCCTTGGTTTTCCCAAGGGGCGCCGTGGGGCAGCGACCAATTTGGAGAACTCTGCCCTAGGCTCATCGGAACCACTGCGCGGCAAATTGTTTTTTGCGAATGGTCAGTGAGTGGGTGGTTTCATTGGGGTATGGGTATTCAGGTTTCAGGGTGGCCAGGCTCCTGTCAGCCCCATTGGAGGGACCTGTTTCTATGTTTGGGAAGGTGGCAAGAAAAACAGTGCCGGTGACCGTAATATGCCTGAATACTCTTGTTTTGCTTTGTGATTGAAACATCAAACTTGTCTCAGACTGGCCCAGAGCCCCAAATCCGGTCAGCAAGGACATGTTCGCCAAGAAGTCTTCTAGACTCGAGGTCCGCGATGTTTGGCCAGCAGGGTTGTTCCCTAGCGACATTCTCAGCGATAGCGAAGATAGCAATGACAACGGGGGGTCCAGCGAGACTACTTCGGGGGGCAGTGACACCCAGGCTCGACCCCGTAGACGTGTGCAGACGAAAAAGCGCCGTCGCGGGGCCGGAGCCTAGTGTGGTTGGGCATAGCCCTGATGGCTGGCAGTTGCCGGCAAAGTGGAACGCCTTCCTGGACCCGTCCAACGACCGCCGGGTCTGGCTTCGTTATAAACAGTGCAGAGCCCTAGCGTGGAAAGTTTCACGTGGTGTGGCGAATGGACTGAAGGTGTCCCGCTCGGAGGCTTTTCGGGCGGTGCAACTGGTCTTACTTAGAGCACGGCTCTACGAATATCACATAAAGGGACCGTGGATGACGATGTTGGTTAATGCCATCGAGCAATTGCCGACTGTGGATTGGGACCTGTTGGACGATGATTACGATGGATATGATGGGGAACCGCGGGAAGGAGTCAACTCCGAGGACATGGCGAATGCAGGAATTGGGCACCGTGGGAGTTATGACGCGCCCCTGAAGATCTGGAACGCCTGTGTCCCCTCGGAAGTGATCACCCAGATCCAAAACTGGAAAGCGGAAATGTCCACGCAGTCCACTTCCTCTTCTAACCCCCCCACAAGTGATGACGCCGTCCATAGGTGCTCATCCGTGGGAAGCGTGTTGAGGTCCCCGAGGCGTACCCAAAGGGCGCAAAGGGTCAGTTGGTGAACGACCAACGATTTATTGACGAGCTGGAACAATTCCCTGCGAACGACATCCGTGACGCTTGCGCGTGGAACAGCAATCCGCGTGCAAATCATATCATATCATATCCTGGGTCTACGGCACGCACTAATACAAAAGGGCTTACAACGGCGCGAGGAAGCACCACAAAACACGGCCTGCTCACCGCCATGGGCCAAACGGACGTGTACCACTAGGAGGATAACAGGGCGAATCAGAATATCACCAGACTCACCCATGCATGTCCTTGGAGCAAAGAAAACTTGTCATAGGTGAGAAGACAGGGCCAAACATGAGTCGTGGCGACCCAAGGTCGCTCTGCAGGTATACTCAAGGTAGGAATATAAGTTGCTCCTTCTTTGTCATCCTTGATCCCTGTCCTTGACAGGGGAAGAAGCTATGGTATGTTCTGAGAGTGTACTTAGATCCCGAGATTGACTCGTGCCGCTACAGAACTATTGTAGAACTATTGCAGCTTTGTCAAAAAAAAAAAAAAGGAACAACAGTCCGCGTGCAAAGCCGAGGGCATCGGACACAACGACCACTTTGATCTACAAGCGTGTGTTCCCTGACTTCTTGTCTCATGGCGTGGAGCACACCCATATGAGGTGCTCATCATGATGGCAAACAAAAAAATGCAATTTGCCCTTGGGCCTTTGGCAAACGGTGTCCAAATGACTATATTGCTGCCGGCGCCACCAGCTACAAAGCTGAAGCCAACGATACCACCTGAGTCCCGACTACATTCTTCGCGATGAATATAAACACCACCCTTCACGCCACGGTTCCATTGCTTTACCCGTGCCGGAGGTACCCAAAATGTCCGTGGGGGCTATATGCTTCACCTCCTCCGGTCGCAATGGCGGTTGTTGGGTGGTTGTTATGTTCCCCCCCGCCCCGCTATTTTTGGAAAAAAGGTGTTTTTTTCCCATACGCGACTTACGCCTAACAACAAAATTTACGCGACTTACACAAAAAAAAATTCCATTGAAAAAAACGCAATTTACGCCAAGAAAAAGAAGTTACGCGATTTACGCCAAAAAAAAAAAGAGCGAGTTATGCTTATTTCCACAATCGAGCTACGCTTTCCTCGGCTAGAGCGCACAGCAGACACCCAGTTCCAGTGGTTGCCTTTGATGAACTTGATGGGCATGTAATGCACACCGTCAAAGGTGTGCACATACTGCTCGACCCAAGAGTGCAGGCAAGTGGCACCCGTTCCAGTGGGAGGCGATCCTCCACTGTCCGACGGCAGAAGGACACAGAGCGGTGCCCTCCTCGGTAAGCAGAACTGGAGATTGCATGCATGTGTGGCTGGCAGGCCGAGCGGACCTCTTGCGATTGTTCCAAAGAACGCTCTTCAGGCAGGTGGACCCGGTACCCGGGGACGCTGTGCGGATCCTCTACACGCTGCTGAACACACCCCCATGCGAAAGAAGATACGCATGACAGGGGGTGACACAAAGGAGAAGAAGAGTGGAGCGCATGGTGCCATGGTGCAGATACCCCATCGTTGTGGCTCAGTGGATACACCACACCTCTTCTGTCCCGTGGAGGATGGTTCGAACCCCGGGGGGGATAGAGATGCACCGAACAACCCGAGCCCCCCTTTTTTGGGCGAGAGAGAGGGAGAGAGAAACAGAGAGAGAGAGAGAGGGTAGAGCACAGTGGGAAAGGAACAGAGAGGGGCAACAGGAGAGAAAGAGCAGGGGAGAGCAAGAGAGATTGGGAGGGAGAGAGAAGGAGAGAGATCCACAGAGCAAGAGACCGGGGCTAACCGGCGCAAAGGGAGGTGGTGGGTTCGAGCTGACCAGGGTGGGTTCGAGCAGACCAGGGTAAAAAGGACGCCACGGCGGCACGGAACAGTCAAGAAATGAAAAAGCAGGGCGCCGTAGCGCCCCTGAGCCACAGGCTCGACACGTTCTCACGTGTTGAATAGCCGAAGCATGACTGGGGCTGCGAGAGTGCGGCCCAAGTGAGGAAGACGGAAGCAAGTAGGCATGAATGTGTGGGCAGCATGCGCATGCATGGTGTGGAGCTGAAATGGTATGCGCCACACGCAGAAGAGCAATGATATGTTGAGTTGCCTGACAGCCGGAGCACATGCTGAAATGCTGAGACGCCTTTGCGCCAACCAAGACGCCTTTGCGCCCCTGAGGATCGAGTATGACACGTCCTCACGAGCCAGAGAGCAAGTGCATGACAGGGGCACGACCTGCAGGGCAAGGGTTAGAGACTAACCGGCACTGTGGGTGGGTGGTGGGTGCGGGCTGACCTCAATGTCCAGAGGACCAGTGCCAATGCACAGCCAGCAACCACCTGGTGTGGTACAGAACTGGTCTACGCTGCAGTGCAGCAAGCAAAACACTGAACAATGTGGTTATGACCATGCGCCTGTGACACGGGGGCATATGCGAGCCCAGTTTCCGTTGCCTCATGGCCCCCGTGTATCTCACTAACTATTTGTCACCCCGGCCCACAGGGCAGTGAAGCATAATGCAGCGGACATCATAATGACTGATGGGTTCACTCGGTCCAAGGGGACATCATGTATAGTCTCCCCTGTAGGCTGCCGTTAAACCATAGCTAAAGAATTCATCAACTAAGGAATTGGGCAGCATGTGGTGACTGACTGACCCCCCCCCCCCCAAAAAAAAACTGCTACACTTTAGTTTTGCTGGGTGGCTGATCTGCCCACACTGTTTGATTGCCTATTTGTCACCCCTGCCCACAGGCCGACACACTTTGTCTTCTTTTGCCCTCTGCAATGTCTGTGTGGCTGAGCTTCGATCCTGTCCAGGGGCCCAGAGCTCTTCTGGTGTCCCACAAGGAGCGAATGAGTTCCCATGTGGAGGCCGAGGCCCCTCGAGAGCGGACGAGTTCCTGTTTCGAGCGCGAGCTCCCCCGGCAATTTTCATACAGTGTGGTGCCTGAAGCGGACGGTCTTTTGGATGCGGAATGCACTTCCTGGAGGTCCAGCCCCTCCTTGCATGAATTGTGTGCGGCAATCCTCCAAACCACGGGTGGCGCATTCAATGCTGGAACGTGGGAAGCATTGGGTGAGGTAAAGTGGAGGTCTATACAGAGAGAGAGAGAGAGAGAGAGAGAGATGGAGGGAGGAGGGAGGGAGGGAGAGAGGCAGAGACACACACACAGAAAGAGGGAGAGAGACAGAGACAGACAGACAGACAGAGAGAGAGAGAGAGAGAGAGAGAGAGAGAGAGAGAGAGAGAGAGAGAGAGAGAGAGAGAGAGAGAGAGAGAGAGAGAGCTGAGTTGAGTTGAGTTGAGCTGAGCTGAGCTGAGTTGACCAGAGTTGAGCTGAGGTGACATGAGGTCAGGTGAGCTGGTTCTAAATGGGGCGGGATCCGGGATCTGCCTAGTGTAACAGTGTACATTTACAACAGGTTTTACACTTTCACCAGAATGAAAAAATGGAAATTGGTGCAAACTGATGTAAATTTGGTGTAACTCATGTGGTACACATACAGGCGCATACAAACACACATTGCAGACAGCCTTGCCTAGATGCAGTGCAAAAATGCACAATTTTACACAATTTACACAGGTTTTGCACAGCTGTCACACTAGTTTGCCCCAGTTTTTACAGAGCTTTGCACAATATGGGGTCCAGGGTGCGAAACCCGTGTTGGACTTTGTAAAGACCCAGCCTGGTTGAGGTCATGGTATGGACGTGAGAGGATGCTACACAGATAGAATGGGCCGGGATGAAGCGTGTGAGCCAGGTAGGCAGTGTGAGGCTGGATTTGCGTCTGTGGCACCAAGGGTTGGCGGGGGCGGGGCGGCGTGAACTACGCCTTTTGACGTGGCAGAGTGCCCCCGAAACATTGCCTTGGGTGACTCCCAGTGAAGGCTTGGGTATGTGCACCAACACTACGGGGCTGGGGTTGACAGCGTGTGTCCGCCGACACTGTCAGCCGTGACTCCTCCCTTGCAGGTCGGATGCCCCCAAGGTCTCCTTCCCTGTTGACGAAGGCGAGACGGATCGCGGCACGCCCGCGTCGCTCCTATCGCCAGCGTCGCCCCTATCGCCAGCGAGGTCCCTATCGCCAGCGTCGCTCCTATCGCCAGCGAGGTCCCTATCGCCAGCGTCGCTCCTATCGCCAGTCGCCAGCTTCGACAATGGCGTCTGCGAGACCCAATCCACGAAGAACCAAGGCAGCCCAATGCGCAGCTGCATGCGACGAAGGTCGTCACCAGGCCTCCGCAAATCGGTGGTCTTCGAGGGCTTGCCTCCGCAGGACGAACCTCAGCACGGCACGTCTGCGTGCCAGCGCGACGCTGAGCCGTTGCAGCAAAGGTGTTCCTGGACACCGGAGCCCGAGTTCCCCCGGCAATTCTCATCCGTGTGCGTGGCGCCCGAGGCGGACGGTCCACTGGATACCGAGCGCACCTCCTCCAGGTCCAGCCCCGCCCTCCGTCAACGATGTCTGGGCCTCCTCGACCCCGCGGCTGCCCGTTGTGGGCCTGGCCGCCGCGTCGAAGTGTCGGGGGATCGGGGCTTCCGGGAGCGGGCACCGGCGTGGCACGGCCCCTCTGAGTGAGGGCGGTCGGATGGAACGCGGGAGGCGCGAGTGGCCGGGACCCCGGGCGGGACGGGAGGGGAGGCGGCGGGCCGGCGCCGAGGGGGCGGGCGAGGAGGGGAGCACGGGGCTGTGGTGGGCAGACCGTGTCCGCCGGTGGGTGGAGGCTCCCTTCGGGTGCCTTGGATTGATTCCATTGTGGGGGTGAGGGTGGTCATGGGAAGGGTCTTGGACACTGGGGCGGGGGCTTTCCTGAGAAACCGGATATCATGAGACGGTTTGGCCCCCACGCCTCCACCTGAAGCCCCAAGCCCCTCCGACACAAGAGAAGCAAGGATGACCGGGCCTTGCAGACCCCGGAAGCGGTGCAAGGCGGCAATGGTGAGGAGCCTGGAGTACTGCCTGTTCAGGGCCCCCCTTACCACCGGGGGAAAATTTTAGAAAGGGACAAATTTGATGTGGACAAATTTGGAAGCACTACCTCGTACCAAATATTTCCTTCAATTTTAAGAATGCGATGTGTCAAAGGACAGCACCCATCCAGAGGCCATCAGGAAATAACAGCAGCCATCCACTGTGAAGCAACAGCAAGGGACCTCATGCCAAAAATTTCCTTCATTTCTAAGGACCAGTTCCAAATCCCCCCCCCCCCTAATTTTAGCCCTCCCAAAAAAAAAACCCTCAAATTATTCCCCCGGTGGTTTGAAGTCCACACAGTGCCTGAGCCACACCGTTTGTGCACAGTGTGTGGTCACCACTGCCACCCCCCCCGACACCACATATAGGCTCACAGCCTCCCTGTTTCTGGTACTTCACGCCCACTCGGCTGTGCTTTGCACTCCACCGTCTTTTGTCAGCCTTCGGTCTCTGTGCCTCATGCACACTGGGAAGCCTACGGGCGTGGCAGTCCCCCAATGCATAATCTGGTTTCAGACTCAGCTAATCCTCATGACGTGCCAGATCTGCTACCACAGTCATTTGCGGGATCATTGCCCCCCCCCCCCCCGTGTCTAACGAACACTGTGTCTGGGATGCCTGCCTAACCGACCCAATGGGGGGTGTAGGCTCGTAGGCCTATCCAAACGGGCCAAGAAACATTCGATAGCCGCTGACTGCGGTGAGCTCAAGGCAACATTCGGCCCACGTTTGAGGGGTACTGCAAAGCAGAAGGTCAAACATTGAACTGAAGTTTGTGGCGATGACCATATGCCTGTGACACGGGGGCATATGTGAGCTCTATATCCGTTGCTTTATGGCCCCGTGTCTAACGAACACTGTGTCCAACGAACAATTCCGTTCGGACCGCAGTAAATTTGGGACCTAATTAATTAGTTACTTGATTAGATACCGGGCTCCAGAACTGTGGTTTGAGGTGAAAGGTTTGGGGAAATGAGGGGCGGTGATGTATCTTGCAGTAATGGTGGGCAAATTTGTCAAGCAGGTTGTGAGGGAATGGTGTCCCTCACCTACAGGACCTCTATAGCCCACCATGACTGAATGGGCTGGGTATCTTGTGCCTGGGGACGTGTTACTGCCGTTTCACAATATTGTTGCGCGCACCGAACGGCGTGTCCAACGAACACTCCCGTTTGGACCGTGTTTTTTAAGGACCTAATCGTTCGCTGGACACAGGGGGGGGGGGGTAAGCACTGGACAGCTCTGAACCTTGATTCGGAGGGATTGTCTCGAGTACTGTATGATGAACAGGCTACGCCAGCTCATCTTGGTTCTGGACCAGAAAAAAATTAATGAAAGGGGTTGCAAGCCCCCCCCCCCCTGCCCTTTAAAACTGCCCGTGCCTGGGGGGGGGGGGCATTTTCAGGCGCAAATTCCCATTTTTTCCTAAATAATGCCCACAGTGACCAACTTTTCATCTCTGATTAGAATTCTTCCAACAACTCTAACGGTATGCCCTCAGGGGCTGGGGAAGGGTCCAACTTCCCTTGCCCTCGCATTGCTGTTCCACACCGTCCACTTTTCCCCGTCGTCGTTGCAGCTCATCTCCGGAGTGCCCCGAAGGGGAGGAGGTGGGGTGTGGCACCGGGAGTCCCGACGCCTTTCCTTGGGCCTGGAAGGCAAGCGCCGCAGGGGATGCTCACATTGTTGTGTGGCCCGCGGAAGACCTGGAGGCTGGCGAACCGGTGCCCCACTCGCACCCGCTGATCCAGGGGCCCAGAGCTCTCCTGCTGTCCCACAAGGAGCGAATGGGTGCCCACGACGAGGCTGAGGCCCCTCAAGAGCGGACGAGCCCCTGTTTCGAGCCCGAGTTCCCCCGGCAATTCTCATCTGTGTACGTGGCGCCTGAAGCGGACGGTCCGTGGGATGAGGAATGCACTTCTCGGAGGTCCAGCCACCCGCCCCCTTGTCCTCCGCTCTCTACCCCAGCAAAGAAGAAGGCTCTTCAGTGATATATCATGGGCCCGCTGCACTCCAATAAACAGAGTGAACAGATATGACACAGAGTTCATTGCCCCTGATGTCCCAAAACCCCCCGCCCCTATTAATATCACGTGTGTGATCTTATTTTGACGCGTGATATTATTTTGATATGCGTGATATTATCCTGACAGGTGCCTGTTGCACAGTATTTTGCACACTCTCATGGCATCCAGTGCGTTTCAAATGGAATCCAACTGGTTGGCTGAAGCACAGGACCACGATGAACTATTTTTGATGATGCTTATGAGGCAGCAACAGACAGCGAAGAATCAGAAATGTCAGGAAATTCATCCAAATTGAACACTGCCGTCAGCTCAGCCCGCAAATCTCCACAGTGAATGTACCTACAATGCTCGCATTGGGGGTGCACGATGTCATTTCCGGTGGACAAAATGATATCATGCGTGCGTGATATTATTGTGACGTGTGATATTAATGAGGGAGGGGGTTTACAAAGGTATTCTGGTTGATCCCAGGCACCGAGACAGGCACCAGGGACCTAGGGACCTGGAGTCAGCGAAGCCATTCATCAGTAGCCCCATGCCCCCGATGGACTCCCCAGGCCACCCGTGGCGGTATGAATAGTGTAGTGGACAGGGCTTGCAAAGCTGAGGTCTGCCGACCAGTCCCCACGGAGGTCAGCGCATGGACCCAAGCGGGGAAGGTGCCCCGACGCATAGAAACAGCCATGCCAAGCGGCGCGTCATCGCCACGTCAAAAGGGCTGTCCGACAGGGGTCCGTGGTAAAACGTAGTTAAAAAAATCTTTTTAAAAAATGTTTTATTGGATTTCAAAACTTAGTAAAAAATATTTATTTACTAAGTTTTTCCTCTGGGGGTGGGTTTTCTACTAAGTAAATTACTTAGTAAATTTTTTTTAGTAAGTAATTTATTTAGTAGAAAAAAAAACTTTTTTACTAAGTAAATTACTTCGTAGAAAAAAATTTTACTAAGTAAATTACTTACCCAAAAAATAAGTTTTCCCACTTCTGACTGCCACTGGGCCCTCTTGTGGGCTAGTTCTGATGTTGTCCCCCCACTCTGAAATCCACGCTTTGTTGCGTGGCCCCCCAAAAATAAGAATTTTCCACTTCTGACGGCTGCCACTTCTGATTCTGCCCCCCGCTCTGAAGCGGTGGGGACCTCCCAGGCGGCATGGGTTATGTAGCCACCTTGCCCACTTGTGGGCCACCTCTGATTCTTGCCCCCCGCTCTGAAGCGATGGGGACCCCCTAGGCGGCAGGGTTTACCGTGCACGGTATGTAGCCACCTTGCCCACTTGCCCACCACCCCTGATTGTGGCGCAGGTGGAAACTGTAAGCAATTGGCATTGGGTGCTCCGCTTGTTGTTTATTGCCCCAACTCGCGAATACCTCTGCCTTAAGTTTGACCCAATGTGTGACACACATTGTTGGGGCAAACCAGGAGGAGTTGGCTGTTGTGGACTTGATTGCCGAGCGAGAAGGCGTTGAACCACAGCAGCAGAAGAAGTGGTCAAAGATTTTGGATGCTTTCGGTGCCCTTGTATTTGCAATTGCACCCTTGCATTCCACCTTCATCCAGCAGCTTGATGGTGTCAGTTGCCATCCGGCATGTCTCTTGACGTTGCATTGTGCCTTGTCTCGGCGCGTTGTATCGCAAGTGCCACAAGATCGATTGTGGTTGTTGCGTGAAATGGCTGAGGCTACTCTGTACTTCAGTCGTTCAAAGTTGGCCTCCACCCCAAGGACCCCAGCTGTACATTGGGAGGTGGCTCGGATGTACCCCGAACCCAAATCTGTGGACCCCGTTGAGACATGCTTTTCTTGTGATGGCACACCTCACATGGCGTGCCACGAATGTAAGGTTCTTCATTGTGCCTTGCATACGTCCATCTTGTGTCAATCAGAGATTTGTGTTGGGATGCGCCAATTCTGGACGGCCAACCTTGCTGTTGTTGCTGTTGCTCCTGCTGTTGTTGCTGCTGTTGCTGTTGACACCCATCCTATTGTGCCTATTGTTGTTGCTGCTTCTGCTGCTAACACCCGTCGTGGTGTGTGGATCTGTCGCAAGTGGTATGCAGTGCCTCCTCAATATCCCCAAATGCTGATGGTCAACTGAGAAATGACCAAGCATTTTGCACCGAGCTGCAAGGGGAGTTGAAAACGGCTTTGTTTGGGATGTGCACCAATAATCCCACGGTGCAAGGCAAACCGCGCCATGCAGATATCAAGGCCGACTTGGTTTTCGAGCGTGTCTTTTGTAACTACTTGTAAGTAGTTCCCACAGATGTTGGCCATGGCCCCTCTTTTCTTGAGCCTGATTTTGTTTCTATTGCCCAACCCCAATTATATTTTGTTATGTTGGCCGAGTGCCAACTAATTGGTGTGTGTGATGGTTTGGCCTGGGTGGGGCACCACTAACACAAGTGGCCGAGAATCGACTCGGGGGCTTTGTGCCCTTAAACAAAAGTACCACCTACCATCGAAGTGTTGACTACCTTGTTTAAAACGGCAGCCGGGGGGGGGGGGGGGGGTCACTTAGTGGACCGAGGTAAAACTTGGTAAAACAAATTTTTTATAAAAAATTTTTACTAAGTTTAACCAAATTTTGCTAAGTTTTACCAAATTTTACTAAGCGTTACCTCATCCGGTACTAAGTTTTACCAAATACCCGTCCGACAGGAGCCATGGACCCAACCCTCCCACCCCCACCCGCCCCTGTGCCCCATGCCCCGCTCTTTTCCTTTTCCTGTGGTGGTTCTCTCAGACCCCCCGCGCCCCTCGCACCCCGTGTCGGGTTTGGTCCCCCGCCACCATCGGCCAACCGCCAACGGCCGTCGGTTGGCCGCCTTCCGCCGTCACTTGTCGCTTGCTAGCCAGTCTACAGGCCACAAACAGTGCGGGCGGTCCTTGTTTTTGCTGGCCAAGAGGCCCCCTGCCTTTTCTTGGGGTTGTGTGCAAGGACGCTCGCGGAAGCCGCGGGGAGGCTGTGGTAATAGAATGCGGTGGGGCTCTCCCATGAGGTGGTTCTCTCTGTTTTGCCCCCTTCTTTTTGGTTTCCTCAACTGTCAGCCCAAGATCTTGGGTGGCAAGATTGCCGTTAACCGACGGCAATTGAAGCTCTACCGACGGCGGTTGATGGGCAACCGCCGCCGGTTGGCCGGTGACCGACAGCAGTTCCTAACCGACCGGTACTCTGTTGATGCCCAGGCACGCTGGGGTCCGACGGGGGTTTTCCTTTTCTTTGTTTTGCACAAAGGACATCCTTGATGTGCCAGCATCCAACCACTTGGTTGTACTAATGATCTGTCTTAATTCTTCCCAGTTTGGTACATATATCCAACTGAGGCCCCTTGGCCCAAGGTCACGCATGAGCTAACAGAAGAAAGTTAATATTTAGGCCTCCCACGCAGCTGTTGTGTCCTGTGTGGGCAGCCTGCAGCCAGCTGCTCACCGGTGTGACGGACCGTGTCGGAGAGACCAGCATATATATACAGCCCTCCCCAGGCAGGGGGTGTGGGCACCTACAACCACCATTGCATTGGTGAGGAGGTAGAGTGGAGAGCCCCTCTAGTTGGGGTTAGGGACTTGCAATCCACGCTTTGTTGCGTGGCCCCTTGAGTTGGCGTTAGGGACTCACAATCCACGCTTTGTTGCGTGGCCCCTTGAGTTGGGGTTAGGGACTCACAATCCACGCTTTGTTGTGTGGCCCCTTGAGTTAGTGTTAGGGACTCACAATCCACGCTTTGTTGCATAGCCCCTTGAGTTGGGGTTAGGGACTCACAATCCACGCTTTGTTGTGTGGCCCCTTGAGTTAGGGTTAGGGACTCACAATCCGCGCTTTGTTGCGTAGCCCCTTGAGTTGGGGTTAGGGGCTCACAATCCACGCTTTGTTGTGTGGCCCCTTGAGTTAGGGTTAGGGACTCACAATCCACGCTTTGTTGCGTGGCCTCTTGAGTTAGTGTTAGGGACTCACAATCCACGCTTTGTTGTGTGGCCCCTTGAGTTAGGGTTAGGGACTCGCAATCCACGCTTTGTTGTGTGGCCCCTTGAGTTGGGGTTAGGGACTCACAATCCACGCTTTGTTGCGTGGCCCCTTGAGTTAGGGTTAGGGACTCACAATCCACGCTTTGTTGTGTAGCCCCTTGAGTTGGGGTTAGGGACTCACAATCCACGCTTTGTTGTGTGGCCCCTTGAGTTAGGGTTAGGGACTCACAATCCGCGCTTTCTTGCGTAGCCCCTTGAGTTGGGGTTAGGGACTCACAATCCACGCTTTGTTGCGTGGCCCTTTGAGTTGGGGTTAGGCCATATGGGCACTGGCGACCGCTTTCCCGCCACGGAAGCGTGGCGAGGCGGAGCAGCATGTTTCCCACGGCAAGCACCTGCAAGCATTGAACGCGGCAAAACATGCCCCTTCCCTTCGGCATCTACTTCCCATATTTGCTGTCCACCCATGGCACCGGAGCACCATTTCTGGGTACAAGTGTGCAATCTGCCCTTCCAATTGGCACCCCCCCCTAGAATGGGGTCCCTGGTGCGTAGGCTCCGCCCCAAAAGAGCGGCATGTCATTGATGCTCATGCGGCAAGTGCCACGCATCAGCGCTAGTTGCCCCCCGCTGACCCTGCTGCCCCCGTAGGAAATCCCGCTGCCCAAGACGCCCTGCGGCGTAGGGAGAAGGCCCAAGGCTTGTTGGATGCACTTTTGCACCCCCTTTTCAAGTTCACGGCGGCCTTTTTTTGCGATGTTTTTGCTGTGGTTTGTTCCACAAGGAAGAAAGTTCAAGGGACCAGGGGTGCATGTGTGAGACGCTATGGGTGAGGAGCAATGGGGAGGCACCAGAGGATTGGGGGCCGTTTGAGGTTTTGATGAGCTCCGGAAGACCCCGTTCCGCCCGCGGAAGCGGAAGCACGGGCATGCGGTTGAGGTGGAAGATGGTGGTTTGCTTGGGTTTGCTGCTTTCAAGGATTTGCAAGTTTCTTTCGAAGAGGATGCTCAGGCAGAGGTTCATTTGAACGTTCAAGATTTGTGGGTTGTCCCGAAGAGGGCAAAACGTCACGCCGATATTGGCGATGTGTATGGGGTTGGGTTGGAGGGTGAGGACGAAGATAGTGACGACGAGGATTTGGAGTAGCCGTGTGAAGTCGCCAGTAGCTCCTCTTGTGACCTTCGTAACCCACCAGCCGTCCCCTCTACCTCTTCTAACCCTGCCGCGCAGTTCGTGTTCGCGTATGATGTGGATGAGGCGGTGTTGGAGGCAATGGAGAGGGGCAATATGCATGACTGGACTAAAGTTGAATTTAAGGCCATTTGTAGAAAGCATGGTTTGAGTGTCAAAGGGGGGAAGGGTGAGCTTACGGAGCGTGTCACGGTGCACTTCCAGAGGTTGTACTAGTTGTAGAGAGTTTGTTATGAGCTGTGCCACCGGCGATGGAACATTCGGGTGGTTGAACGCTGTGTCACTGCATTTGATGGAAAACAACATTGCTGCTGTTCATGTTGAATTGTGCAGGGTGTGAGGTAGGGTTCGGATGCTATCATTGAACACATGTGGGGCTAGGATCATATGGTTGTATGCTTGCACAAATTTTGGGCTAGGGACTCATGGTTGAACAGTTGGGAACACCTGGGTGAAGACATGTAGTGTCCGCGGGCTCTTTTGAAAAACAATGTTCCGGAACAACTTTTTTTTTCCGTTAAGGACCGCCCTGCCCCCGCCCTAGGGGCCTTCGGCCCACTTCTACTGGGGGGGAGTCGCGTGGTTTCCCCAGTTTTCCCGCCCATGTGGCCACCAAAATTTCCCCGGCAAGGACGGACACCAATTAGGGATGCCAATGGAGACCCAAGCCATGGTGCCGTAGTGAAGAGAATGTACATTCGCCAGGTTGTGAGGATTTCTGCGCCGATTGGCTGCTGTTGCTGCAGGTTGTGTCTGAAGCCCATCGAGCAGGAGGATGGAGACAACGGTACTCTCAGTTTTGACTCCTCCTTTTGCAGCTTGGATTTCCTGTCGCTCCTGTCGCCCCCATCGCTAGTCGCCTGCTCTGGCAACGGTGTCCAGAACAGCCACTCCCTGAAGAACCTCTCTGACATGTTAGGCAGCCCAAATCCAGTCGCCTGCTCTGGCAACGGTGTCCAGAACAGCCACTCCCTGAAGAACCTCTCTGACATGTTAAGCAGCCCAAAGCCAGTCGCCTGCTCTGGCAACGGTGTCCACAACAGCCACTCCCTGAAGAACCTCTCCGACATGTTAGACAGCCCAAAGCCAGTCGCCTGCTCTGGCAACGGTGTCCACAACAGCCACTCCCTGAAGAACCTCTCTGACATGTTAGGCAGCCCAAAGCCAGTCGCCTGCTCTGGCAACGGTGTCCACAACAGCCACTCCCTGAAGAACCTCTCCGACATGTTAGACAGCCCAAATCCAGTCGCCTGCTCTGGCAACGGTGTCCAGAACAGCCACTCCCTGAAGAACCTCTCCGACATGTTAGACAGCCCATCGCCAGTCACCTGCTCTGGCAACGGTGTCCACAACAGCCACTCCCTGAAGAACCTCTCCGACATGTTAGACAGCCCAAATCCAGTCGCCTGCTCTGGCAACGGTGTCCACAACAGCCACTCCCTGAAGAACCTCTCTGACATGTTAGGCAGCCCAAAGCCAGTCGCCTGCTCTGGCAACGGTGTCCAGAACAGCCACTCCCTGAAGAACCTCTCCGACATGTTAGGCAGCCCATCGCCAGTCGCCTGCTCTGGCAACGGTGTCCACAACAGCCACTCCCTGAAGAACCTCTCCGACATGTTAGACAGCCCAAAGCCAGTCGCCTGCTCTGGCAACGGTGTCCACAACAGCCACTCCCTGAAGAACCTATCTGACATGTCAGGCAGCCCAAAGCCAGTCGCCTGCTCTGGCAACGGTGTCCACAACAGCCACTCCCTGAAGAACCTCTCCGACATGTTAGGCAGCCCAAATCCAGTCACCTGCTCTGGCAACGGTGTCCACAACAGCCACTCCCTGAAGAACCTCTCCGACATGTTAGGCAGCCCAAATCCAGTCGCCTGCTCTGGCAACGGTGTCCACAACAGCCACTCCCTGAAGAACCTCTCCGACATGTTAGGCAGCCCAAAGCCAGTCGCCTGCTCTGGCAACGGTGTCCACAACAGCCACTCCCTGAAGAACCTCTCCGACATGTCAGGCAGCCCAAAGCCAGTCGCCTGCTCTGGCAACGGTGTCCACAACAGCCACTCCCTGAAGAACCTCTCTGACATGTTAGGCAGCCCAAAGCCAGTCGCCTGCTCTGGCAACGGTGTCCACAACAGCCACTCCCTGAAGAACCTCTCCGACATGTTAGGCAGCCCAAATCCAGTCGCCTGCTCTGGCAACGGTGTCCACAACAGCCACTCCCTGAAGAACCTCTCCGACATGTTAGGCAGCCCAAAGCCAGTCGCCTGCTCTGGCAACGGTGTCCACAACAGCCACTCCCTGAAGAACCTCTCCGACATGTCAGGCAGCCCAAAGCCAGTCGCCTGCTCTGGCAACGGTGTCCACAACAGCCACTCCCTGAAGAACCTCTCTGACATGTTAGGCAGCCCAAAGCCAGTCGCCTGCTCTGGCAACGGTGTCCACAACAGCCACTCCCTGAAGAACCTCTCCGACATGTTAGGCAGCCCATCGCCAGTCGCCTGCTCTGGCAACGGTGTCCACAACAGCCACTCCCTGAAGAACCTCTCCGACATGTTAGGCAGCCCAAATCCAGTCGCCTGCTCTGGCAACGGTGTCCACAACAGCCACTCCCTGAAGAACCTCTCTGACATGTTAGGCAGCCCAAATCCAGTCACCTGCTCTGGCAACGGTGTCCACAACAGCCACTCCCTGAAGAACCTCTCTGACATGTTAGGCAGCCCAAAGCCAGTCGCCTGCTCTGGCAACGGTGTCCACAACAGCCACTCCCTGAAGAACCCCTCCGACATGTTCGGCAGCCCATCGCCAGTCGCCTGCTCTGGCAACGGTGTCCACAACAGCCACTCCCTGAAGAACCTCTCCGACATGTTAGACAGCCCAAATCCAGTCGCCTGCTCTGGCAACGGTGTCCACAACAGCCACTCCCTGAAGAACCTCTCCGACATGTTAGGCAGCCCAAATCCAGTCGCCTGCTCTGGCAACGGTGTCCACAACAGCCACTCCCTGAAGAACCTCTCCGACATGTTAGACAGCCCAAATCCAGTCGCCTGCTCTGGCAACGGTGTCCACAACAGCCACTCCCTGAAGAACCTCTCCGACATGTTAGGCAGCCCATCGCCAGTCGCCTGCTCTGGCAACGGTGTCCACAACAGCCACTCCCTGAAGAACCTCTCCGACATGTTAGGCAGCCCAAATCCAGTCGCCTGCTCTGGCAACGGTGTCCACAACAGCCACTCCCTGAAGAACCTCTCCGACATGTTAGGCAGCCCATCGCCAGTCGCCTGCTCTGGCAACGGTGTCCACAACAGCCACTCCCTGAAGAACCTCTCCGACATGTTAGGCAGCCCATCGCCAGTCACCTGCTCTGGCAACGGTGTCCACAACAGCCACTCCCTGAAGAACCTCTCCGACATGTTAGGCAGCCCATCGCCAGTCACCTGCTCTGGCAACGGTGTCCACAACAGCCACTCCCTGAAGAACCTCTCCGACATGTTAGGCAGCCCAAATCCAGTCGCCTGCTCTGGCAACGGTGTCCACAACAGCCACTCCCTGAAGAACCTCTCCGACATGTTAGGCAGCCCATCGCCAGTCGCCTGCTCTGGCAACGGTGTCCACAACAGCCACTCCCTGAAGAACCTCTCCGACATGTTAGGCAGCCCATCGCCAGTCGCCTGCTCTGGCAACGGTGTCCACAACAGCCACTCCCTGAAGAACCTCTCCGACATGTTAGACAGCCCAAAGCCAGTCGCCTGCTCTGGCAACGGTGTCCACAACAGCCTCTCCCTGAAGAACCTCTCCGACATGTTAGGCAGCCCTGAAGAACCTCTCCGACATGTTAGGCAGCCCAAATCCAGTCGCCTGCTCTGGCAACGGTGTCCAGAACAGCCACTCCCTGAAGAACCTCTCCGACATGTTAGGCAGCCCAAATCCAGTCGCCTGCTCTGGCAACGGTGTCCACAACAGCCTCTCCCTGAAGAACCTCTCCGACATGTTAGGCAGCCCAAATCCAGTCGCCTGCTCTGGCAACGGTGTCCACAACAGCCTCTCCCTGAAGAACCTCTCCGACATGTTAGGCAGCCCAAATCCAGTCGCCTGCTCTGGCAACGGTGTCCACAACAGCCTCTCCCTGAAGAACCTCTCCGACATGTTAGGCAGCCCATCGCCAGTCGCCTGCTCTGGCAACGGTGTCCACAACAGCCTCTCCCTGAAGAACCTCTCCGACATGTTAGGCAGCCCAAATCCAGTCGCCTGCTCTGGCAACGGTGTCCACAACAGCCTCTCCCTGAAGAACCTCTCCGACATGTTAGGCAGCCCATCGCCAGTCGCCTGCTCTGGCAACGGTGTCCACAACAGCCTCTCCCTGAAGAACCTCTCCGACATGTTAGGCAGCCCAAATCCAGTCGCCTGCTCTGGCAACGGTGTCCAGAACAGCCACTCCCTGAAGAACCTCTCCGACATGTTAGGCAGCCCAAATCCAGTCGCCTGCTCTGGCAACGGTGTCCACAACAGCCTCTCCCTGAAGAACCTCTCCGACATGTTAGGCAGCCCATCGCCAGTCGCCTGCTCTGGCAACGGTGTCCACAACAGCCTCTCCCTGAAGAACCTCTCCGACATGTTAGGCAGCCCAAATCCAGTCGCCTGCTCTGGCAACGGTGTCCACAACAGCCTCTCCCTGAAGAACCTCTCCGACATGTTAGGCAGCCCATCGCCAGTCGCCTGCTCTGGCAACGGTGTCCACAACAGCCTCTCCCTGAAGAACCTCTCCGACATGTTAGGCAGCCCAAATCCAGTCGCCTGCTCTGGCAACGGTGTCCACAACAGCCTCTCCCTGAAGAACCTCTCCGACATGTTAGGCAGCCCAAATCCAGTCGCCTGCTCTGGCAACGGTGTCCACAACAGCCTCTCCCTGAAGAACCTCTCCGACATGTTAGGCAGCCCATCGCCAGTCGCCTGCTCTGGCAACGGTGTCCACAACAGCCTCTCCCTGAAGAACCTCTCCGACATGTTAGGCAGCCCAGAGCGCAGCTGCATGCAACCAAGGGCGGCTTTCGAGGCTCCGTGCAGGGGACCTCGGCAGGGCACGTCCGTGTGGCAGTGCGATGACGACCCGTCTGCCGCAGTCCATGAAGCCCTTCCGAGGGTCGGCAGGTGCAAACCGCAGACCACAGCCAGACCGAAGCTCAATTTCGGAATGTCAAGGCTGTTCAAACTCCGAGGCGGCCTGAGAAATGGTGATGCCATGTGCCCGCCCTCTGTTGAGTAGATGTCGTGATCTGGGCACACAGCGTCCGCCCACTCATGACCTGCCACCCACCAGAGAACCCACATCATAGCCACGGATCAGGACAGACAGGACACTACAGGCTGATGTTTTTTGGGATTTTGACATTCATGTATACCCATGGGGCGTGGCGGCAACATACAGCTGCATACTCAGGTGACAGGAATCCAGATACAGTCCAAATACACGTCCCACCGCTGCAGGCGACACGTGAAACTGTTCGCACGGGACACACATGTTGTACTTAGACTGTCAGCATGATCCGGTCCGTCTGACCGAGCACTTACGAGGCACACGTGAGTCTGAGCCAAAAAAAAAAAGGAAGGTGTGTTTGGTTGGGGTCTGGGAACACGGAACATGCCAGAAAATGGCCCAAGAAACGACAAGCCGACAAGCCCCGATCAGCAATGGTCATGCAACGCTTGGCAAAGGCCTCACGTGCAGCCCGCCAAAGAAAGTGCCTGGAGAGCCCGACCAAACATACCGCAGCATAAACAAAATTCTTGCACAACCGAGGGAGTGAGCCAACGAGGCACCACCAACCTTTGACGGTTGATGGTCAACCGCTTTGTCAGCGGTTGTCGCATGGCATTTCGTGATAATATGCACCTGCTGCTTTGCCTTGTCATTCTGTTTCGGGCCCCTTCAAAGGGTTGCCCACCCCTACGAGAATATTCGTTCTGACATGAGGTCGGTCTGCCACCTTTAGTCAATTAGACTCCACAGTCATAAAAGTTGTACGAAAATTTGATGCTTCCACAAACAACCCTCTCCACCCCAGTGTAGGCCTTTTGTTCGACACTGCTTCTCCTGTGTGTAGCACACCGCTGTTGTTTACTCAGCCTTCCAGTCTGTCTTGTGCTCCGGTAGCACACTGGGATGCCTTCGGGTGTGGCAGTTCCCACTGCATTTCCTGGTATCAGATGCAGCTTATCCTCACTACGTGTCATGTCTGCTACCACACCGTCTTGTGGGACAATCGGAGCACTGGACAGCTGTGATCCTTGATTCTCAATTCTCGGGTGCCTTCTGATGAGCAAGCTCCGGCAGCTTGTAATGGGTTGACCCAAAAAGCAAAATTTGATGCTTCCACAAAGGGAAAATCGTGAAGTGCCTCTAAAGAAAATTCTGAGCCTCCTTTTTTCCTTTCAGTCTGATGCATCCCATAGGTCCTGAATTACCAATTTCAGCCCATGTGGCCCCCTGTCGGTGCACCAGGAATTATTTTTTTAGTCTGATGCATCTAATAGGTCCTGAATTGCCAATTTCAGCACATGTGGCCTGCACATGTGTGTGTCGGCAGTTGTATGTGTTGCGTGCAAGCAACGCCCTTGTCCAAGCTACGGTGGGCGCAGGGACCGTAATAATTGTGTACATTGGCGTAGCTTGTACAAGGGGGGGGGGGGTACATGGTCATGGTGTTCAGGGACCGCACATAGACCAGGTCCGTGTCGCCGGACACCCTCAGCGGCCGCTTGCGGACCACCACCTTCATGCGGGACATGGCCGCTGCTGCTGTTGCCGTTCATCAGGGACTCGGCCGCATTCCTGAAAGAGGGAGCCCGATGCTGTAGAATAGCGGTTTGCGATAGGTACTTTTTGGTCCAACGGTGAAAATGGGGGTCAGTGATTGTAGGAGATGGAGACGGAGGGGAAACAGCGAGACATCAATACTGATGCCTAGTATTATCTGTCCTCACTACGCAGGCCTCACTTGTCCAAGCATGCAGTGGGCATTGAACGGCTACTTTTCTGATTTTTTGACACCACTGGACCACAGGGCGTGGCGGCAACGTACAGCTGCGTACTCCGGTGACAGGAATCCAGATTCCAAATGTACGTCCCCCTGCTGCAGGCGGCATGTGGAACTGTTCACACGGGCCACGTATGTTGTACTTAGCCTATCAGCATGATCCGGTCCTTCTGATGGGGCACTTACGAGGCACACGTGAGTCTGAACAAATTTTTTTTCTGGTCCGCTGTTTTTTGTGGTCCTGAACGCAGGATTGGGCGTTCGTGACGCGCTTGGAGAGGGAAAGAGGGGCTCATTCATGTCTGCCTACGGGCGTGGCAGTCTTCCACTGCATCACCTGGTTTCAGACTCAGCTACTTCTCACTACGTGTCAGATCCGCTACCACAGTCATTGTGGGATCATCCTAGCACTGAACCTTGATTCCGAGAGGTTATCTCGAGTACTGTGAAGTGAGCAGGCCACGCCAGCTCACCTTAGTCTGAACCCCCCCCCAAAAAAAGAACCTCTTCGGCGCCTTGGGCACTTAGTATTATCTACGCCTTTTGGGCCAAGTAGGTGATGTACAGTGGCAGCCTCGGCTGGGAAAAGGGGCCCAATCGACCACTTCTCCTTCAGTAGCTGAGCGGCGACATTTGCACCCTGCCCCCGGCCCCCCTTCAGTCTTCACATCGCTGCCTTTTTCAGCCTACAGTCTTTGTGTCTCGTGCAAACTGGGAAGCCCACGGGCGTGGCAGTCTCCCACTGTGGGATCACCGTGCCACTGGACAGCTCTGAACCTTGATTCCGAGAGGTTATCTCGAGTACTGTGAAGTGAGCGGGCTACGCCAGCTCATCTTAGTCTGAACCCCCCCCCAAAAATTTTTCTGTACCCTCCCCCCCCCCCCGCCCCTTGAAATCTCAGTCAGACCATCGTAGCACTGGACTGCTTTGGTTCCTGATTCCGAGAACTCTTTTCAGCACCGTCTGGTAAGAGGGCTTTGCCAGCCTGCCCAGGTCTGAACCAAAAAAACAACTATCATTACCCCCCCTGCGAGAACAACAGAGGGGCATCAAAGTCACGAATCAAACGGACCGGCAACACATGGCAGGATGGTAATCAGCATCATTCAAATGCCAACCCCCAGCCCCGAATAAAACAAAATTTGATCTTCACAAAACCCCCAGCCCCGAATAAAACAAAATTTGATCTTCACAAAATACAGCCAGAAAAAGGAACCGCAAAATTCCACGGTTCCAAACATTGTGGAACCAGGTCAGCCCATTTAGGTGCTGCACGCTGTGCACACAGGGGTTGGCGCAGAAGTAGGACGTGGCAGAGCCACTGTGCCGTCCCCCAAGCCTCACCCTTTGTGTACACGGCGCAAGAGAAGGATCTGCCACAATGGCTCAGGTGCATTGTTATCTCCCTCCCCCCACTTGAACCCGCAGTGGGGGTGGGTGCACCGCCGTGGCCAGCCTTCCAGACATTGTGGAACCCACACCTCGCGTTGTTTGCACAGGCCAGAGGCTAGAGGGAGTATCAGACGCGGTGCGCGCGCGGTGCGGGTATTGGGGTTGTTCCGCGGACCCTTTCACCTAATTTACAGGCACCATTGCCCATTTGGGGAGCTCAGACCGCTGTCAATCATGATGTGTGCCATGTTTTTGCTTTTGCGGTGTGTTCCCTCAGGGCACCTTGTTTGTAGGCCTGTTCTTTGCTGAAATTTTCCCCAAAATTTTGACTTTTTGTCCACACAGAGCTATGTCACTCTCATGGCTTCAAGCAGAGGTCTCCGTCATTTACAACCGCTCAAATGGCAGCAGTGTGCCAGGCTGGGCAACATTTGCTGGGTGTGTCCTTTGTCCCCTGGTACGACCCCAGACATTTTAATCTGGGATGCCCAAGGTCCTCAACGCAGTGCTGGAGATTTTGTCAACTTTGAGGTTGGCATTCACGACGGAGCGTTCAAGGGTAGGGTCGGATCAATCATTCCCTTTGTGGGCAGAGGCAAACTGTCTGACCGCCAACAAGAATACAACGACGTCCACGGGTGGTACAGGGCAAGGGTGGAACACTGCTTTGCCCATCTGTGGCATTGGCGTGTGTTTCGCGACGTCTGGACAGGTGACCACACAGTGTTGCACGAGACTGTCCGTGTGCTGTTACACACAACACAATTTTGTTTGAATCGCAAGCAGATGTACCAGCCTTATGGACCATGGACCCACTTCCCTGATGGTCTGTGGACTGATGTGGCCTGTCCGATCCCGGAAAATGAGAGGGATAGTGCTGAGGTGGAGGCCACTTGCCAGTTGTGCTATTCACGTAGCGCCACCGTCTGTGATGCATGTCAATTGCTTTTCTGCGCAACCTGCAAGTCACAGCACAGCTGTTGAGAGTAACCCTGTGACGTCTCTGTCGGATATGTGTATTTATTGAGATGCACATTTGTTGCTGAATTGTGCAGCAACACAGGCTGCACCTCCCCAGACAACCATGCAGCGTGCACAAGCTCCTTGACAGTGCACAAGCTGCAAGTCACAACACAACTGTTGAGAGTGACCCTGCGACACGTCAGTGTGATAAGTGTTTTTATTCAGGTGCACATATGTCATTCAATTGTGTACCTGCAAAGGCTGCAACTCACCGGGCAGCCATGCTCCGTGGAATTACCATGACTTCCTGGTTTGTGCTGCTTGCATGTGAGCTCGCCCACGGGGGCCCTCACACAATGTCCCTCTCTCCATCAACTTCGGGCTAAACGGGTGTAGCAAAAACTGGAATGAGGAGGGACAAGAATGGGAAGTCAAAATGGTACTGATACAAAACCCACTCGGGACCATCTGGAACTCCTCCCCAAGGTCGACCGTTGGCTAGTGAAGTTGTTCAAATACCGGACGCGGTGCGTGCGCGGTGCGCGCGCGGTGCGGATACTCCCCCATAGACCCCCTCCCTTCCTTTGGGGCAGGCGCAGCCGGAGCCTAATGCAGACATTGCAACCTGACCATTGATGCCTTCCCTCTCTAGTGACGTGTGATGGTCACACCCCGCGCCCCCCCCCCCCCTTAAACAAGAAACGCCCTTGTACAGTAAGCGCGGGGGGGGGGGGGGGCGAGGGAACCGTCACTTTCACTTTCCCAAAAGTACAGAAAAGTTCGATATTGAGCTTCTCCCGCATGTTTGTTGGTTCGACAAGGTAGTAGCAGCTGGAGAGCCCATCCCTGTGACCCCTGTTGAGCATGTGTAGCTCTTCAAAGTCGAATACTCCTGCCAGAAAAAGTGGCACATGGAGCATGTGTCTCAGTGGACCTAAGCATGCATGTCAACAGGCCTTTTTCAGGTCGTTCAGTGGTTCATATGCCCTGTTATTTGCCTGTCTTGCTGTGTGTCGCGCGTCCCTTGCATAGTAAGCGGGGGGGGGGGCAAGGGAACCGTCACATGGGGTAGGTCCCCTCGGGGCTGTGAGGGAACCGTCGCGCCGAGGTGTTGCGTGTACAAGGGGGGTAGAGGGTACGGCACATGCACCTTTTTCACACAGCGGCGCCCTAGTCAACCTCTACCCCCCCCCCCCCGCCCCCCATGCCAATGGACCCCCCATGCCAATGCCCCCCCCCCTCTCGAAAGAAGAAACATGGCTCCCCCTGCTAATGGACCCCCCCTCTCGAAAGAAGAAACATGCCCCACCCCCCCTCAGATTTTTTCACCAAATCGCACACGAATTGCCCTTTTTTGCCTACTTTCCCGAGTGTGACATTGTGTGTCTCATGCCTAATTCTCCACCTTGCTTTGCTCTCACAGAATTTGACTATTGCTGTGCCCCAAAGATAAAGGGGCTAGTTCGGGTCTTTTGATTGTTGCAGTCCTAAATATTACAATTTGCCTGGTGCTGTGCTCCAAAGCGGATAAATGGGCTAGTTCAGGTCTTTTGATTGTTGCAGTCCTAAATATTACAATTTGCCTGGTGCTGTGCCCCAAAGCAGATAAAGGGGCTAGTTCGGGTCTTTTGATTGTTGCAGTCCTAAATATTAGAATTTGCCTGGTGCTGTGCTCCAAAGCAGATAAAGGGGCTAGTTCGGGTCTTTTGATTGTTGCAGTCCTAAATATTACAATTTGCCTGGTGCTGTGCTCCAAAGCAGATAAAGGGGCTAGTTCGGGTCTTTTGATTGTTGCAGTCCTAAATATTAGAATTTGCCTGGTGCTGTGCTCCAAAGCAGATAAAGGGGCTAGTTCGGGTCTTTTGATTGTTGCAGTCCTAAATATTACAATTTGCCTGGTGCTGTGCTCCAAAGCAGATAAAGGGGCTAGCTCGGGTCTTTTGATTGTTGCAGTCCTAAATACACAGATACAGACACAGACACAAACACAACACAGACACAACACAGACAGACAGACAGACAGACAGACAGACAGACAGACAGACAGACAGACAGACACTTATTTGCACTGATTGCTTCACGGGAAGGGGTGTCTGCTCTGTGCGGAATGGCAAGGTCTACTTGAAGAGGGACTAAATGCCAGTGCGACGGAGTTCACACAGCCCGTCATTGAGTCAGTCAGCCTGTTGTAGTTGCACGTGCTTGGTATACAGTTGGTGACATTATTGTTGAGCAGTCCACAGTGCTGAGGTTTTTTCATGCAGGCCTGGGGCCAATTTCAGCATATTTTGCACAGCTCAAAGCGCGTCAGGCATTCAGCCAATCAGCCAGTTGCAGTTGCATGTGATTCTACATATACTTGAAGACATTATTGTTGAGCACTTCACAGTGCTGAAAATTTTTCTAGCAGGCCACAGATTTCAGCATGCTTTGCTAAGGTCAAAGTGCCATGATTCATTCCGTCAGTCTGCCAACTGCAGTTGCATGTGATTCATGTCTATTTGAAAACATTATTGTTGCGCACTTCACAGAGCTGAATTTTTTCAAGCGGGCCTGGGGCCACCACTTTCAGCCCTGTTTTGTGCCTGTTTTCCACAACGCTTCCCTGATCAGGGCCACATCTGGCCCCAGTGGTATGTTGCGATCTAATGCACGCCGTTATTTTGTAGCATTCAACCACCTTTGTCACCTTTGTCTTTGACTGCCACATGAAGGATAAGGTGCTGAAACTTTTTGAAGCAGGCCTGGGGTCATCAGTTTCAACCATCATCGTTTCAAAAGTTGCAGTTGTGCGTTTTCTTCGTATTTGCTATTGTGTGCTTGCATGTGTGAAGAAGGAAAGGCATGGGAAACAAATGTTGAGCACCACAAGGAAAATGGTGTAAAAGCATGAAAAAATTGCAAAAGGTGGCTTACGTGAGGTCCACAACCACCACAAAGATGCAAGAGGTTCCAAGCATGGGTCCCCACCACGTTTACACCAATGGCACAAGCTAGAAAATGCATACACAAAGATTTTTTTGGATTTTTTACGAGAACTCGAGTCAATGGACCCCCCGTGCGCGTGTCAATGCCCCCCCTCTCGAAAGAAGAAACATGGCCCCCCTTGCCAATGCCCCCCCCCCCTCTCGAAAGAAGAAGCATGGCCCGGGCCATTGACACGGGGGGGGGGAGGCCAGAGGAGTGCCAAGGATGACTGTTGAGCCACCAGTGTGATGGTTCACTTGACAGGTCTGAACAAACCAAAGTTCATCCTCACTGCGTGTTATGTCTGCTACCACATACCCCCCCCCTCCTCCCGTGAAGCACAGCCCTGTTTATTGGACAATTGTCGGATTGGACAGCTCTGATCCTTGCCAGGAGATCTCTTGAGTGCCTGAGGCCAAAGAAAAAAAAAAGAAAGAGCGGCTCATTCATGTCTGTGATTGCGCTTTCTGTCCATAACCACTACCACAGTCATTTGTGGGATCATCGTAGCACTGGACAGCTCTGAACCTTGATCCCGAGGGGTCACCTCGAGTACTGTGAAGTGAGCAGGCTACGCCAGGTCATCTTGGTCGGAGCCAAAAAAAAAGATTGCGCTTTCTGTCCATAAGAACATTATACAACACATTGCAACCCCAGCTGTTTGTTTTGAGGAGCCTCTAGCTCTGTCGGCGCCGACGGCTCTTTACCACGGGCTCCCAGTGAGACACTGGGATAAAGATCCAAAAGCCTTCAAGCCCGAGGCCTATGCTCCACAAACAAATGCACTCACTCACTCTCTCTCTCTCTCTCTCTCTCTCTCTCTCTCTCTCTGTCTGTCTCTCCCCCCCCCCCAGCTGTTTGTTTTGATGTGATCTTCAGCCATGGCTAACATTGCTGTTCCCAGCATGGCTGTCACTTACATGCAGAGCACCGAGTAACATGCACCTGCCACTATTATTGGTCCCTCTCGTCATGGGGACACATCCCTTTGGACATTTGGCCATTGTGGATGACAGCTTTGTGCCAAAGAATAGGACCCGTGCTCCAACCTGCTACGAAACCTCCGAAGGGCAAGCATGTCCAATTGTTCAGGATCAGATGGAAGGTTGGAAAGGGCTTCTATTCCACGGCACCTGATGCCCCATGAGGACAGGCAGAAATGGTGGGATGTTGCCTGTGCATTGTACCATGCTTTGCATAAGTTTTGACATGCACGTGTGCTTTGCTGTCATGTGCGTCGCGCACAAGCACGGGCTTGTCCAAGCCTGGGGTGGGCGTTGAAACGCTGTTTTGCCTGGACTTTTGGGACCGCGGCCTTGCTTGCACACGGATCTTACCTGAGCACTGTTGTAGGACTATCAGCCAGTCGGCAGCAGAGAATGCACTCACAGAAAAATAATTGTGCTCAGGGGTCTTCCACACACACTCGGGGCCAGCCAGCAGCAATCTTGCTGTGTACAGCTGCACATGCCACACGGCATCGCACCGCACGGCACCTAATTCTAAGGGCGTTTCCAATGGGTGTGCCTGGGGGCTCTTCGGGGGGAACATAGTCTAAAAGTAGCGCGCAGTGCAAGGATTCCCCCCGAGATCCCCAAATCCAGATCCAAATCCAGATCCAGATCCACCCCAACACCCCTTGTGGGACACAAAAAGTGAGCCAAGTTAAATTCCACCGTGTTTGCAGGAAATGTATGGGCCTCAGTACCAGTCCCCCCCCCCCCCGTCCTAATCCAAAGTCAGGCGAGGTTCTAGTTCAAGGGGCACAAGTAAGGGAACCTAGATTCATGTACCACGGAACGCATGTTGCAAACATAAGCCAACACTACCCCTCAAGACTTGACAATACAAAGCAACAGGCCAGCATACACCGCAGAACACAAGAGCACATAGAAGTACAGCTACACTTTGCCACCCATGTTGACGCTCTCTGCAGCCTGTGCAAAGTTACAAACCACATTCTCTATTGGATTGGAACCCCACACATGATGGTTCCAAAAACTCCACCCAAAAGTGTGGAAACACGGGGTCGCTGTGTTTGGACAAGCCCGTGTTAGGACAAGGGGGGGGTATTTGTTTTGGGACTACAAAAATTCTGCAGTGGGAGACTGCACCGCCCGTAGGCTTTCCAGTGTGCATGAGGCACAATGACTGTAGGCTGAAAAAGACAGCGGTGTGAAGACTGAAAGCTGAGACGAAGCAGCGCGTTGCATCGCATACAATATCAGTACCAAAGACGGGGGGCGACATTCAGGCATAGCTGGCCACTATTCACGACGAGGCTGAGGACATTGCAGGTCTAACTCCAGTTTAGGGTGAGTGGGGACAGTGGCATACAGAAGAAGACTGGGGAGGAAGGAAGAGCACAAGCAGGGTTACGGTGCGCTGGGGGGTGCATTCCACACCTGTGGGGGAACAGATAGAAAGGATTTGTGGTGGAAGGTGCTTTTGGCATTGGGTGCACCCGACAGCAGTTTGCTTTCCCTATCCTGAGCCAAATCGTCATGTTGTGTCCGCTCGTTCTTGTCCAGTTTTTGATGAATGACCACCTCGACAGACCCGTCGTCGAACTGTGCAATGAGTTTCAGGCGGCGGCCATAACCCACAAGTTGATTTCAGACAAAAGGTGTGTCTCGAGTCCTGAGGCTCGACTGGTTTACGGAGGGTCGGCCAATCATTCACGGAGCACTTCCTGGTGGCCCATCGCACGGTGCTGGGTCCGGTCCCAGGGGCCAGAACAGGCTACAGAGCACCGGGGGATCTCCTTTGCTGGCCAGTCTTGACCAGAGGTCTTTATGGTACAACTGCTGTATCTCTCGGGGACCTTCAGAAGGTGCCAATGCGGTGGGTTTTGGCATGTTTCCTGGGGATTTTGGCCGATGCGCCGAAATTTCATCTCTGTCGGCTGTCGGCTCTTGGCTTTCGGCTGTTATCTCTGTGGCTCTGTCGGCGCAGCAGGCACCCTGCCATGCGACCCACCCAAAGGTGGGACAACGTGCCCTCAAGCCCCACGCCTATGCTCAGAAAACTGCTCTCTCTCTCTCTCCCTCTCTCTCCAAAGGTTCCACCTACGGCTTTGCTTAGCTGCTCACCTCAATACGTTTTGACCCCCCCCCCCCTCACCTCCGCAATGTGATGGTATGGTAAGGTATGCAAGAACGCTGGTGGAGTTGCAGTAGCATTTGCAGCCTGCCGTGCAAACAGGGCGACAGGGGTGGGGCAAGGCGCAGGACTCATTCCTCCCGCCACTCCGCCGCAGCCGTCTTGGTGAGGGTAGGTCACACCTAACCCACACCCAAAGCCGGTCCTGTCACTGACCCATGACCTGTTATGTGTACTCTCGATGGACACTTGGTGGAACTTCGGTCACGAGTTAAAAACAAATTTGCAGCCCGCCGCCCTCATTGTGGGCGGGACTTGCATTCGAGCACCAACGCAGTGGACCCAATTTTGAGAACAAATAGCAGAGCACTGCTGTGTCTAGACCGTGCAGTCGTGCCAGCCCCTTGCATTGTGCCCCTCAGGTTTTTGACAAAAAAGTATCGTGACGTGTTCATTGGATATGAGGGCGTGGACCTCCTCATTTCATTATTTCAGGTGCAGCGTAAGGGCCCTGGGGCTGGGAAGGGCAGTGTGGGATGGCGGAGTGGTGGGGCATGACGGCAAAACAACCAGAGCCAAAATATCATGCACAACACTCAGTATCGACGCAGCCTAAGAAGGCCTACCCCCAGTCAACGAAAACCATCTACCAGGAGCATCTGAAGTCGTTTCACATCCGTTGCTTTGCGTTTTGTTGCACCCGAGATGGGGCAGCAGCAGGGGGAACAGCCACAGGAGTTTCCTAGCCAAAGGGGAGTATTTGACCCGGCCTGCCCACAACGAACACCGCCCATACCACTCACCCTAGAGGGAAACGCACACGCGGTGCGCAGGCTGCCATGTACAGGGTGTGTGTGTTTTTGACATGTGCGGACAACATTTTCCTTCCGCCCCCCCCCCCCCCTGGCCTCACCACCTTTGTGCATTTTTGTCTTGCCATGCACCGCAATCACCAGGCATGAAAATTCCCTTCACATCCAGAAACTACCCTTGATGGCGTGTACTACTGTGCGCACCCAGCACTTTCTGAATGTGCGGACTGTGCACGATGATCCCTATGGCCCATGGGATCATTTCCCAAGTGGCATCTATGGGCAGCCCAAGGCCGCAAGGCGCCCTGCCTCTGATTCTCATTCCTGGGCTCGTAACTTAATGATACGGTTGCATCATGGGAATGGGCACAGCATTGAGCAACGTTGTGAAACGTGAGACCAGTGCTTTCCTGAATGGGGCACACCGAAACGCGAAAGATCAAATCAGCCTCAGAGGCTTGGGCACCCGGTGGGGCACTGAGCTCTTCGGTGTGAGCGACGGTACCGGAGAGCTCTTCCTCTTCTTCCTCTTCCTATGGCCCTACCCTCAGGGATGTATTAGAACGGCCGTACACCGTAGGAGGAGGGGGGTACCCCCCCCCTGAACCCCGCTCCCCCCCTTCCAATTTTTCAGGCTGACAGCCAAAAGAATTTCAGAATTTCTGGGTGGGTGGGTTTCCAACCCCCCCCCCCCCCCCCCCCGCCCCCCGGCGATAAAGCCCAGAACCCAAAGCCCTGATCCCACAGCCCTGACCCCAGCCAGGGAGGCAGGGACTGGAACACTGGGACAATGCAGCAGGCCACTGGCCACAAGCCCAAAGTTGAGAACTGATTACGCAAGGAAGGCCGTGGGGCAGGCGCGGCTGGAGCGAAAGTTGCGGTTCCACACCTGCCCAATTGCGGCCCCGCCCCCCCTAGGGTAGGCCATTGTGGGGGACTTTGGGTCAGCGCCGAAGGCGCTGGTCAAGCATTTTGCCTGTGGCAAGGCATTTTGCCTATGGTAGGTGGATGGGTGGGTGTCCAATAGCCCCCCGCCCCTCCCCCGTGGGGGTGGGACATTTGTGGGTCCGTGGGTATGCACAGATCCCGGTGCATTGGTGAGGAGGTGGAGTGGTGGCCTCCGTTGTTGTGTGTGTACCCGGCCACCGCGTCCCTGCCAACCTGACAATCCCCCGAAGGGTCGACAAACAGGATGTGAAGAACAGGGCGCAGTGCACGCGGTTCCCTCTGACGCCCCGTTTTCGGTTTGTTTTTCCTTTGGCAATGATGTGTAGTGTGCCAGGCACCCGACTGGTGGCGGTTGCCACATGCAACCGCAGCATCGTCCATGTCTCCCTGCAACTCTCGACACCCCCCCCCCCCCAGCCCTCCTCCACTGCGCCTCACTCCTCTGCAGCTGCCCTCTCGCGAGGCTGCCGTGGCCCTGGGCAACCGGTTCGTGGATGCGGGATTACTGGAGCATTGCGTGCAGGAGCACTGCTTCAAGGTATGCGGAAGGAGGCGCGGTGGTGTAGGCCCTCGGCCCCTGCGGGACGCCCACCCGCATCAGATGGGGAGGGCACTCCCCAAACCCCAGGCCCCTTCTGAGGCCTGCGGGAGTGGACGCTGTGCGGGCACTGGTGGGGGGCCAGTGGGAGGAAGTGGGGGGGCATCGGTGCGGGGCGATGAATACTGGCGGCCAAAGGCGTCAGACTTCGCAGGACGTGTGACATTGCCAAAAAGCTGTGAATTCCAGCCAAAGTTGGCAAATCTGGTTGACAACAAAAATCTATTCTGAACCAACTTCAGCGGGAGAAAACGAGGTCTCGCCCTTCGAGCCCAATGTCCAGACCCCCCCCCCCCCTGCGCCCTCTGTCTGTATGTGGCCGAGAGGGGCCAGCGACAGCAAGCATACCAGTGCACCGGCGGACACCGAAATGGGACACTATCGAACGCTACGCCCCAAACTCAGTCCACAAAGGCCACAAAGCCCAGGACCCTGTAGAGGCAGCCCAACTCTTACCCCATTCCGGGCGGAGGGGAGGGACAAGAACTGCATTGCACTGTCCGAGTGACACGCACAATCATGGAACTGAGTTGGCAATGAAGGTCGTGAGGCAGGCGCGGCTGGAGCTAAGTGGCGGGTCCACACCTGACCTATTGAGGCCCCGCGCCCTCTAGTTCACACCCGCTCGAAGAGCCCCCCTCCCCTGCAGTTGCAATGGACTGGGGGCCATGACATCGCACAATGCACTGCACGGCGGCACTACCACCCTCGGGGGAACACCCCCACCGCGCATCCTCGGCTCCTCGGAGAGGGGCCCCGCAACGCTGCGGAGGTGATGAAGTGCTCGCGGCGCAACTTGCAGCGGATGGGCCCGTGCCAACGATTCCGTGTGCGTTGCCTGGGCCCCGAGCACGGGGTCGTGTCCTCCCGCTCTGCTGCGCAGGCCCCCTCCCCGTGTCGCTGTGTTGCAGGACCAGCACCTGTTCTATCAGTTTACTGGAGGCCGCAGATGGTCCAACGGCTCCACGGACTCCAATGATAAGGCCAGGAAGCACAGCATGAAGGTACTGCGGCCGATGGACCTCAAACAAGCCCCTCTTCCTCTTTCTTTGCCCTCCTCGGGACAGTCTTGGTTTTGGGTGGTGGGTTTGCCTTTTCTTGACGGCCGTTGGCAGTCGTCGGACGGCAGTTGGTAGTCCTGGCGATGGGGAAAATGTGGAACGGGCGAAATTTGAAATGGCAAAGGTTGGCACAACAGAAGTTTGCCAAGTTATCCGACAGTATTTGGGGGTCCGAAGCCGGTTTTCTAGGTGTCAGTCTGAGCGCTCCTGGTGTGCACATTTCCATTGTGCCCAACAACACGCATCCAGAAGCCTCTGGGAAATCAGAGCACCCATCCAAGCAACCCTCCAAGAAAGGGCTGCAACCAACCAAAGGCCCGTTGGAAATAGCAATCATCACTATTCCCGGTCTCATGCTTCTTCTTTTGCCACAGTCTTTTGAGACTTTTGTACCAAATTTCGCAGTGGTATATAAACCCCCCCCCCCACACCTATAGCCCTCGCGGGGGTTATAGTATTCTTGATGAATGCCCGAGCCAAAGGGGGGGGGTTATAGGTGGTGGTGGGGGGTGGGTTATAGGTCAGCTCTTTGTCCAATTTTGCTTTAGGCGCTTCGCGCCATCTGTTGTTTGTTGTGTGTTTTCAGTTTCTGCTTACCTCCCCCTCATGGATATTGATTTATTGATGTCTCCTCTGCTCTGATTTGGTTCAGGGCTAAGCGTGTCCCTGAGGCAGACAATGCTGCTGACCAGCCTCTAGCAAAAAAGAAAAGGGCACAGCCCTCTTGGATGCAGATTTGGAAGAAGTAACTGGCAGCAAAGTACCGTGAAGTTGTGGCCCCCACGCTTTGCTGCTCCGTCTCTTTGCACAGCCCTGTCTTTGAAGTTGGGTGAGAAGGGGGGGCTAGAGGTCCCCAAATGACTAAAAACAACGGAGGGGGGGGGGGTTAGGTGGGCGGGGGTATAGGTGGGGGGGAGGTTCAAGAATTGGTGCCAAATTTTCTCTGCATCAAATTTCGCCATTCTAATTTTCGCACGTTCCTGACTCCCCCCTCCCCGCCGACTGACATGAGTGCATGCGTTGTTTTGAGGTCCAAAGTTACTTGCTTCGTCGCTTCCTCCGTCACTTATTCCCGGTTTCTCTCGCTGGCTCTTGGTCTCTGTTCCTCTGCCTCCCTCTCCGAGTCGCACCAGCCATCCTTCTCTCTGGCATTACCTGCTCCCATTGATCAGGCTCGGGTTGTTAGGTATGAGACACAGGCCCGGCAGTGTTGGTGCACATTCGAGCAGTTTGCCTCTGTAGTCTACTAGTGCGGCCTTTGCTAGCAGCGTGTTGATGGACCCCAGTCCTAGGAGGTGGGGTTGCTTGGGGGCGGAGTGCGCGCACAGCGCGCGCGATGCACAGAATTTGTACAGGACCATATCCAAGCTGCATAGTAGTGCCTAGTACCAGTGACAATGAGCCTACCTCCTGCTATTTTGACCTTCGTATTGGAATCATGCCATCCCCAATGGCACTAAAGGAAACCCAAAAGTAAAAGGTTGCCGCCGCTCAGGAGGGTGTTACTATGGGCAATGCCATACCGTCCCTCTTTCCCGGGGACAACACTATGCCGCCCAGCAACGTGAACCCTGTTTTGATCGGCAACCCTCCCAATTTTGCCATGTTTGCCGACCAGCACTACTACTTTCTTCGTTGATTGCTTCTGACCGTTGTGGACTACGGCGTTGAAACCGGTACGTACACCTACACCATTGACGCTACCAATGATCTGTCATCGAATAAATTTGCTCCAGATGTGTTCATTGTGCGTGTGCTTTTCACTATGTTGTGAGGTGATGTTGAGGTTACAATTCAGGGCACTGGGTGGCTTGGGGGTGGGGGTGGGGTGAAACATGAGGCTGTCCACCAGTGTGGGGGTGTGGCATGGTCTGTTTAGGCAAGAACATTGCCAATTCTAGCAAAAAATACCAATTTCTCATGGTAACATGCGCGTTGTGCACGCGCTGTGCACACGCCCCCCTTGCTCCTGGTTTGTGGAGGGGTGTGGATCGTTGTGAAGGGTTATGAGCGTGTGCATGTCGTTGAGGGGCTGTGGAGGGCTGTGGAGGGCTGTGTTGGGTGTACAGAGGTTGTGAAGGCCAGGAGAGGCCGGTGAAGGTTGCGGAGGGCCGTGGAGGGCTGCAGGTGGATGTGGAGGATGCCGCAGCCTTGCCTTCCCTTCCTTCGCTCTCCTTCCTGCAGGACCAGCTGCAGCACTATGGTCGCTCAGTCAAGGAGGTGCTGGGGAACAAGGCTAAGGTCGTGCTTGTCCGTTCCGCCAGAGTTAGGGTTGTGGCAGGCGTGGACGGCTTCGGACCGCTGTGGAGGGCTGGGGAGTGTTGCGGAGGGTTTGGAGGGGCTGTGGAGGGCTGTGGAGGTCATGGGGGACCGTGGAGCTGAAACCCATAGCCCTCAAGCAGAACCCCCCCAGAAGGGGGGGAAGGGGGGGGGGGCTGAGTTTTGCTTAACAACTCAGCATCTCCTGGGGGGGGGGGTGGGGGGGGTCTGACACCACCCACCCACCCCCCTCGGACCCCCCCATCCAACCCCCCCCTCGCCCCCCTTAAGTGAATGGGCAAATTGTTCTCTGGGTCTTCAGCCAATCAAAAATTTTCTCTGGGTCGGACGGGTGGATTGGTGAGTCAGCTGGGGCTGGCTGGCGTCCCAAAGAATCCCCCGGGGCTTCGTAAACAATGGCCCGCCGTGGAGGTCATGGGGGGCTTTTGGGGGGGGCTGCGGAGGGCTGTGGAGGTCATTGAGGGTTTTGGAGGGCTGTAGTGAGCGTTGGAGGGCTGTGGTGGGCGGAGGGATGCGCTGTGCTTTGGAGCGTCACTGATGGTCGGGGGTCCTGTTGGGGCGCGCCGTGATGAGCTCGGACATGCACATGTGTGTGCACACACTTTACAACTTAGACCTCATGCCTCATGCGTATGTACTTGCTCTCTGGTATTGGGCGCATTGGCCCCTGCACGTGAACGGCCTCTTATGAACCATGGGTCCCCAGCAGCCGACGACAGGTCCACGCCATTGCCCAAGTCGGAGCACGATATGTCATGGAAGCAACACATCTCGTATTGGTGGTTGTGGCTGTGGCGTCTGCCGGCAGGACTTTGTGTGCGGAGTCCACGGAGCGTGCGGCGTACCAGGCGGCATTTTGGCAGTTGGCCGTCGTGACTCGAAACCACGAAGTTGAAGAAGGTTGTGGCATGTTTGTCACAAGCGACTGATCACACGGAGGCGCAGAGTGCACTCCCTGGGTACCGCCCCCGCACGGCAGGGGAAGTCGGGTTGTCAATTTGGGGGATGAGCCCCCCAAAACTGGGAGGGGGGGGGGTTGGGAAAAGGGCTCAATTGACAGGACCATTGATTGGTTGTTATGAACTCTGGCACCGAAAATTTTTTGAGCTTTGAAAATGGTCAAAATTTTTCCACCAAATACATGGCAAATGATGACTTTTCTGAATCCCCTCGACACACCGATTCCAAAATCTAATTTTCTTTTTTTTTTTTTGCCGAATTCTGGGTCCGGGGCCCAGGGGTCAGTCTCGGTAGGAGTTTGGGGGGCCTGTCAATTGAGCCTTTTGGGGGGGGGGGGGGGGGTAGTCAGAGGGCTGTATCGACACCCCCCCCCGAAGTTGAAAGCCCCCGCACCCCAGCACCCCTCGTCTGTGACCACGTCTTCGCCGCCCTGTGCGTGCCCCCCGCAGTCTCCGCCACATCTCATCCCCTGCCATGCCTCTGTGCTGCAGAAAAGTCCCAGCCACACCCCGTCCCCCGGCAACAGCCCGTCGCCCGGGAACAGCCCCGTCCCCGGCAGCAGCCCGAAGGAAGGCCCGGCCCACTTCTCGTCGCCGGTCCACGAGCGAACCCTTGGCCCCCCGGGCTCCTCGTTCTCGTCCCTCTCTCCGGAGGGCTCCTGGGCGGCGTCCACCTCCCAGTCCGACAGCTCCCTCAGCCTGAGCCTGCCCCGCCTCTACAAGTGCCAGCGGCGCTTGGCCCCCAACCGCCCCAGCGACCGCCACTGGGCAGACAACCTGGCGACCCCGGGCGACGGCGTCATCACATACCACCCCAAGGGCTACCGCCCCCAGTTACAAGGTCGGCCTGCCACCCTCCCCTCATCGAGCTGCAATAAGAACTCTGCGTCCCAACCGAAGAATCGCTTGAAGGGGGGGGAGGGGGTAACCCTCCCCCCCAACAACGGAGGAGTCCAGCCGGTTAACCAACCGCCCCGACCAACCTCCCAGCAAGCAGCGCTGCACCAGGGCCACGGAGGCGGCGAAGTCCCGGGCTGGGTGCGCCGGGCGGCGGAGGGGGCGGCGTGGGGGGAGGCGGCGGCCCGCCCGCGGCAGGCGGCAGGCGGCAGGGGGGGGGGGGGGGGGCTAGGGTACGCGGGGGGCGACCGTGCTCCCACCCCTCGGCGAGGCGATCGGCCTCGCAGGCCGCCTCGTAGAGGAGGTCTACGCCCCCTGCGGTATGTTTAATGTAGTTGACCCCCGGACCGACAACCTGTAACCACTGGGTACTGAGCCACGCCGGTGGAACTGAATGCGCTGGAGGTGTCACGATGGACAGAAGGTGATGAAAGCCGTGCGGCGCAGCTGGAGCCTAATGCGGACACTGCAACCTGACCATTGATGCCACCCAACACTCCGGCCCTGACTCTACCCCAAAGGCATTCCCATACCTCAACACCAGCCCCAACCGCATTTCCAACCGCCAGTAACCGCCCCCCAGCCGCTGTCACATCCCCTGTGACCGCTCTGCAACCGCTCTGGAACTGCCCCGATGGCCCCCCAGGAATGCATGTGATAGTAGTGGGTTGCGCGCAGCCCCCCCCCCCCCCCGCCCGGCCAAGCTGCCAATACCCCCCCCGCCCCAACTCCCCCCCCCCCACAAGTTTTGGCAGATAGCTGGGGGGGGGGTGTCGCATCAGGACCAGTTGTAGTCGCCCCCCCCGGGGGTGAACCACTCTCCGACAGTTGAAGCGAAAAGGGTGTGCAGTGCGGCTATTCCCTAAAGGCCGGGGGTGCTGCGGTGCTGTCATGGCCCTGCGGTCCGTTGCAACTTGGAGGGGCCCTTCGAGCCGCTGTAAACTAGAGGGGCCCGGGGGGGGGGGGGGGGATGAGGCGGTCTCAGCGTTTCCCATAGTATCTCCACCGGCACCAACTCTACGGCGGTATACGGCAGCCCCAGGGGCCTCTGCTTGGCAAGGGCATAATCGTTGTGCACTGCTGCAGGGCTGCTGCTTCTATGTTGGTGTCCTACCTACATCATCTTTGCAGTCCACTGTTTTGTGACAGAAAGGCACCTCTGGTCTTCTAGCCAACAAGCCTTTTTTCTTCCTGCGCCTTGTGCCGGCCGCCTCTTGCGTGCACGTGTGTGTCCAGGCTTCCTTAAGGGGGGTGGGGTCTTGAAGTCGGACACATGGGGGGGGGGGGGGGGGCACAGCCCCAACACACCAACTACTGGGCTCCGCGAACGCGGAAACGACACTGGCAGGAGCACCGGCCGCAGCGGCCGACAGAACGCAGCGACCCGACGCAACATCCGAAGGGAAGAACGGGTGACTGTCCAGGGCCCAGTAAAGGAGCAACAACCCGACAGAATGTCACACAGGGGGGGTGCTTGCCAGGGCCGTTTGCGGCTCTTGACGAGCTTTTCTCTCTCGCTCTCTCTCTCGTGTGATCTGCATGTGCTGTATGTTGTGCTGACGCCGTCTCAGCCACGTGACCGCCCCCGCGTCACCAAACGGTGGGGTGCCCCTACCGAGTGGCAGTGCGGCCCATTCCCCGTCGTATGGGCCACCGCTCGCCCGGTGGGGGAGGGGGCCTCACGAGGTGAAGATGGCAGGAGCCCAGTCCCTTGCAGCATCCCTGAGCCCGCCCGGCGCATCGTCCACAGGCATTGAGCAGTTCTGCAGAGAGCACCCGTACACCACCACCGACCCAGAGCTCGCAGGCCAGACCCTTTTGGAGTTGTGGGACATGAAGAAGGCGTCGTCCCGCGCCAATGACTCATTCCATAGGTCCCGTGCCTGCGTGCCAGTCCGGGGCGCCCCCGCTCTCCACAGCCGGGCCCTGAGCAGCCACCCAATCCCCTTGACCTTCTCGGCCCCATCCTCCGCACGCCACCCAACCAAAGGCGGTTACCGGCGGTTGAAAGAGTGGGAGGGGGTGGGGGATTTCTTGGGGCGTTGGGGACGGCAGCACGAAGTCGGATGCGGGGAAAGACGTCACATGGACGTCAGAGAAGCAAAGTGCAAGAGTGGCCCCAAGCGGATTTGCGTTTACCAGGGTAGAGTCTGTAGACACTGTGCACAGAGGAGTTGACCCGAGAATAGCATGTACACACGCTGCATAGACAACGCAGTGCGTGGGCTTTTGGGTAGTGCGGCTGACTCTTTTCCCACAATTCCCCCTTTTGCTTTGTCTCAGTACCTCACCGGCCCTGCAGCCACCCCCCCCCCCCCTGGTGAGCCCGTTCGCCGTGGCTGCGGGAAGCAACCACCATGCAAGTGGTGAGGAGGATGGAGTGGAGGCCTCCGGTGTTGTATGCGTACCCCTTAGGCCACAGCGACGAGCTGAAAAATCACTGAAATTTTTCGAGACTACGGTGCGCGCGGTGTGTGTACCTACAACGTGCACATGTTGTGGACACGGCGCATCCCCGACACATCATAATCTGCCTGGTCGACAAATTGCTTGTTGCATGACACGACCCATGTGCACCGCATGAACGACTGCGCATCTGTGCATGGTGTCTCCAAAGTGTGCACAGTGTCTGCATGTGTGCACAGTGTCCACAGCCTGTACCCGGGTACACGGACGTGTGCAACCATTTTTGATGGGGGCGCTTCCCGTCCCCTCCTGAACATTGTCTCTTGGCGTCTACAACCTGTGATTTCATTGGGTGTTGGGGTTTTGTTACACCGTCTGGGATTTTATTACGCGTCGGTGATTTTATTACGCGTCGGGGATTTTATTACGTGTCGGGGATTTTATTACGCGTCGGGGATTTTATTACGTGTCGGGGATTTTATTACGTGTCGGGGATTTTATTACGCGTCGGGGATTTTGTTACGTGTCGGGGATTTTATTACGCGCCGGGGATTTTATTACGCGTCGGGGATTTTATTACGCGTCGGGGATTTTATTACGCGTCGGGGATTTTATTACGTGTCGGGGATTTTATTACGCGCCGGGGATTTTATTACGCGTCGGGGATTTTGTTACGCGTCGGGGATTTTATTACGTGTCGGGGATTTTATTACGCGTCGGGGATTTTATTACGCGCCGGGGATTTTATTACGTGTCGGGGTTTTTATTACGCGTCAGGGATTTTATTACGTGTCGGGGATTTTATTACGTGTCGGGGATTTTATTACGTGTCGGGGATTTTATTACGTGTCGGGGATTTTATTACGCGTCGGGGATTTTATTACGCGTCGGTGATTTTATTACGTGTCGGGGATTTTATTACGTGTCGGGGATTTTATTACGCGTCGGGGATTTTATTACGCGCCGGTGATTTTATTACACGTCGGGGATTTTATTACGTGTTGGGGATTTTGTTACGTGTCGGGGATTTTATTACGTCTCGGGGATTTTATTACGCGTCGGGGATTTTATTACGTGTTGGGGATTTTATTACGTGTCGGGGATTTTATTACGCGTCGGGGATTTTATTAACTGTCGGGGGTTTTATTACGCGTCGGGGATTTTATTACGCGTCGGGGATTTTATTACGTGTCGGGGATTTTGTTCCGCGTCGGGGATTTTGTTACGCGTCGGGGATTTTATTACGTGTTGGGGATTTTATTACGTGTCGGGGATTTTGTTACGCGTCGGGGATTTTATTACGCGTCGGGGATTTTATTATGTGTCGGGGATTTTATTACGCGTCGGGGATTTTATTACGTGTCGGGGATTTTATTACGCGCCGGGGATTTTATTACGCGCCGGGGATTTTATTACGCGTCGGGGATTTTGTTACGTTTCGGGGATTTTATTACGCGCCGGGGATTTCATTACGCGTCGGGGATTTTATTACGTGTCGGGGATTTTATTACGCGTCGGGGATTTTATTACGCGTCGGGGATTTTATTACGTGTCGGGGATTTTATTACGTGTCGGGGATTTTATTATGCGTCGGGGATTTTATTACGTGTCGGGGATTTTATTACGCGTCGGGGATTTTATTACGTGTCGGGGATTTTTTTACGCGTCGGGGATTTTATTACGCGTCAGGAATTTTTTTACGCGTCAGGGATTTCGTTACGCATCGGGGATTTTATTACTTGTTGGGGATTTTATTACGTGTCGGGGATTTTATTACGCGTCGGGGATTTTATTACGTGTCGGGGATTTTATTACGTGTCGGGGATTTTTTTACGCGTCGGGGATTTTATTACGCGTCGGGGATTTTATTACGTGTCGGGGATTTTGTTACGTGCCGGGGATTTTATTACGTGTCGGGGATTTTATTACGTGTTGGGGATTTTATTACGCGTCGGGGATTTTATTACGCGCCGGGGATTTTATTACGCGTCGGGGATTTTATTACGTGTCGGGGATTTTATTACGTGTCGGGGAATTTATTACGCGTCGGGGATTTTGTTACGCGCCGGGGATTTCATTACGCGCCGGAGATTTTATTACGTGTCGGGGATTTTATTACGCGCCGGGGATTTTATTACGCGTCGGGGATTTTATTACGCGCCGGGGATTTTGTTACGTGTCGGGGATTTCATTACGCGTCGGGGATTTTATTACGCGTCGGGGATTTTATTACGCGTCGGGGATTTTATTACGCGTCGGGGATTTTATTACGCGTCGGGGATTTTATTACGTGTTGGGGATTTTATTCCGTGTCGGGGATTTTATTACATGTTGGGGATTTTATTACGCGTCGGGGATTTTATTACGTGTCGGGGATTTTGTTACGCTTCGGGGATTTTATTACGCGTCGGAGATTTTATTACGTGTCGGGGATTTCGTTACGCGCCGGGGATTTTGTTACGCGTCGGGGATTTTATTACGCGTCGGGGATTTTATTACGCGTCGGGGATTTCATTACGTGTCGGGGATTCTATTACGCGTCGGGGATTTTATTACGCGTCGGGGATTTCGTTACGCGCCGGGGATTTTATTACGTGTCGGGGATTTTGTTACGCGTCGGGGATTTTGTTGCGCGTCGGGGATTTTATTACGTGCGGGGATTTTATTACGCGTCGGGGATTTTATTACGTGTCGGGGATTTTATTACGTGTCGGGGATTTTATTACGCGTCGGGGATTTTATTACGCGCCGCGGATTTTATTACATGTCGGGGATTTTATTACGTGTCGGGGATTTTATTACGTGTTGGGGATTTTATTACGCATCGGGGATTTTATTACGTGTCGGGGATTTTATTACGCGTCGGGGATTTTATTACGTGTCGGGGATTTTATTACGTGTTGGGGATTTTATTACGCGTCGGGGATTTTATTACGCGCCGGTGATTTTATTACGTCTCGGGAATTTTATTAGGCGTCGGGGATTTTGTTACGCGCCGGGGATTTTATTACGCGTCGGGGATTTCATTACGTCTCGGGGATTTTGTTACGCGTCGGGGATTTTATTACGCGCCGGGGATTTTATTACGCGTCGGGGATTTTATTACGCGTCGGGGATTTTATTACGCGTCGGGGATTTTATTACGCGTCGGGGATTTTATTATGCGTCGGGGATTTTATTACGTGTCGGGGATTTTATTACGTGTCGGGGATTTTATTACGCGTCGGGGATTTTATTACGCGCCGGGGATTTTGTTACGTGTCGGGGATTTTATTACGCGTCGGGGATTTTATTACGCGTCGGGGATTTTATTACGCGTCGGGGATTTTATTACATGTTGGGGATTTTATTACGCGTCGGGGATTTTATTACGTGTTGGGGATTTTATTACGCGTCGGGGATTTTATTACGTGTCGGGGATTTTATTACGCGTCGGTGATTTTATTACGTGTTGGGGATTTTATTACGCGTCGGGGATTTTATTACATGTCGGGGATTTTATTACGCGTCGGGGATTTTATTACATGTTGGGGATTTTATTACGCGTCGGGGATTTTATTACGTGTTGGGGATTTTATTACGCGTCGGGGATTTTATTACATGTCGGGGATTTTATTACGCGCCGGGGATTTTATTACGTGTTGGGGATTTTATTACGTGTCGGGGATTTTATTACGTGTCGGGGATTTTATTACGCGTCGGTGATTTTATTACATGTCGGGGATTTTATTACGTGTCGGGGATTTTATTACGCATCGGGGATTTTATTACGTCTCGGGGATTTTATTACGCGTCGGGGATTTTGTTACGCGCCGGGGATTTTATTACGTGTCGGGGATTTTATTACGCGTCGGGGATTTTATTACGCGTCGGTGATTTTATTACATGTCGGGGATTTTATTACGCGTCGGGGATTTTATTACGCATCGGGGATTTTATTACGCGCCGGGGATTTTATTACGTTTCGGGGTTTTTATTACGCGTCGGGGATTTTATTAACTGTCGGGGTTTTTATTACGCGTCGGGGATTTTGTGACGTGTTGGGGATTTTATTACGTGTCGGGGATTTTATTACGCGTCGGGGATTTTATTACGTGTCGGGGATTTTATTACGCGTCGGGGATTTTATTACGTGTCGGGGATTTTGTTACGCGCCGGGGATTTTATTACGTGTCGGGGTTTTTATTACGCGTCGGAGATACTATTACGTGTCGGGGATTTTATTACGCGTCGGGGATTTTATTGGGTGTCGGGTATTTTTGTTACGCGGCAGTCTGGGTGTAATAATATTGCGTGTATTCAATCTGTTACGCCTCGGGTGTCGAGCGGTGTGTTATTATGATGCGTCCCATCTTTGATGCTCTGAAATCCCTGGCAGACCCGGGCCCAGCCCCGGGGTCACTCTCCCTCCCGCCGTCATTGCAGGATCGATGTCACCTACTCCCAGACCCTGCACTCGTACACCGTAGAATGCCAGTTGTACAAGGAGCTGAACAAGGCCATGCGGCAGGTCTGTACATGTGCCTGGCGTTTGGTCGTGGGGAAAGGGGGTCACGTGCCTCAGCGGTCATCGCGCGCGATGCCTGACCTTGGGGCACTGAGCCCTACGGGGGGGGGGGGGGGGCACCAGTCGTAACGCCGCGGGCGTCCGAGGCCCCGGGTCCTCAAGGGTGTATGAGAACGGCTGACAACCATCGGAGCCCCCTCCCCCCCCCCCCCCGACCCGACACAGAGCAGTGCTGGGGGGGGGGGGGGATTGAGGTCCGCAATTTACCGCAATTTCCCGCTATTTTCCCGCAATTTTTCTCCGGGACCAGCGGATTGCTTCACCGCCCTTGGGGCGGCGGGGAGGGGGAGACTGCCAATCCACCAGACCCCCCCACCCACCCCCATCAGAAGGATAGCCCTCGCAGGAAAAATGAAGTGTATCGCAGGGGCTGGAACTTGGGGGCTGATGTCAGGTACACGCCCCCTCCCTTCCCTTTCAGGGCTTGGGTGATGGGGACCGTACCGCAGAGCAGAGGGGTCCTTTGGAAACTAGCTTTTTTTTCCCCTTAAGGACCGCTCTTAAGGACCGCCTCAAGGGACCACCAACCGCCAACCACCAACTGCCACCAATCGCCAACCGCCACCGACCGCCAACTGGCAACCGCCAGCGGCGACCAACCGCCAACCGCCAACCACTGCCAACTGCCACCAACCATCAATCACCAACCACCAACCGCCACCAACCACCACCAACCGCCACCAACCGCCAACCGCCAACCGCCAACCGCCAACCGCCAATCGCCACCAACCGCCAACCGCCAACCGCCACCAACCATGGTTGAACATATGAGCTACACGCGGTCTTTTTGCAAAAATGCCTTCAGGAACACCTCCCCCCCTCTTAAGGTCCCCCCTACCGCAGAGCCGGGGCCCTGTTATCTGCAAGTGGACCGCGGCACGCGCCTCCTCTTCCTTCCTCCGGTGCTGCCTCTGTGCTCAAGTGCGTTGCTTTTGCGTTGGATCAGGGCAACGAAGAGCAGCTCCGCGCCCCGGAGTTCCAGCCGTTCCTGGACTACATCTACTTCCTGAGCAAGGCGATCGCGGCGGCGGACCCGCTCCCCAGTGACGTCGAGTTCCTCTACCGCGGCATCACAAAGAAACTGAACAAGCAGCTGTACCAGCCGGGCTCGACCATCACGTGGCAGGTACCCCCCCCCGCTGCCTTCTCCGGGTCTTGCCTCTTGCGACCCATCCGTCTCCCTCTCAGGGTTGTGCTTTGTGTTTGGCCTACAGGACGAGGGCGGGGGGGATCAGGGCAAGAAAAAGTTGGCGTACCTACAATGGGCCTCTCATTTTTCGCTCTCTCTTCAAAATCTCGAAGAGAGGTTGTTAGATGAAGCGCAGGCGCGGATGCCATACAACCCCCCTTTTGGGGGGTCGTTCGCGTAGCATACCCCAAGGCATGATATTGGATGTCCAACCCCTTGTAAAATCATTATTTTGCCTGACAACACAATCCCCCAATGGATTTTTGATTTTGAGGCCTCTATCCCCCTGAAACTGGATAATTATTTTGTCGTGGGGGGGAGGGGGGGGGGCTTCAAAAGTTTGTCGTTAGAAAGATTTGGACCAAGGTCGAGTAGAAAAAACCTGTCACCAGCTGGCGATCGCCGGCGTAGAGCGGCCGGGATTCAAACCAGCGATGGGGCGATTTGGCGTCGAGTGTTCTGCCATTCGACAATCCACTGTTCCTCCGAGAACTTGCTTCCCCTTATTTTGTAGCTGTGCCCCCCCCCCCCCCCCCACACACACACTGGAAAAAGCTTAGTTGTGTGTTTCTGCCTGCCTGTCTGCCTGCCTGCTTGCCTGACTGACTGCCTGACTGACGGCTTGCCTGGCTGACTGACTGATTGGCTGACTTTCAGCCTCTCTTCGGGGTGCTTTGCCGAAGGCAATAGAACTTCATTTCCCCTCGAGGAATTTTTTTTGGTTTTGGGCGGGTGGGTGGGTGGGTAGTTTGGCCTGCGGGGGTGGGTCAGCGAGATCACCCCCCCCCCCCTCCCTCACTGTGGAGGAGCACATCCCTGCACCCCCTCCGGACAGGTCGGTTTTTGAAATGCAAGGGTTGGGGGGGGGGGGGGGGCATCAATGCCCCAATGACGAAGGGGCGGGGGGGGCTCGAACGAGCGTCTCTATTGATTTGCCTGACGTTGTTTACGTCCAGTTTGCGTTGTGACATGGATGGACCCCATCCCGTCCCAGCGAAAGGTGCCTATGCCACTGTCCCCGGGGCTTTTTGTTGTGAATTTGTTGCTTGGCAGCCCTCAGCCTTGCAGGGTACGGGGGGGGGGGTTTCGTGGCACTTTAATTTCGCGTGGGAAATTTTGCATTTCAAATTGACCGCGAAGGGGATGATGCATGTTGTGGGGTTCATGTTCAAGAAAAAAGTCATTCAAGCCCTGGGTCTAAATCGACACATCGCAGCCACGATACGCAGAAAGATTTTGATTATACAACCCAAAAAAACAGCAATTTTGGGGCCCTCGGGGAGCCCATGGCCCAGGCTGCATGGGCCTAGCGGCCACTGCATGGGTCAGAAGCAGGCTATTGCTCAGTGTGGCGGACACCCTGCCCCCCGGGGGTGGGGCCCGGGGGGGGGGGGGGACGACTCCGCGGGTGCTTAGACGCCAACTACCCCCCCCCCCCCCAACACACCCAGGCCAACAATTCGTTGGGGGGGGTATGGATGGATTGATGGATGGTGCACGAATTCGGGGCTCCCTGGGACACGGGCCAAAAGCTCCGATCTCTCGCAGTCCCTGCCAACTCTGACCCACCGAATTTAGGCTCTTGTATGACAGAGCTCGTGGCCCTTCAGCTTATGGTGGGCAACTTTAGGCAGCCCAGGCCCCCTCGGACTGCAGTAGGGCGTCAGGGCATACAAATCACCGAGCCCCGTGGGTGCCGAGGGGCATATAGGAGGGATGAGGGGTGGGTGCGGTGGGGGGAGTGAGGGATCTACTAATGTACACACACCGTGTCTGGGTGCCTCTCTTGCTCTGCAGCACCCCAGGCTACTCCTCCAGGGTACTCAACGAGGGGCAACTCAGCTGGGGGCACTATGGGTGCCACAGGGCGACAGGGCAACCGGGTGCAGAGAAGAGGGGAGGGGGTGGTGGAGGAGAGGAGGAGGCACGTACAGGCAACCCCTGCGCCCGGAAGCCCGGCCGGGCAGTGTCACAGGTCCCAGCGGTCCACAGGCGGTCGGGCCGGCATCGTCGGGCAACTCAAGTCGATCAGGGCCCCCCCTGAGCGCCGTCTGCTGGGCAACTTTAAGCAGCCAGAGCCCCCCCTGGCCGCCGGAACCCTCTTTTCCGGTCTTTTCGCAATGGCCAGAGCCATTGGGGCTCCCACACCACGACAAGGTCACCGGCCCCGGGTTTCCCTGGGCATGGGAGTAGTTGGGGGGGTAGTCGGCGTCCAAAATCGAGGAGTCCCCCCCCACCCCCCTCCGGGCTGACTGACAGCTACTGACTGTGATTGTCTGACTAATGTAGTCAGACATGATGTTCTGTTTTCTGTTTCAGACACAGTGTGTGTCTTGAGGTTTAACCAGGTTTGGCACAGAGAATAAAGATGCATTTATGCCTGACTGTGGAGTGCATTACCTCTGGTTTGCATTTGTCTGTTTTTTAATTAGGTCACACCCCCCCCTCCGGGGTGGGTGGGTGGGTCAAAGGCTGAAAAACAAGTTTGTGTACCTAAAGTCCGCTTCAAATTCCCGGCCTCTGTACTAAAAGTCCTTTTTCTCTCAAGGCAAATTTTCTGATGTGGGTGAATGGAGGGTGAGTCGGCTGCCGCTGGGCAGGACCCCCCCCCCCCTCGGAGATCCGTAAGCAACGGCCTGGGCAGAGGCCGTTCCCCAGCAGCACTCCCCCTTTCCCTCTCAGGCATTCTCCAGCACCAGCCAACAGCTGGACGTCGCTTTGACCTTCGCCTGCGGCGACCGCACGGGGCCCGGCGCGCCCCTCGTCGGGACGCTGTTCGTGATCGTGGAGTGCAAGAGCGCGCGGTGCATCCACACGTGGTCGCAGTACCCGGAGGAGGCCGAGTGGCTGTACGACATGAACACCCACTTCAAGGTCGCAGACAACGAGCTGCAGCAGTTTGTCGCCCGCGCCGTGCGGAAGCAGCTGTTGGGGCAGGACGACTCAAACCTGGACATCATTGTGTTGGCGGAACTGTGAATCCCCAGCTCCAGACCTGGTCCCCCCTGAACTGGCCTCGGAGGAGTGCTGGCGCTGCGCAGCCCATCTCGGCCCCTCACCATCCCTTTCGCTCCCCGTCCATCGGCGCGCCGACCCCGTCTCGCCGGTGTGAACGCTCCTAGATTTCCCTGCGCTCTAACCCCCGTACACTGCCCTGCCTTTGCCTTGAGCGGGCAGCTTCTCGCTGTCTTTTTTAGTTGTAGACCCTGCGCGCAGGCAACGCGGGGGGAAACCTTCCCGATGAGAATCGGGGGAGTGGTCCGCCTTCGCTACTTGCCCCATGCGGACCCGCGAATGTGCGGTGGAAAAACACGGTCTGGCCTCACAGGCCTATTGGACTGCACACGTCATCAGTATGCCCGTCGCACGCGCGCGGGGCTTGTGCATGGCAGGCGCGCCCTCGCACGTGCACTGAGTTGGAGCGCTGGTGCACCTGTGCTCCTCGATCTCCATGTGCTGCGTCAACCCTCAACTTCGGGCAAGCGGTGGCATCTCGTTGCCTTCATAAATGGATGTATGGGCGATGAATCCCCTTGTACAAATGTCCATGGCACAATGGACACCGCAGGTCGTTGTTTCGGATCGTGAACCGCAGGGCAGAGGACAAATTCAGTCGTGTGCACCGGTCGCGTGCGCGTGAGCTCCGGGTCACAGGGCGGTGTTCATGACCACGGCGAGCACTCCACCGTGTGCCGATATTGAGAACAACCCCCCCCCCCCCCGCCCCCCCCGACGTTGGCTGCTCTTGCCTTGTACATACAACACGCGGGATCTGAATCGTAGGGTACGCGATGCTACCCCCATCGGCCAATCGTTTCCGGTTGCTGCCGTTTGGTCCTTTCGGGCCCATCTCGTGGCAGACGTGGGGCGTCCACGAATGAATCGGAGCACCGGCGGCCCCTGTGCAGTGCGCAGACCCACAGCCTGACCCCCCCCCCCCCCTCCCATGGAAGTATGAGAATGGCTGTGCACTGTGAGAGGAGGGAGCAAACCCCCCCCTGGACTCCCCCCTGGATGTCCGCCTCATCCAGTAGAGCCCGGATCGCTGGCAGAAACGAGCGGAAGCAGGGCCGAGAGATGAACATTCGATCAACCGTCGCACTGTGGAAGCGCCAGATGGTGGCATGATGGACAGAAGGCGATGACAGCCATGGGGCAGGCGCGGCCAGAGCCGAATGCGGACACTGCACCCTGACCATATTGAGGCCTGGACCCCCTCACCCTCCCCTCAAGACCAAAGTGACCATCGCGGGAGAAGACGAAGACCAGGGGAACGGTGTTGTGTTGTTGTATGGATGTGTCCTCCTGCGCCGGGCACCTCTGCAGACCCAGTCCAACACACTCACGCTGCGGGGACCTGCTGTTGTCACGCCTCGGCTGTACCTGATTCCAGGTTTGTTCCTGTGCACTTTCATGCAGTCATGCAGCCTGGCATGGGCCGCACACTGCGAAGGTCGAGGGGGAAAAATGGATACGTCGGTTGGTGAGACTCGCTCACAGGGCACCTCGCAGACCAAGCCATAGGGGAGGAAGTGGAGGTGCCAAGCCCAGGGGTCCGCTGGGACACGCCACGCGGGAGGGAGTCTGAACATCGAAGTGATTGCAGTCTGAAAAAGGGATTTCAGCTCCATACATACACACATCCATATGTACATACCTACTTACTTACCTGTCCATCTTCCCAGCTACCTACCTACCTACCTACCTACAGGCATAACGCCACTTGCAAATGTTTCCATGACGAGTGGCAGACATGTGATGCTTCAGTATTTCGTGAAAATTCTAAACTGGTGGTGGTGTTGTGAAGTCTCCACAATTTCATGGTCAGCATGTTATGGGAGTTGCCCCTCTGTCTTGTGCCGAGTGCGTGCGCCCCAGACGTTGTCCTGGGACGGCATGGTTCGCTCGTGCCCTGGAGTAATCCGCAGAGGCATCGTCACCCATATAGCAAGGCTGGGTGTTACGTGGTAGGGTTGGGCTTCATGATTGTCCTCTGATAATGCAGTGTCCCCACTTTGCCCCCTCCTGCCCCACAAAGCATGGCGCTTATTTATGGTGAGGGGTGCATTTCATCAGCACTTCGGCTTGTTGTTTTCCTTTTGTCACACCACACATGTTGTTGGCCCTGTTGGCAATTGCGCGTGTGTCGCGCGCGCGCGTGCATGCGTACGTGTGTGTGTGTGTGTGCCTGCGTGCGTGCGTGCGTGCGTGCGTGCGTGCGTGTGTGTGTGTGTGTGTGTGTGTGACATGTGGAGCGGCAAGTGCGCCTGGCATTGTTCTGCGATTATTTGTTTCAGATTGCGGCCTGACAACAAATGTACCTCGAGTTTTGGTTCTGTGCATTACTTCGTTCCGTTTGCTGCCACTCTCTCTCTGTCCCTCCCTCTCTTTTGTGTGTGTGTGTGTGTGTGTGTGTGTGTCTATTTTGTTTTCCGACCGAAAGACGTCTAGGACAGCTCTGCAGCTCCGGAGGAGTTTTCTTTCACCGCTTTTCTTGCTCTGTTCTTGTTTGCGGTTCTCGTCGTGTGTGTGTGTGGCTGGTGCTCCCGTCTTTGTGCGTGGATGTGTGCGTGTGTGTGCTCTTGTTTGTGGTATGCTTCTCTGTTTTGTGTACCCTGAGGGCCCAGTTCCGTTGCACCGGGAATCGGAGGGCTGCGGTTTCATCGTGTTTCTTTGGGGTCGTACTGCCAACCCGCACGCTCTCTCCCAAAGCGACAGTCTCGTTTCTTTTGGTTTCCATTTTTTTCGCCAATATCATTTTGCTGTGGATAAGTCAGACGCATTTGGCGGTAATTTCTGCAGTGATCTCTTTGTACAGGCAAAGGGTGGAGAGGGAACCAACAACACACGCCCCCTGAGACCAAAGCTCTTCAAGTTGCCATCCCCCCCCCCCCAGCAGGGCTCGTGTACTCTCCACATCCCCTTGTCCTCCCCCTCCGCATGTGTGGAGAAGGGGGACGTCTGCTTGATGACCAGAAAACATCCGTATTGGGAGGTTCTGTACAGTTGATTGCACCGGTATATCTGATATATCTGAGGCCTTTGAGCCACTGAACCGTTTTCATTGTTCTTTTAAGTGACTGAGGGCAGTCTTGAAGAGGTGTATTATGGGCCGTGCATTTGTGTTCCTGGTGCGTCTCTCTCGCTTTCCATGCAGTCCAACTTTCATGTACCGTGACACCACCCCAGACAAGTATTAGAATGGCCGTACACCGTAGGAGGAGGGGACTCTGGACCCCCCCCCCCCCCAGACCAGAGTGACCATCGTGGGGGAAAACGAAATTTACAATCGGGAAAATCTTATCGGGCCATTTTTGGTACACAAAATTTTGGGTCCCAGATCCTCCGTCCCCCCCCCTTCTAATACTTCGCTGCGCCAACCCCCCCCCCCCCCAACACGCAGTCCTAGACCCTCAAAGAAAGGGGTTGTGGAAGCTTCTCCCCCCCCCCCCAACTCAACGGGTGGACAACCAACCCATCTATCCCTTGATGCCCCCCCTCACGCCACCGATCCATACGTTGAGGATCCCCGCAAAAGGTGAACAAGTACGTACACCCGGAAGTCGGGTTGGACCATAAACCTGGAGTAAGTTTGCCGCTTGGTTCTTCCAGTTTCCGCCCTAAGTGCAGTTCGCGCGCAGTGCAATCATTAGGGGGAGTATCACACGCGGTGAGCACACAGTGCACATGCGGTGTTTATATTGAACCTGTGACTGAAGATTCAGTCAACAGCTGCGGTGATGATGGTGGCGGATGTGGCTGCATTGAAACATCAGTGCTGGCAGAAGAGTCGGATGAAAAACCCACGGAGATAGTGCCCTGATCCAAGTCAGAGTCAAAAAAAGTAAAGGCGGCTATTCAAAGAGGGTGCCGCCCACGCGCTGCGTGCGGTGCACGCAGTGCACTAGGGCACGTGTGTTTGGCCGCATCCATAATCGCATCCATGATCGCATGTGCTCACCCCCCCACTCCGTTCCAAGGCCTGGGGCTATGTTGTGCAGCATGGCATAAAACCCTGGATACTTGAATGACACAGCGCGTGCGGTGTGCGGGCGCCCTCAAAGTCTGATCCGGACAGCATGCTGACGGGGGGGGGAAGGGGGAAGGCTCTGGGGTGATAAAAAATATCCATGTATCTCCTTTTATTTCCAGGATGATTCTACAGTCTTTCGAGTGGCAATGGGTTGCTCTATCCCTCCCTCATGCAGGCAGTGGTCTGGTCTGCACAAAGCACACTTCCGCTACATCGAGCTCAGGGTAATGGTCCAAGGCACAAGCAACACTGAGCCAGTGAGCGGGACAGGGTTCGCAGTTTCGGGTTCAGTGAAACCTCAGCTTCCTGAGTGTTTCCCGGATGTTTACCGCTTAAAGTTTTGCCAGTACCGTCCAACAATAACCAGAACTTCCAATGTGTGTTTGTTTGATTGAATGTTGATGCACAGTGTACACAGCAAGACCAATAACACTGGCATGAAGCTTTCCAGACTACCCTCTGTCTTCAGTTTGCGAAGCAAACTTGCCTCTACAACATCATACAACACACGACACACAGAATAGGACGGCCATGGCGACTGAGAGCCAAAGCTTGAACACATTAGCTTCCGGGGGGGGGGCGCCACACCTCAGCGGCCGGGTAGCCGCGGCCGCCACACCTCATGGAGGCAACACAGCGCACAAGGCAGCGCAGCACCGAAGAGCAGGCAGAGACACATAGCGAAATTCGCTAGCACACGAAAGCACGCAGCACACAGTACAACAGAACAAAGCAAAGCAGTGCACCACAATGATGGCGGCGGACAGCCACACCACCCGCCGCAAGCACCAGCGCCAGCCCAACACCCAACGCCCAGTGTGGGGGCCAGACCCACCACACGGGCACTGCACCCACGCACAGCCACCGCCGCCCACAAACGGGGCGCGCGCGCAAGAATCAAAGGCAGGCCCGGGGGCTCGGACTCGGCCCCGCCAATGGGTGGGCGGCCCTGTCCAAGCGCTTCGGAGGTTACCCGAACTCGGCCCCCACGGGAGCAGCGGCCTGCCCGGGTAGCCGCGGCCGCCGCGCCTCATGGAGGCAGCGTAGCGCACAACGCGGAGGCAGCATAGCACATAACGCAGCACTGCAGGCCAAAGCCGACAGAGACACACAATGAAACTCGCCAGCACACAACAGCACGCAGCAGCACACAAGTACAGAAGAGCAAAGCAAAGTAGTATACCACAACAACGGTGGCGGACAGCCACACCACCCGCCGCGAGCACCAACACCAGCCAAACACCCAACACCCAGTGTGGGAGCCAAACCCACCACACGGGCACTTCACCCACCCCCAACCACCGCCGCCCACAAACAAGGCACACACATGGAGCACCACCAAGAGCCCAAGACCCCACACCCCAACGCCAACACGGCGCCCACCACACACGCAACAACCAAGGCCACACTTACACACAACATAGAAGGGATGCTTCCCTGATGCACTCCCGGGAGCCATCACCATCCCGACCACACCGGGAGGGGAAGGCAACCCAAACCTAAGTAAGGGGGTCGGCCCTGCGGGGGGTTGGCAGCCGGCTACGCGGTTGTCCATTGGGCAGCGACCTAAAACATGTACTGCCCGCGAGTAGCTAAATTCTGTCCCCAAGGCCTAGTGCAGGGGCCTTGGGCACGCTTATGAGACACAGTGTCCAAACCATTGGTGGTCACTGCACACGACCAACCAGGGGGTGGACTCACACGAGTCCCTAGCTCCGAGGCGTGGACGGCCCGGAGTGAAGTCCTCAAACGGGGAGCCCCTCAGCAGCCCAGAAAGCAAAAGAGCAACAACGCAACACATTCACCCCAGAACAACCCCAACTAACACCAGTGACAGGTCAATTTGTAGATTTGGAGACATGTGCAAAAGTGCCTGGTGCCCCTTGCACCACCCAACTGCGAGTGGGACAACCCAACAGCCACAATGGGATGCAGGGAGCGACATGCTACCCCCTTGGCGCCGCAGACCAGAAGCAGTGAGCATGGCAGCAGAAAAAGAAAGAGCCCGAAACTGGGAGGAACGCATGCAGCAAAACAGCTGGGCACAAGGCCGCCCTACACACGGCAGGGAGACGAGCCCCAACAGGACACACAACAAGACACAAGGGAACCATGAGGTGCGAGCACTGCAGCAACCACCAAATGCAGCGCACACTGAGCGAGCCATCACCAAACACCCCCCCTCCCTCTACAAGGTGCCCACGTACTCCACAAGGGCGGGGGCTGCGCCCCGCGCTCCGGGAGGTGCCCGCCACGGGGTGGCAACAGGGCCGTGAACAGCCAACCGGGCACGGGGCAGTCCACGTTGTATGGAGATGTGAAATCCTCGTATGGGGGGGCAGGCGGGTGGGACAGGAGGGGGTGCACGACATGGGCACCCAGCAGTGCCACCAGACAGGGGGAGGAGCAACACAGACACACAGAACGCGGGAGCCACACCAGGAGGGACAAGGGCGGGCACAGCAGACAAGGAGGAGGGGCACAGCAAGGCGGGAAAGGCAGCCGAAACAGCGGGAACAGAGAACCAGAATGGAGCGGATGGCAGAGCGTGCGCATGGGAGGCAGCGACAATAAAGGGGATGGCTTGGCCAGCCAACCCCGTCGCTACCGGGTGCCAGGGCAACCCCTGCTCAACCGGCATCAGGTGGGGGGTGTCTCCCGCAGCCCAGATGGGCTGTTTGCGCAACAGGAGTGGGAGCCCATCAGGGGCAGACCAACCGTGAGGGGGAAAAGGACATATGGTGGACGGCCCGGACAGCGCGTGGAGGAACAGGGCACCTGGGCCGCACAGAAACACAGCGAGGCAGGCTATGGACGGCCTGTGGACAGAGGTGTGTGGACAGCAAAAACAGTCAAACGACCCCGGCAACAACCAGCACATCCTCAATACGCCAACTATTGGGCGCCGCTGACACACAAACGGCACACCATGCCACATTCAGCACAGTCCCAACACGCCAACTACTGGGCTCTGCGAACGCGGAAACGACACCAGCAAGAGCACCGGCCGCAGCGGCC